>OY728136.1:1500561985-1501186985 GCA_963277665.1 Viscum album | reverse complement strand
ATTCAAAAGATTCATCTTCGTAACATGGGGAATGGAAACAAAATAAGAGTGAGATGAAATACTCAGTAAGGGTAATATAAAGTAGAATGTTTCATGAATTAATAAAATATAATCCAAAATTAATGTTAAATTACATAAAAAAAATTCCATTTAATAAAAAACATAGCTATCATGATTTGATAAGGTATAATCAATATAGAAAGGTAAATATTTAAACACACATTCCATTCAATCAATAACTGAAAAAGAAATGCTTCCATATATAATATCATTGTGAAAATGAAATAGATAATAATAACTAAATTATTAATTAAGGATATTTTTAATCATTAGAAGGAATTTTCTCATGCACATGATACCACTACATTAAAATCCATTCATAAGATAGTTTAAAACTATAGGTAGAAACCCCGTTTTTTGGCCAACTGATTTGTCTCATGAGACTCTTCGATGAATTGAGGGTATATATAATTCATATCCCTAACCTTCACTACATGTAGTAATCATTATTTTTATATAATAATTTATTTAATTTATTAATAAATAAATATTATCATCCAATATCCATATTGATCAAAGGAAACAGAGTTATCAATATTTCCATAATCACACAAATAAATTTCACTATAAAAACCGTATGAAAAAATATTATATGGTTTAGGAAATAATCATATAAATTATAAAATAATATATATATTTTAGATAAATTCAATTTTCAATGAACAATCTTCATACCAAAATTATTTTTTTCATGATAAAGTTAACAATCACAAAAGAAATCGATATTGTAAAAAAACATTTACCACTTGGAAATTTTCATTTCAAATACCATTTGATGAGATAATTTAAATTAAATAAATTAAATACCATGATTTATTAAGTAATCATGATATAACATGTCATAGGGGAATTAGATACACCATATAAAACAAATTACGTGCATAAAATTACAATATTACTCAAATAAGTGAAATTGAGACGAAGTCCCTTACCTTGATTCTGAATCATAATGCATGCTCTTGATCATCCGGAGTAATAAAACTATGTAAATTATTTACATACTTAAGAACATTTTTTTTGGTTTATTATTCTTTATATTTCACTTATTAACATGTAATATATAATTATTTAATCTATTATGTCTACCTTGGGTGTTTTGATGATATTTGACTTATGAGTCAAAAATGGATTTGTTAAGGTGACTATTGGTCTCAGAGGTAATTATTTAAAAACATACTGAATAAAAATCCTGATATAATTATAATATTTTCAAATAAAATATTTTCTTAAGAACAATAATTTAATATTGTTTTGAGAAAGTAATTATGTTATGATCATTGAAACAGTAGGCCATACATACATTTGAGTATGATTTCCATTTTTCAATGATAATTACAAAAATGAAGTATGTAATATTTTATTTTTAAAAAATAGTAATAATAACATAAATAGAATATTATTTATTTAAATATACTTATATATATCATCCATGTGCTGTGGTAATTGAAAGGGAGTCACATCGCTTCGTGAAGATGGTAATCCACATGTATGCACAAAAGACATTATTATTTTCTAATGGATGGAATGCTAAGTAAATTGATGATATATTATTTTTAATGAATTATAATAATTTAATGAGTATCATATATATCCATTAAATAATTTCATATATAAAACCATGATAAGGGGTGATAGAAAATGAAACACATCGCTTTTTGGAGGTGGTTTTCAACACAGGCAAACAAATGATGTTTTTAGTATATATTTCATAAAAAATGATATAAAAATAGATTTTACTATAGTAGTAATAACATTTTATTACATAGGAGATAATTATGTTATTATATCGCAATTTTTCATGATTATTTTATGGAGGTAGATCAAGAATTAAAATTTAAAACATAATTAATAGTTATACAGTTTCTTCTAAAAAACACCTTCAGAATGCACCTTAAGGATTATAGGTTGGTATATTGACACAAAAGATTATACGACATGGATAGATTGGATGGGTATATATTTGTTATATGATTAGATGATCTGGTGTTCCATAAATATGCAATGAATAGTAGAGAGAAGGTTCCCTTTTATAAATGAGGGGAGACGACTCTTGTAATTTTTCAAAGCATTAAAATATTATAACTTCAAATTCATGGATAAGTGGATAAAGAATTTGTTAAATTAGAATTAAAGATGATATATTATTTAAATAAACAAATCCAATATTATTTATACTATTTTATAAGTCATTTCTCTCATTCTATATTTCAATAGCCACATGTTAACCCCTTTTACTCTTATCTGTCGTAACACATCTTTTTTCATCAAGGATAAGGAATTTACTTATTAGGTAAAAATTGGTTCATAAATTGTCCATGTATGAAATTTTATACCATTTACCATTCCATGTTTCCTTGATTAATAATATTATTATTTTCAAACTAGTTATTAAAATATTATTTTACTTAATATACCATTTTAGTCATATTCGAGACTATTCACATAGTTTTAATTTAATCAAATAATGATAGTAATGGAATTTTAGTATAAAAATTTTAGATATCAAAAATATGTTATATTTATCGGAAAAATTCACTGGACACTATAAATCACCCATAAAATATTATATTTATATTTTTTTAAATCTTTTTCTTGATATTTATACTATTTGTAAAATAACATTGTCGATGTTTCGTATCCATTTAATATAATTATTACATCAATAAAAATAAAAAAAATTACCATAAAAATAAGTCCCTAATATTTAAAATAAATATTCATAACTGAACCTAAAATTTTTTATCCATATCACAAAGAAAATTATATATATTAAAAGTAAGAGAGTTATTTTTTGATTATTTCATTTGCTTAAAATAATGTAAATATTAAAATAAATGAAAGTGGAATGAAATTTATGATTTTTTTATCTTGGTATATATTATGAAAAAAATAAAATAAAATAAATTTAGTATTTAATTAATTTTTATGCTTTATACAATAGTTTTATCCCAATTTTACCTAGTTTACCGTTTCAGTGGTGACAAATATTTATTAGGATTACTATTCAAAATGTTATAAAATAAAAGGATTATATTTAAAAAATGTCAATATAATGTCTTTATATATGGTATTTTTTTAATTATTCAACTTATATAAATGGAAGTAATTATTTTTAATATAAATATGTAAAATTCAATGATAAAAAATATTTTTTAAAATGTATTTTAAGCGTAAAACTGAACTTATACCAAAATTAAGTATAATGATGATTCATATTTAATTAATTATATTATATTATATATATATATAAGTATGTTACTTTATGATCAAATATAAATTTTTATTACTTATTCAATGTAAAGAAATGATAGTTTTATGAAAATCAATATTTTTCTCTATTCACTAAAAATCAATTTTTTGAAAAAAAAACATCCCAAATTGTCATTGAAATATAATTTGGATACAATGACATCAGAAATTATATATTTTTTATAGAATACATTTCTAAAAGTTTAAGAAAAAAATTATAATATTATGCCACAAATATTAATAAATCCATTTTTAAAGAAATCATATTTTTGATGATAATGTATTTTCGAATAATAAAATCAGTTTTCTAAATATTGTGTGGTTATTTAAAAGGAATTAATAAATACATTTCCATTGAGTAATAATGTTATATATTTATATATATAAAAATTTAGTTACTCATATTCATATCCTCCAATTTAATGATTGTTTTATATTGGTATTATTTAAATAATAATATTTTGTTCATTATTTTTTCTTGGTGTTGCATGTCATATACACTATCGAACATAATATTATTTTTATATCATGGGGTGTTACCTAATAATTATGAGATTCTTTCCAAAGTGGTACCTGAAAGACTAAGATCGTCTTACTTGGTCGTTTATATAAATGCAAGGTGTCTCTGGATTGTCTTATATAATTAAAGCATGAAATATGATTCATTGGATAACCCTTAGATAACTTCTTTTAATGCAGGGAACCCCAAATTATTTTTTAGAATAATATTTATTTTTTTAATGGGTTACACATAAATTTTAAATTTTATGATTTTTCATAGTAGAGGAATAAATTTGAGTTTTTCTATATAATAGAGTTAGTCTTAGAGTTACCTAAAAAATTATCTTTGAATAGTAATTATTATGGTTGGTATGTTTTCATACCTAAATAATTGTGTGTTGATAGGAACACTAATGAAGAATCATTACTTAGTGAAATATATATTTTAGATAACCAAATTGATGTGATGTTTCTATCCATTATTTTTAGGGGGAGTAATATCTTTGAAATTCCTTCATGAATAGATATAATATGTGATACTCAACCAATGATACATCTATATTATAGATTATGGATTGATAAATGATAATCATATTGAGATACCCCAAATGTATAAACACTAAAATAGTAATAGAATTTTTTTTAAGATTAATAATGTTTCAAAAAAATAAAGACGAGTTTCTGAATGTGAATGTTATAAAAGTAAATCTAACTAAATTTGACTCTAGGGTATTAGATATTGGGTGTGCATCACACATTTTTTTCAAAAAAACCCAGACTCGTATATAAAATTAAACTTGAAAGGGGGAGAATTTGATCTTTATGTTGGTATTGGAATAAGATTTTATATATTAATATAAAAAACATATGATTTTATTTTACCATGTGGATTTATCCTTGTGTTGGGAAACTATTACTATGTTCATGTCATAAAACTGAATTTTATATGTGTATCTAGTTTAGATAATATGGTATTTTCATTCACTATTAATAAAAATAGTTGTTCTATATGTAATAATGAATGTTTTTAGAGAATCCAAAAAATAGTAACTAGTTTAGATACTATAATTATAGTTATAATATTTATAATATTTGGAATAATAAAGACATTGTTGATTCTAATCCCTCCTGCCATCAGTTTCTCGTTCAAAAATAAAAAACAAATAGTCCTAAATAATCCACAATAATGGATTAATGTAATTATTCAATTATAGATCATTTGAAAATTGGGAATCTAGTTTATTCGACAATAAGTCCAATGAACCTTTTAGTTGAAAACGTGAAAGTGAATTTATACTATTGAGTATCATATAGATTGATGTATGTGGACTGATGAGAAATGAATAAATGTGTTGTTTATGTAATTATTTACCATTATGAATGAATTTAATCAGTATAGGTATTTGTTTTCATGAGGTATAAGTATTAAAATATTTAGAAGTTAAAATATTTTCATACTGAAGTACAAAATCAACTAGAAAATAGTATAAATATCCTTTGATTATATTGGGGTGCTGGATAATTTCTCTAGGAATTAATTTATCACATGTGGGGCTATGTAATTGTTTAATAACTCACCCCTATTTGAATAACACAATGTAATGGTGGATTGATGAGTATGAATATGAAATTATAGATACAGTTTAATCAATTATGTATTAATCTAACATTCATATTACATTCGAGTGTTATACTCTTGATACTATTTTGTTTCTAATAAACCGTGTTCTATCCAAATTAATCATGAAGACACCATATGTGATATAGACCAAGAAAATTCTCTATTGGCATTAGAAATACTTTTTACATATACTATTCAAAATAATCTATGAGATGATTCATAGACAACAAAAGTGATATTTTAGTAGAAAAGTATCTCTATGATCGAAGAATATGGGAATCTTATATCCATGTGTGGAATGACTTCTCACAAACTGTGTGATAGATATTACTTAAAAACATCTTCCAATCTAGTAGATGTGGGTGAGAACTTCCCATTATGAGTAAGTCATGGATTTCATACAATCCAGATAATAAAGGTGTTGATATAGGGAAATCATTTTTTTGGTTCTTTTGGGATCTTATGGTTTTAGAAAAACACTAATTTAGGGTAAACCATTTAGGTAATGGTTTATTTAATTTCATATAATACAATTTCACTAACTACAGTGCTAAAAAAAGATATACAAATAAAAAATTATAGCTATTTTAAGTTGAAATGTTATCACGGATGGAATAATAAAGTGTTCTTAGAAGATACCCGTAGTATGTTCAGCCATAAAAATTCACCCAATCCCCCATGAGAAGGTAAAATTATACCCACAAATTTATAACATGAGTTCCATGTATTCTACTCCCCTTCATAACATTTATGTCAAGTATATCATTCGCATCATGCCCCACCTTACTTAAGGAGAAAATATTTTTAATTAATATAATTTTAAATTTAATTTTTTTAATTCCACAAAAGTGTTTCTCTAGTGTTAATTGTAACATGTTATTGTTCTTGTAGATTTTTGGGATTAATTTAAAAATCTCTTACTTTTGAAATTTATCGTTTTAATATATTTATTATTACATATACAAATTTTTATAAAATTATTTATTTTATGAAATCTAGTTTTATGCTAAAAAATATCATGTTCATCAATTAATTATTTTTAACCAAGAGTTAAATCCAAAATCTCAATCCCTAAAACAACCTTACAAGTTAGGTATAAAATTTTTTGTACAGCTCTTGATATTTCTAATAATTGGCCTATATTTTATAAATATCTAGCACAATTGAGCTAAAATTCAACAATTATAAATATGAAATTATTAGGAACAACATTTAGAACTATAATCACACCTGATTATACCAATATCAAGAGCATAAATGTTTGGGGAATCATATTTCTAAAATTAAAATATTTCATTTGAATAGAATAATTTTATAGATTAAATGGGGCATAATTTATTCTACACTTGGCATATGAAGCATACATTTTTATGTCAATGGAGAATAAAATTTGGAAACAACTATCTTAAAGACATATTTCCCAAATTCAGACATTAAAAGGGTCTACCACAAGGAAAATTGTGAAGGGAAATTCAAGGGAAAAAATATAACCATTTCTTATAAAATGAATCCACCCCGACTAACCAAGAGAGCCTTCACCAATCTTGAAAGTGGATTTTGAGGTTCATGCTTTTGGTCGATTTCATTTTTTCTTTTATTATCCTTTTCTTTTAATTTTTTATTTATTTCCCATTTAAATTTTAATTTTAGTTAATTAAACAATTCCTATATCTTTTTTTAAAGTGGTACCTTTAAAATTTGGTCATTTTTCTTCCATTATCATTCTCTATATTCTAATATTTTTATTATTTTATTTTCTTCTTCTATTATTCTTTCTCTCCACATTTAAATATTAGCCAAAAGAATGAGAGTCTAACTTGAGTCTTCGCCCAGAGGAGGTATGTGGAAATTCCATTCATTTTATAATTAAATCCTACTATTTTATTATGTTTGTGATGATCAATAGTAATGTTCATGGGTGTGTCGATCATCCACCGAAATAATGATCTTGGACTCATTTATATTCTTTTTTAAAATCATTTTTCCCTTTTATTGGATACAAGATCCTCACATGATGTAGTTGATCCATTCAGTGGATGACTGTGACATGATAAATCCAGGTCACAGGAGGTGTCACACTCTTGATTGAGGTGTTTTATAAACCTTGATTATATAAGTTTTAGGAATTGAGAATGATATAGGAATTCAATATTTACCACCAATAAATAAAATAATAGAAATTCATTAATGAGATATAATAATTGAATTATCAAACTTAAACTAAACACCAACAAAGATAATGATGGAACACATGATCCAATCCAAAAATTACATGTTCTTTCTTTCTAATCACATAATTTCATTTTATTTTAGTTTAAGTTTTTCATTCTACTCTATTATTTAAATTCCATTATTTTCATAAAATAATTTAAAAAAAGAATCTCTTTAGGTGAACTACAATAAAAAGGTGAACAAATGATAAACATCCTCAAGTGACGCGACTTTGGAAAGCCTTTTTACTATATTATGAATTTTGTTTTATTTTTTCGATGCCTTATGATAGGCCTGTATCTAAACGAGCAACATTTCGAGGGTGAAAATCAGTGTTTTCTAAATCTTTCTATTTTTGTAGTAGATAGTATTTTAATTTTCTTTAAAAAATCCCATAAAAATTAATTTATCCATGATGTTTTCAAAATTTTTTTTTTAATACATGTAATAATTACTCATAGGTTCAAGAATAACAAACAGACTATACAAAGGATTCCCCCCAATCGAGGGATGATGCACTTATGATAACATTCAAGAATAAGAATAAACACATATATAAATTAATATCATATAAAAATTTTATGGCCATTGTTAATGGACTATGAACCAGATAACAATGATTCAAGTCCAAGAAGTAAGTTCCACTAGAACTTCCAAATTTTACTAAAGACACCGAAGAGGTTGGGGTCCAACTGAAGAACCACAAAAACCCAATCATTTTAAGAAATAGGATCAAGATTAACATGATTATATTAACTGGATTCATGATGAGTAATAATTACCTTTTGACCTATGTGTGAGAGATAAAAAGGATTCGGATCAATTATATAACTAGTTTTAGTTAGAAAATTATTTCTATATCACTTAAAAAGTAGAAGATTCATAACTATTGTACTTGTGTCTATCCATGGAAGAGGTGAAATCACACAAGTGAATAAATTTTTAAAAAATTTATACGAGTACAACTAACTACCTCCTTACAATGAAATACGTCTTTAAGAGGGATTCACTACTAATGAATTGATTAAACCAAAAACAACTCTAGGAGATGATCATATTTTTAATATTTTTATGATCTTATTCAATATTACATGGGTGATATTTTTTTTTAATTTTAATTTTTTGTTATTTATTTACATGACTTAAGGGAAGATGATGAATTAGAACATTCACATACTAAGGAAGGGATGTTTCTCCATGATTTTGACCAAAATACATGGGAGGAGGACCCTGAATAAGTATAAGTAGTTAATCATTAGAAAATTTAGATAGATGTTTCAATCACTAAAATATAAAATTCAGATTCTTCTTGTTTAAATTTTCAAATTTATAATAAATTATAACCCAAATTTTGAAATCAAATTCCATAAACATCGTGTTGGTATAATACTAGAAAAGGAGTAGGAAGTTAAAAAAGTTGAAACCAAAGAATATGATGATCCATAATTCATCCAACCCTTTCTATGCAAGCTATACTTAATGGTGAAGGGGTTAATCTAGTATAATCTATATCTGAATCATTTCTTTCAAAGAAATTAGAATTAAATTATGTTAAAATCCTCATATGGTGGTTCTAATACAAGAATCATTAACCACCATCAGACGTTGGATAACATCTGGTACTATCCATTAGAGGTAGTAAAAATTCATGTCCCACATAGGGGATCATAGTATGTTTTATACATTGAAATTATTTATAAGAATTTAAAATTCAAATTTCATTCTTAGAATGACTCAATCATGATTCCGAACCCCTTTATCATTTTTAACATAAATGACATGATACTTATTCTTATGTGAGTAAATATATTTTTTGGACCATGATTTATTAAGGAATCACATGCAGTGAAGGATTAAAAATGAATAAGCTTTTTGGGTAATGGATTTCACTTTTATATTTATCTTTTAAAATCCCTACATTTTTCTCCAAAACATGTTTTGAGCATTAAACTAGAATTACATCCACATGATTGAATTACTACTTTACTTGACTTATCTAGGAGAGATTAGTTCCATAGGAATTCAATGATACCATGCTTTATATTTCAATTTTAATGATATTAATTGAGTAAAATATATAATTGGATTGTTAATTTGAATCAGGAGAATTAAAATGAGGACTCATGATTTATGAGAATTTATTGTTTTTAGTAAATGAGATTTACCAATCATTTTTTCTTTTTGAATTTATGAATTTATAGTGAATGGAATCTTTTATTATTGGTAATTTCATTATTGATTTTCAAAAATCATATTTCTCACTCCTAAAATAATTTACAGGCCAATTACTTTATATTTTATCTTGATATTATTTTGTAGTGATATTTTGACTTTCCACCTATTGAAACATGGATTGAAAATTGTTAATGCTATGAATTTTCACAAACACAATTAAAATGATTGAGGTATATTTTTAAAAACCCTTATAATTAAAATATTTCCATTATGTAAATACATGTTTAATATAAAAAATAACTTGAATAACCTTGTTAGGAATGATCCATGTTTCAAGACATTTTTATCCATTCCTACCCACCTATTAATATTTTCGTGATATTTTTAATTTGATGTGTGGGGTTGAAGGGATTCATTGTTGAAGGGATTATATACATTATAACTAAAAAGTGTGGAGGTGAAAATATGGGTACTAAGAAAGGATACATTATTCATTAATTTTACTCTTTATTTTTTTCCACTTGAATAAAAAATAAAAAATTATAAAAGGAATGATTTTTTGAATTAAAAAAAATGGATTGTGACTTAGAAGAATAAAGAAATCACCATTACTATACCTATTATTTTTATCATATGTGTTTTGGAGGTGTATGTGAGGTTACTTCAAATAATAACTTTATATTTTTTTAAAATACAAAATAATTTTTAAAATGAAAAATAATTTTAAAAAGGACAAAAAGAGTATAAAATCAATGAAAAATTGAATAGTATATAGAAATCATTCATTAGGATTTACTTTGAACATGACCTTAAATTTTGTTTTGGGGTATATGGGAGTTTCTACTTTGAAAGGGAGAAATTCATTGGTCTTTCATATTTTATATAATTCATTGTACATAAGAGTGAAATATATTCATTGATATTTATTTTTTAAATATAATTTCCTAAAAATCTATAAGTCTCAGAGTCATTTAAACCATTTAAAAAATTCCACATGATTTCATGTGTTTTTTTTCATTACAAATTTGATAAATTAGTTCCATTAGAATAATATGGTTAAGAATAATTGTCTCACGATATGCACATAACTCTACTTGAATTAATATCATGAGTTATGAGTTAAAAGATTTATAAGTGAGGTAAATCATGATTTGGTATGATTAATAATAATGAATTAAAGAGATTGAATTAATTAAATAATAATTTACACCATTTTAAAAATGGGGAAATTAAGATACATGAATTTATTTTTTCATTGGAAAATGGGGAAATGAATTGATTTTTTTATGAGTCATATAAAATTTTATTTCACATTGATGAATTTTTAATTTTATTTCCTTGAAATTTGAATAATGAAATCATTAGAAAGCTTGATAAAATCATGGTTTAAACTAGGAAAATAAATATTTGTTTTCAACACCCTATAAAAAGTGTATGTCACTCACTCGTATCAGCAAGTGTGAATCTTCCTTACCTAGTGATTCATGAATTCCCTAACACATGTCCACCACTATAGATATTTTCTTATAAATAATACCCAATGATATCTCATTTTAAACCTTTTAAAAATAAAACGAGTAAACCAAACCTCACTTTGCCTATTTTTAAGTATCCTTTTGTGTTTAGACATAACTTATTTGATGAAGGAATGTGGTTAATCATGTCACCCAATGGTTAAAATTTATATCAACTATTTTAGGAACTCTAATTTTACCCAAGATTCTTCAATATAGGGTTAAGTAACTTAATTGGGTTGTATAAGAGGGTGTAATTCAACTAAAAACATATGTGTAGCACACTGATCAAAAGGGATAGGCTTATACTAAATGAATAATTTTACACAATTGGATGAATAATAATCACATTAATACCCTTTCATTGAGTGAAGGGGACTCATTTCATAGCCCTACAATTTGTGACACATACCCATTTCATTTCTATACATTGAAAAATGTACACACATTTCTTACTGTACTTTAGGTGAAGAAGACTCCTCCTCTTAGCCATATTTTGGGTGATGTAGACCCTTTAATTTGACACAAATTGGTTGAATAATATAATTTACATAGATCGTTTTTGGGTGAGGCAGGGTATTCAGTTAGCCATTATTTGGGATACCAGAGCCTTAACCTAGTTCTCACTAGGAATAAGTAAGAAATATATCTAGGCCTTCACCGGTGCTTAGCCTACACTAAATCAAACCATCATCTCATAATGTTTTTATAGGTTTCCATGTTCACTCTGGATTCAATGTAGAAGTATCACTTCATCAAGGTATTCTAACAATGAGACAAATTACCAAGTCTCCTATAATGTCACCACATATAATGATTTAGAGTATGTAAACCAGTATGTTCCCCGTTATATCATTTATTATAATGATAAAATTACACTACCTCTTGTACTCTTAAATATATTAGACAACTATGGGATTTCTATCATATATCCGCATTGTTATGAGGTTCCACATCATAGGAACAATAGTGATGTCATTCCTAGATCATGCACTACATCTTGTCCAATTGAGTTACAAGCCCTATTAGTTTGGGTTCTTGTTAGAAATCTATTTCTACCTAATTATCTTTGAGAATATGGGCTTCCATATTTTGTGTAATCTCTATCCATGATCCCATTATTTAATTCATCGCCATTATTCATCAATGATCATAGAAAACCCACATCTTAGTAGTACATGTTCATGTGTATTCCCTACTCATGCTCTCTAATATCCCAAGAAGACCTATGGGAAGCCTATATATATGTTCTGATACATCTTCCTTATGGTTTCATACTACCCATGTGTCCAATATTCCTTCACTATCAACCAGCAGATGAATGGAGGGAACACTTATAATGGGACTACTCATCAGATTTAAACCAAAAACCACCATGTCCACATTAATATTCTTATCCCATGAAATTCATTAATGAGATAAACATTCATAGGGAAACTGCTACATATAATCCCTAATAATTTCATTTTTAGAACTCCCTTAATGATAAAAATATACATAATACATGTTGATCAATAGTATAGTATATTCATACAACATGAACTTAAACTATGTAACTCAATCTATGTGGGATTTTATTCTTATTAACCCAGATATGTATGATGCCTCCCTACTATTCAAACTTGACATCATCTTTTATATCCATCCTCATGCATCCATACAAATCATTAATAAACTTATTTACTCCCTCACTAATTCTTATTCATTTCAATTTAAAATGTCCTCCCACTAGGCCCACATTATATAAAGAACCATCATTTTTCAGATGATATTCTTGAAGAGGAAATATAATTATTAGTGGGACATCTTTTTGTAAGAACAATTGACCATCTTATTGGGAGATATTCCCTATTAAATAATGTCCCCACATGAAGCAAAATATTCCCTTCAGGTTCATCCAAAATCCATTCTCATTAGAACATATTCCCTTAGAGGTAAAATGAAAAGTTATTCTCATGTGTTTTTCTAAAACCAACCAATTCTAGGAACCTTTCACATAATCTTCCATTATAAATGATGTTATAATCATTTAAATTTTTCCTTATAACATGAACATAGTATGTGTGGTGTTTCCCATTATGTTGAAAAAATATACATGGATTATGATCCCTTCATTGTGATACATAGTAAACACATCTCTTGAGCCCAATCCTATAACTATAAACACATTCCACCTTCATAGACAGTGATAAAATAAATAGACATTAGATATATTGATTTAATATATGGTATGAAAAAACCAGGATCTATAAAATAATATGAACATGATGGAGAAACTCTTATATATGTTGGTGCTACCACCAATAGAGAACCTATGATTCATATGAGTGTTAATTTTTTTTTTAAATGTTTGATATGTGAAATATGTTGACATCAATTATTTATTTGTATCCATAACTATAATAAATGAATCCAATCATATACTCGTATTTGGGACATAATAGAGAAAACATATAAAATATATATGAGTTATTACTACATGTTGGATGTATTTCACCCACTCGCTTCGTAACATCAACTACATTATAACTCAAATTTATCATGAAGTGAATACGGTTTCTAGTGGACTTGCTAATATAGGATTAAATAAAGATATTACCGAGCATGATTATCTCACTTTTAATTTTTTGCCTCTTCATGAGAAAGATTGTAGTATGATTCCATAATTTAGAATTATGTAATTTTTTATTTGTTTTTAGATAATTTTTACCATGGTATTTTTAGCCATGGCACCACCCCCCAAAAATTACTAAATATATATGAGAGTATTATAGTAGGAAATAATCACGCCTTAAAGGGCATGTATGATCTTGAATTTTCAACCTCTTGATCATTGCCTATTCCAAGGTGTTGTTGGAATAGTTTTTATGACATCTTGACTTTGGAAATTCAGTCCAAGATGACTAAAAACAATACGTAAGAGTCACATCTTGTTTTTATGTCATAAAATTTAAATTAATTAAATTATAAATATTTTAGGATATGAAGCATACATATAGTGATTTATTTATGATAAAATGGATTTAAATTTTGGAAAATATTAATTTCTTGGTTATCCAAAGGAAAGTAAAAGGTTTTATTTCAATAATTCTTTTGAATAAAAAATGTTCATGACCTGATTTTATATGTTCATTGAGAAAGAATTTATCAATAATGGAGTTTTTGTTTGGATATTTTAACATGAATAATTTTAATAAAAATTAATAGGGAGTGTAATTGTGGTGTATATTGGTCTAATCTAATAAGGAGTTTTCATGTAGGGGCTGGATGATGTTACATATGAACGAAAATGTCCTGGTAGGATTTCTATAGAGCTTTTAAGATATATATATCTAATATAAATTGATATTGAGGTAATATTTATAGGATATTAACATATTTCCCACCAAGAGTCTATAAATATATCTGATTTTGAGAAATTATTAAAATTTATGGAATATTAAATGGAATCCTTGTATAGTAAAAAACCATGGGATTTGGTGGATTCACCAAAAATGGTAAGACCCATAGGTTTAAGTAGGATTTTTTAATGAAAATAGACCCAAATGGTATAGTGATTTCTTAAAAATCATGAATAGTGTATAAAAGATACTATAATAATCATGGTATTAACTAAAAAGAATTTTTTCACATATTATGATAATACAAGATATTCAAAAATTTCATTCCATAATAACATATTTTCATAGTGAGATATATCAAATAGATTTTATGAATGATTTATTTAATGGAACATTTTTTTAGGATGTTTATATGATATACCACAAATGTTTTGAATAGAAAAATAAGACTAGTAGGGTTTGCAAGATGTAATGGTCCATGTATGGACTGAAGTAGGCTTCTTGATGTTGAAATATTTAGTTTAATGATTCAATCAATGTGTTTTATTTAATAAAAACATTAATTATTCTAATATATAAAATTATATTAGTGGGAATGTTTTAGTATTGCTGATATTTAATGTGGTTGATAAACTACTTATCAAAAATTATTTCTCAACTCCTCACTCTATTAATATATGGCTATGCACGTTCTTCTCGATTAAAGATATAAGTGAAACAACATGGTTACCATGTATGAAGGTCTATAAATATATATCTAATAAGTTTCTTGGACTTAGTCAAGAAACCTATATTGGAAAATTTATAAAGATAATTTTCATAGAGAACTCTAAAAGGGGTATTTAAAAGTTTTATAAAGAATGAATATTATAAAGATTTAGCATCTTTATAACGAGTTAGTGAGGATGGATAAAATTACCAGTGCATCCAGAATTAGTTATATCATGTATTTTATGTTTTTCTATCTCCTGATGATACATATTCTCAAAGTGAAATCATTGAATAAATATTCAATCTTAGTGAGGGTCACTCAATTGTTATGATGAATATTCTTAAGTACTTGATAAGTAATAAGGACTTGTTCATCATATTTGTTGGAGAAGAATAAATTTTTATAAAGGGTTACAGAAATGAACGTTTCCAATCCTTAAAAGATGATATGAAATAAAAATTGTGTTTTTTTTATTTGTAAATATACCAATTAGAAGAGTTTCGAATAAGGAATTATTGACCACTCAAAAATAGAGGTAGAGTATGTCACTTCATTAGATTTTATAAATTAATATGTGTGGATCATGAAGTTCAGAATTAAACTATAGTTGGTTCCTATAATTGAGGGAGTAATTGAAAGTTAATATGACATAAATATGATTATTTATCAGAAAAAGGACCACAGTCACATGAAAGGACTAAAGACATGGTTCAAAAATACCATCTTATATGAGTGATAATTGGGAGGGGTGATATTAAAATCATTTTAATGGATATGAATGAAAATATTGTGAACCCATTGATTAAGACATTACTATATAAGAATTTAGAGGGTCATGTAATGACCCTTTGTATACGAAACTGATGATATTTATATAAGGTATTTATAGCATATCATGTTCTTATAACAAAGTAAGTCTCTATTTACCATTCCTTCATGTGTGCTATAATTTATTTGACATGAGAAATTGAATGATAAGCCCCCCTAAAAAGATGATGTTGATTTTACATTAGTAAATAAAAATTCCATAATAGTAAGAGTTTTTATGATATATCATGAATAATTATTTTAGTGTAATAATGATATAATAGGAAGATACTTATAATTTGGATTGACTCTCTATGTATATCCCAAGAAATTTCATATAATCATTGATATTCATTAGAGTGTTTGATTTTTATAAAACATTCCTAACAAATTTTTTTGATAAAACTATCATTAGAATCTTTATACTTTAATACCTTCATTCTTCAAGTCCTTTAATCTTATCTAATTAGAGGGTGGTTGTGTATATTGATGATTATATCATCAATAAGAGTAGAAAAATTATGATATTTGTCTAATTTCGTAACATGTAAACAAATATAACCCTTGATTGAATTAAACAGAGGAAATGCATAAAAAATATTCATTGGGTCACATGATATGTTTCTAGATACATGGATGATGGGGGTGTGATGCTCCCAACTTTTGGATTAGGATATGTGATTTATTCATCATCGATGTCAGTTTTTTAAAGAATAAATATAAGATTAGATTGCCTATAATATATTGACATTATTTTATGTCAAGTGTTCACTTGATGTCATGAAAAAGTAATTATATATACATACATATTATTTATGTGATATTTCAAGAGGTGCATATGTTTATTTCATATATGAGTATGTTTTATGGATATCACACCAAAACCGTTGTCATCTTGATTAGAATGGATCCTTTGATAGATGCCTCAATTTTCATATATATTTGAAATGAGGATTTCATATTTATTTTAAATTAAAAAAATATCTATAGGGTCACATAATTAGGAATTTTTATATGTAATATGTTTTTAGAGAAAGTGTTTTATAAAAAAATTAAGGAAATTTTATAAAATTATATCCAAAAGGGGTTTTGCATAGATTCACAAATAGTGGTCAAGTTTTTTATAATGTATTAATTGATAGTTGTGTTAGTGGAATATTATAGTATATTTACTATCACATATTAATATGATCACCATGTCATATGTATCGGTAGGGAAAATTATATCCTTAATCTAAAACCTTTGGATATATTTGGGAAATTGTTACCTATTGTGAGTGCAATACTTTCAAAGATTACATTTCACCTAACATAGACTCATCCTTAGTGCATGGAAATCTGACATTACTTCCACACAGTTTCTTTTAGTGGAAATTCCATGAGATAGAACATTTAAGGAATAAAAAAATTATTTATTTATGTGTTTAATGAATTGAAACTTAATGAAATGTAACATATAGGTTCACTATGATGGAACTGATACTTAGAATATCTATGATTGAAGTGTGCCTTGATATATACATAATTTAATGAGATCCCATCTAATGGGTTAATTTTTTGATAGAAAATTTAATCAAATCCCACTTCCTTCTTTCAGTGTCATTCTTCAATAATTGTAATGGTTCAAGTAATGCACTTTTATTATAGTTTTACCCATGGAATAAAAGGAAATATTTTGGACCGTGTAATCCCTTGTATGGAGGAAGTCAATTTTTAATAATTTGGTGATCCACATCAACTGTACATCACTTAAGAATTATATGGAGGATATTTTTACAATGATTTAGGAGTACTTACACCGATTTTTTCCATATATGTTTACTACTATTAAGATAGATCACGATATATATAGGCTTTAATTTTATTCCATTGTTCATTGGATGATCCCCCAAAACCCATCAGATGTAAGTGATTTTTCCCACCCTTTTCCATTCTTGATGAAATTTTTTCTATCACCATCTGTCTATATCATCCTCTATATATATTTTTCATATTTTTATTTTAAAAAATATATCATTCCTTTTCTTTTGTTTTTTTCTTAGTATATTCATGTGCCTCTACTCACATTATAATATTTTATTTTAATAAATATCTACATGGAGAATATTTATACTTCATCTTCTTTTTCAGGTTTCACTACTATATAGACTATTTCCTCTGTATGATTTTTCAAAAACCATATTATTTTAACATAAAATAAAATGTAAAATTTTTTAGTATTCGGGAACCCTGTACTCTTATCTCTTTCAAAAATTGTTTTAATGAATAATTAAAAGCTAAAAAATGTGTCCAATTTCACAACTTCATCTTATTTACTCATGATATATCCGTTAATTTGAGTAATATTTTCGTGAAAAATTATTAATTTTCTGTCACTTATTATCATAGAATCCTTAATCCCTTATTTTTTAGGGATCCAACTTTATACGTTGATGGTTAATGATGTTATGGATTTATTATGTCACCTGAATTTTTCACATAGGTTTATATCATGTTTAAAATTCTTATATGTGGAACACAAATATGAGAATTATTATAATCATGGATGATAACAGAATTACATACCCATTGAATCAATTGGGTAATTAGTTATATATCTTAATATCATTATGTGTGTGTCATGACCCGTCCCTCGGGGCCCGTGTCGTGACAACCCCAAGCCCGCATTTCATAGGCCCGGGGCTGGCGACTAGCACTGAAGGTGTATTCGCAAAAACTAGGAATGCATTGCCTTTAGAACCTATAAGCACATGTTACCACGCACACAAAATGAAAAGAACACAAGTAAATTGAACTGTAAACAGAGTGAGTGCAGTAAGTAAAAGGGGCAAGAATACAAGCCCAACTGGAAAGTACAAGTACAATTATGATACAATAAAACTGACGAAAAGGGAAAGTCTGATGCTGGGTTGTCCTCCGAGGTTCCTACCTGAAGTGTAGTTACATATCGCCTACTCAGCACTCCACATACACCCATCTCCTCTACGTACCGACACTTCTTATGGTCCACCTACAGGTACCGTATAGTCCTGGTACTCTCAACCCCAATCAGTGTTGTCCGTCATCTGCATCCATAACAATAAGGTGAAGGCATAGACCATGCAGGGGTGAGTATAATTATACTCAGTAGGGACCCTAAGACACTCTGGATCTCAAAAAATCCATAAAGGATAAATAAAAAAGAATGAAATCAACATATAACCTTACTTAGGTATATTCCCATACATATACCTAAGTTAACATGTAATCTATTTCAATAATGAGGAAAACACAGAGGTACTGACTCAGCTCACACCAGGATTTATTCTATGGGTTGTATTATGTAACATCACCATTCACAATGTCGAAAACCTCGGATGCTGTAGAACTCCTCCTCTATCGAGTACATTCAGCCTGCGGTGTCACACAGAGGTGCTTTCCAATAACCTTGGACTGCTGAGGTACTCCTCCTATCAAGTACCGTGGGTCTGTAGCATCACCAAGGCACTCCCCACCGTGGGTCTGCCACATCACCAAGGTGATCCTCCTCGTGGACTACTGAGGTACTCCTCCATTTTAGTACCATGGGTCTCCACGTCACTAAGGCGCTCCCCACCGTGGGTCTGTCACGTCACCAAGGATCTCCCCACTGGGCCTGTTGAGTCACATCGAGTCGAAATGGTCAGCAGTCGTCAAGTCTCAGTCAGCCACTGGGTTCCTGCATTATGCTCGATCGTCTCCAGGAATATCCTCTCAGCAAGCTACTGTTCAATACACCAACTTCCACTAAGTCCCATGAAGATGTATCTCAATGGTCTTCCACGTCATAGGGGTCTCAATGTAATTGATGGTGGGTCAATCAAACACCCGGTATGTGAGTTATTAGCCTTTTTGTACCGGGTGCCAAGTTGGATTCGTACTTGATACAACATTTTTGTTACCCATATTAATCCAAAACACTATGGGGTATCACTCAAAGGGACTGAATCGCTCCAAGGTTCCCAACGCCACTGACGGTTTTTCTAACAGACGTCCGATGCCAAAGTTATGGCCAAAAAAATGTAACTGGGTCATAGTGGGCCCAGTCCTGTCTGACATGGTTGAACCGACTTAACCCAACCTGGCCTGGGTCGACCCTGTTTGGGTCGACCCGGCCAGACATGCTAGGTCCGGCCCAGCCTGATGGGTGGCCCGACTTGTTGGTTCATGCCTGGCAGGCCGCGAGAGGCTGCAGAGGGTTGCGGGGGGCTGCGAGGCCGCGGAGGGTTCCACGAGAGTGTGAGGCCATGGGGCAGCTCAGTCAGGGACATCTGTTTGGCCGTGGGGAGGCGGTTTGGCCGCGGGTGGTGGTCTAGCCACGTGGCAGTGGTGTGACCATGCGGGGAGGCGGTCCAGCTGTGCAGGGCAGTGGCCCGATCACAGGGCGACGGTCCAGCCGCGGGGCGGCGGTCCGGCCGCACGGGGTGGCGGTCTGGATGCGGGGCGACGGTTCGGGTGCGAGGCGGTGCCTTGGACTCGGGGCAGAACCTCAGCTGAGGGGTGGTGTGGAGACGCGGGTGGCGGCAGTGGGCACAGTCAACAACGTCTCCTTCGTCGCGGCCGACAGTGGTGTCGACCGCCATTGTCGTGCCCCAACAGTGGAAGGTTTCCACCCCCCTCCTTCGCGAAGAACACTATAAGATTTTCAGAAGGGTTAGTCGTTGTTGGATTGACCCTTACCCTTCATATTAGGGTGGTAGCATATGGCTCAACAAGAACAAGAACATAAACATCAAATCCTATCCTTCCACAATGATCATTCCAAACCCTCAATAGAAATATAAGGGGTGCACATGAGAAGTGATAAACAAATAGAAATAAACCCTTAGCTCGTTCTCTTTATGATGTCGACGAGGTCACATGGAAGAAGACTAATCATTGGGAAAATATGGACGTCGGTGTCGTTTTCATTTTCCTTGATTGTCGGTTTGTGCATTGTTGGAGATCCTTTGATAGATTTTAGAGAAGAAAACTGCAAAGGAGGTGCATTCTACATTGGCGTTCTTCATTAGAGAGATTTTCTCCCAAAGCTCCTCCTCTCCCAAATCCACCAAAATGAAATGGTAGCCCCAAAATAATAAATTATGTGATCTATTATGTTTCTTGGAATATAAGTTAAATTAGGTTAATTAATCTCCTAGGTTGGAACAATTAATGTGGTGTGTTGGCTTAATTATTGTGGAAGTGGGTGGGCATATTAAATATTGGAGGAGTTGAGGAGGCTCTCTCACATTTAATGAGGGAGTTGAACGGTTTAGTCTTCTGGTGGTCCCCACCACCATAACTTCCCATGGAGGTTCGGTTCGGTTGGTCCCCACCACCATAACCTCTCATGGGAGGTTAAGGTCAGGTGGTCCCCACTTCCCAACATTCACATGGAGGTTTAAATAAATAAAATAAAAATAAAAGCTACACGATTTATTTTTATTTTATTCATTCACGAAAAACCCAAAAACTAACTTCCACCCTTGACCAACTGTCGTCGAGGTGAATGTATCTTTAAGCAAATACTGTCACTATGAGTTCAACGGTGCCCTATAATTTCAATTCCAGGAACTGGTTCAAAAGATAGACAAACCTGCTCACACGTTTACAGAACAAACCCAAACAATAGTTTGGAAATTTATTCTGGGCACTCCGGGCCTCAGAATCACGTGCCGTCAATTTTCACGGACTCGTAAAATTCTTATTTATTTTAAAAAAAATTACATGGAAATTTCATTTCTTTTCATTCTACCCACCTCAGGGCTCTACGTCTCTATAAGAAAAAACTCAAACTAGGTAAAAAAGGGGGGGTACTAAGAATGAATCTGAGCCTCCCTCTCCCATGTTCTCTCCTGGAGGTTTCCATGCTGCCAGCGGACGTGCACTAGAGGTATCAACATTCCATGAAGGACTCATTCCTGTTGTTCCTCAATCTCTACTGGAACCTCCATAAAAGTTTCCCCATTATCGACGTCCATCTCTCTGTGGTTGATGATGTGAGAAGGGTTCTGCATGTATCTCATCAACAGGGACACATGAAAGACGTCATGCACCCGGTGCAACTGAGGTGGAATAGCTAAGTGGTATTCCACCTCACGAACTCTACTGAGGACCTGAAAAGGTCTAATGAATCTTGGAGATAACGTGCCACCTCGGCCAAATCTCTATAGATCTCACTGGGGTGAGAACCGTAGATATACATGGTCACCATATTCAAACTCCATAGGTCATTATCTTCTATCGGCATAATACTTCTACCTAATCTATGCAGTCTTCATCCGCTCCTTGATGATCTGCACCTTCTCTATGGTAGCCTATACCATCTCTAGTCCCACTAGTGCTGACTCCCCTAGGTCAGTCTAGGACAAAGGTGGTCTGCAAGGTTTCCCATAAAATACATCAAAAGCTGTCATCCCAATGGTGGAGTGATTGCCTTTGTTTTATGAAAACTCCACCAAAGGTAAGTAATCCTCGCAGCTGTGACCGAAGTCAAGGACACACGCACACAACATGTCCTCGATGGTCTGAATGGTCCACTCAGTCTGACCATCTGTCTAAGGATGGAAGGCGGTGCTCAAAAGAAGTTGCATCCCAAAATCCACATGTAACCCCTTCTATAGTCGGGAAGTAAAACTTGCATCATGATTGGAGACAATCGTCGAGGGTGCTTCATGTAACTGCACAATCTCTTACACATAGAGGCCTACCAATATCTCTACTGAACCCTGCTCTCTGATTTGTAGGAAGTGGGCTAACATAGTGAGTCGGTCGACAATCACCCAAATCAAGTCATGTCCCCTGCATGTATGTGTAATTCCTATCACGATGTTCATGGATATCTGATCCCACTTCCACTCTAGGACCTTGAAATTTCAAACCAAGACCGTTGGTACCTAATGCTCCGCCTTCACTTGTTGACATGTGAGGCACCGAGAGACAAACTCTACTACTGATTTCCTTATTCATGGCCACCAGTGCTTTCGTCAGAGATCCTGGTAGATCTTCGCCACTCATGGGTGTACCGCTAGAGGGGATGTGTGAAACTCCTTCAACACATCCTCCTGAAGTGACACTGGTAACCTGGTACATCCTCTGAAGAATATGGTGTGCTCCCCACCTTTATAAAATTCATCAGGTGCCTATCCTATGAATATTTGAGCATATCGTGCCTCGTAGTCAGCATCCCCACATTGTGCCTCTCTGACTCACTGAAGAAGTGGGGGTGGGTGACTATAAGAGACTATTGAAAATCAGCTCCGTCTCTATCCACAAAGCATATCTGTAAAGCGGCCATCTTCTCCATCACATCACCTAGCAGCTGTATACCAGAACTTCTTTTGATTTCATCTAATACAATGTTCCCCTTCCCATTAGTGTAGACTATATCAGAGTCATATTCCTAGAGGAACTCAAGCCAATGTCATTGTCTCAGGTT
Organism: Viscum album; assembly: GCA_963277665.1. NCBI lineage: Eukaryota > Viridiplantae > Streptophyta > Magnoliopsida > Santalales > Viscaceae > Viscum > Viscum album. The sequence continues at coordinate 1,501,163,356 of OY728136.1, read as the reverse complement.
CCGGTCCTTCTGAGATAAGATATACCTGAGACTCGTGTGATCATTGTACACTATAAAAATCCAACCCATCAGATAGTGTCGCCACATATTCAAGGTGAAGACCGCTTCTGCTAACTCTAGGTCATGGGTAGTGTAGTTTTTCTCATTCAGTCTTATCTGTGGAGAACCATAAGCGATTACTACTCACTCCTACATCAGAACACATCAGAGTCTGGTCCCTGATGCGTCGTAGTAGACTGAATACCCTACGCCCTCCTCTAGTAGCCTCAAGATGGGGGCACTAGTTAGCTTCTGCCTCATCTCTTGAAAGCTCTGTTGGAATCTCTCCAACCAAACGAAGGGTTCCCCTTCTACGTTAAGGCTGATAGTTGTGCTGAAATTCTAGAGAAATCTAGCACAAACCTCCGGTAATATCTGACCAAACCCAAGAAATTGCGTACCTCCGTCACACTCCTAGGTGGATCCCAAGAAAGTACCACCTCAATCTTCGCTGGATCTATAGAAAATCCATCCTTGGATATGACATTTCTTAGAAAGTGAATTTTTTTTATCCAGAAATGGTATATCAAGAGCTTACCATAAAGCTGGTGATATCGGAGTGTGTCCAGTACAACCTACAAATGATAGTCATGATCCTCCTCAGTAGTCGAGTATATTAGAATATCGCCAATGAAGACCACTATAATGTGATCAAGGTATGAATGAAAGATCCCGTTAATGAGTCCCATTAACATTGCTAGAGCATTGGTCACACCGATTGGCATAACCAAGAACTCATAATGGTTGTACCAAAACCTGACGATCATCTTCTGCACATCCTCATTTCGTACTTTCAGCTAGTGATAGCCTGATATGAGGTATATCATCGAGAACCACTGTGCTCCCTTAATCTAATCAAAGAGGCCGTCAATCCTTGGTAGTTGTATTTATTATCCAAGGTCACCCGGTTCAGGTGCCGATAGTCAACACAATGCCTCAATCTCCCATCCTTCTTCTTGGTGAACAGAATCAGGGCTGCCCGACGAGAAACACTGGGCCAGAGGAATCCCTTCCCCTATAAGTCCTCTAACTATACCTTCATCTCATGAAGCTCTGCGTGAGCCATCTGATATGCTGGTGTAGATATCGGTGTCATCTCAGGGTACAAGTCATTGTAAAAGTCCACCTCTCTGTGAGGAGATAGACCTGAAACATAATTATGGAAAAAATCTTCTTACTCGTCCCCCAATATAGGATAGCTTCGAATCTCCACATCAACAGCTCCGAGGGTAAGGATAGACAACTGATGAGTGATCGGCTGCACTCTCCTCTGGGTAAGCCCATCGTGCGTTGCATAGGCTCCCTTCTCGTTGGTGAAGGTAAACCTGGTCCCATCCCTGCGGACACACCGCACCTTGTGCCTAATATAGTCAATCCGGGCATGGAATGTAGATAACCTGTCCATACCCAAGATGATATCATAAGGACTCAACACCACTACTAAGAGTTCATAGCCGAAGCTCTCACCTCATTGAGTAAGCTCACACTGCCGGCAGTAGTGCGTAATCGTCGAATCTACTCTTGTAGGAGTCTCTAGCCGTATGGATCAATCCAACGGCTCCATCGGAATCTTCGAGGTCCAAACAAGGGAAGTGGAAATAAAATAATGACTTCCACCTGTGTCTATAAGTGCTGTAGCTATGGTGGAGTAGACACAGATCATGCCTCATAACATCTCTAGATCGTCGTGATCATAGGCCTTAAATACCTAGAGCTGAGCTCTCCCCAATCCACCTACTACCTGTGGTCACGGTGGACCTCTTGGTGGTGGTGGTTGTAAAATATCAAATCGTCTCCCACCACCAGCTGCATGGCCAACTCCCCTGCCACATCTGCCTGCTTCCTACGGACCTCCTCAGTCGAACCTCTGTCTCTGCCTGGTTGGTCCTTCGACCATCTATTGATCATCCCTACAATGGGTCAGACAGTCACGAGCCATGTGACCCTACCCACCACATGTGAAACACTGCCCGCTCTTGGTATAACTGACTCCACCTTGGGTTCCCCACACAACCTATCCTGAGTCATGTGGTCATCCTCCTATAGGCTAGGTCATATTGGACCTCTGTGACATCCGTCTACTGCCAGATAGAGAAGACTCTACTATGCAATGACTGGTAGTGGGTCTCGCTGCTGGTGACTGCTCAACAATGAAACTCTCCACCAAGAGTGATCTCTCTAATACCCCTGCCTGCACCGGGATGCGGAGTGAGATCATCGAAGTGCTGATCTCTCGCATGAGCCCCTGCTCGAAGTTTTGGGCCCTGATGAAGGGGTACCATACCAAATCAGGGGAGTAGCATGAAAGGTTAGTGAACCTTGCTGAGTACTGAGCCACAATCATGCTTCCCTGCTGCAAATGAATAAGCTCCTGTATGCACACTGGACGAAGAGTTGCTGGGACAAAATCTTCCCAAAATAGGCTCTTGAAGTCTACCAAGAGAAGAGTCACCTCATCGTGATCCTAGATCATCAAGGTCCACCATCTGCCTGCTGCTACCAATAGAAGGTGGGCGGCAAGGATCACCATGAGATCGGGTGGTTCCCTTATGAGACGGAAGACTCTCACCACAGCCTCCAGCCAATCCTCATCCTCCTACAGGTCTGTCTCTCACCTGAACATGGGTGACCTATGGTGTTGGATCTCTTGCAATGCGCTCAAGCGGCGTGCACTGTCTACTGTTGGGGCTAGTGGAATCAATGGCCAAATGGGGAGTGGTACCCTAGTGCCTCCACTGGTGACTCTACTGGAAAGGGGCCCTACCGTTAGGAATCGTCCCTCGGTGGGCTATCAGAGTGTAAAACTCTCGGAACCCTAGCCGGAAATCTGCATGGAGGAATCCTAAAAAAATAGGTGTGCTATGGTTAATAAGTTATACCTGGTGAGATGACTCAAGAGATATCAAATAAAACTCTTGAAAACACTCATGCAATCAATGTTTTTATCCACTGAGTCAGAAATCAGAAGTTAGGTTCCTAGTGTATGGATATGTCGGCTACTGCACAAACAATGGTTTCCCTAAACTGATAACCACACTCACTAAACATAACACTATTTGTGTTAAAGAAATATCAGAGTTCTATGTTATGCGGTAGAACCAACTCCTCTAATACGAATTTGTCATGGCCCCTCACCCGGGCCCTGTTCCGTGACTACCCCCATGCCCACCTTCCATAGGCTAGGGGCTGGAAACAAGAACTGACGTCGTTTTCCCTAAAACTGGGTTGGCATTTCCATTATAACCAATAAGCACAAGTAACCAAACAAAAAAGAAGATATGAACACAAGTAAAATGAACTATAAATAGAGTCAGTGCAATAAGTAAAAGGGTCCATAATACAAGCCCAACTAGAAAGTATAAGTACAATTGTGATACAGTACAACTGAAGAAAAGGGAAAGTTAGTTATTGGGTCATTCTCTGAGGTTCATACCTAATGGTTAGGTAAAAATATCCTCATCATCACTCCTCGTACACTCATCTCCTCTACTTACCAACACGCCATATAGTCCACCTCTATATACCATCTAGTCTTGGTACTCTCAGCCTCAGTCAGTGTTTTCCGTCATCTACATCCAACACAACAAGATGCATGCATAACCCATGCAGGGGTGAGTATAACGATACTCAGTAGGGACTCTGAGGCCCTCTAAGTCTCAAAAAATACATAAAGGATAAATAAAAAATTATGATATCAAAAGATAACCTTACATAGGTATATTCCCAAACATATACCTAAGTTATCAAGTAATCCATCTCAATCATGAGAAAAACATAGAGGTATTGACTGACCTCACACCGGAAATTATTCTAGGGGTAGTATCAAGTAACATTCCCAGTCACAACGTCGAACACCCCAACTGCTAGATAAATCCTCCTCTATCAAGTACAGTGGGTCTACCGCGTCCAACAGAGTCACATCCCACTAACCTTGGACTGCTGAGGTACTCCTCCTATCGAGTACCATGGGTCTGCCGCGTCACCAAGGTGCTCCCCACCGTGGGTCTGCCATGTCACCAAGGTGCTCCCCCTCATGGCCTGCTGAGGTAATCCTCTTGTTGAGTACCGTGTGTCTGCTGTGTCACCAAGGCGCTCCCCACCATGGGTCCGCCCTGTCACCAAGGAACTCCCCACTAGGTCTGTCAAGTCACTCCGAGTCGAAACGGCTAGCAGTCATCATGTCTCAGCCAGCCATTGGGTTCCCGCATTACGCTCGCCCGTCTCTCGGAGGATCCGCTCCACAAGCTACTGGTCGATACTCCAAATACCAAGAAGTCCCATGAAAAAGTATCTCAAAGGTCTTCCACATCATATGGGTCTCAAAGAAATAGACGGTGCGCCAATCAGATGCCCGGTCCGTGATTTATTAACCTTTTAGTCCTAGGGGCCCGGTTAGATTCATGCTCAATACAACCTGACCATTCCCCACTTTAATCCAAAAAATAGTGGGGCATCAGTCAAAGGGACTAAATCACTCCAAGGTTTCCAACGCAACCAACGGTTTGTCTGACGAACATCCAGTGCCAAAGTTATGGCCAAAAGAATGTAATTGGGTCGTAGTAGGCCCGGGTCTGGCCTGACCCGGTCGGACCGACTCAACCCGACCCATCCTGGGCTGACCCATTTCTAGTTGACCCAGCCTGACCCACTGGGTCAGGCCTGTTGGGATCATCCCAGCCCATGGGGTGGCCCAGAAGGCCGCGAGAGGCTGCGGGGGGCTACGGTTGGCCACACCACCGTAGAGTGTGTCGTGAGGTACAAGGACACGGGGCGGCCTGGCCGGGGACCACGGTTCAGCCGCGGGGCGGCGGTGCAACCGTGGGGCTATTTTCTGCCCGCGTGGTAGTTGTCCGGCCACGGGGCAGTGGTCCAGCCGTGGGATGGTGGTCTGGCCACAAGGTGGTGGTCCGGCTGCGTGACGGCGATTCGGCCGCATGAGGCGGCAGTCCGACCGCACGGGGGGTGGGGGGGGGGCTGGCCTGGGGGTGGTGGTCCGGTCGTGCAAGGTGGCGGTCTGGCCACGGGGCAGAGTTCCAGCCGCAGGGACGCAGTCCGGCCATGGGGTGGCACCTCGACTGCTAGGTGGTGTGGAGCTGTAGATGTCGACGGTGGTCTTGGTCAGCGCAGAGGATGTGGGGTGGCTGGTTGCCGCGGGGAAGCGCCATTGCGTCGCCTTCTTCATCACAACCGGAGGTGGTGCCGGCCTCCGTTTTCATGCCCTAACCATGGATGGTTTTCTTCATCCTCCATCATGACGAATTCCACAATATTTGCGGAAGGGTTGGGACTTTGTGGTTTAGCCCTTACCCTCCGCGTTAGGGTGGTTGCATATGGATCAAAAAAACATGAACATAAATTTAAAATCATATCCTCCCATAATTATTGTTCCCAACCTGAAAAATAAATATAAGGGGTGCAAATGGGAATTGATAAACAAATAGAAATAAACACCTACTTCATTCACTTGATGACGTAGACAAGGTCACAAAGAAAAAGACAGATCATTGGGAAAAGATGGACTTCAGTGTAATCAGTGTTTTCCTCAATTGTCAGTTCATGCATCATTGGAGATCCTTTGAGGGATTTTGGAAAAGAAAATGTTGAAGGAGAGGCGTTCTTCGTTGGAGTTATTTTCTCCCAAATCTCCTCATCTCCCAAATCCACCAAAATGAAATGGTTTCCCCAAAATAATAGATTAGGTGATCTATTATGTTGGTTGGAATATAATTCAAATTGGGTTATTTAATCTCATGGGTTGGCATAATTGAAGTGGTGTGTTGACTTAATTATTGTGGAGGAGGGTTGGCACAATTAATATTGGAGGAGTTGAAGAGGCTCTCCTATATTTAACGAGGGAGTTGAGAGGTTTAGGCCTCAGGTAGTCCCTACCACCATAACCTCTCATGAGAGGTTAGTCTTGGGTGGTCCTCACCACCAAAACCTCTCATGGGAGGTTAAGGTCTGGTGGTCCCCACTTCTCAACTTCCACATGGAGGTTTTAACAAATGAAATAAAAATAAAAGCTACACAACTTTATTATTTTATTCATTCAGGAAAAAACAAAAAACTAACTTCTGCCCTAGACCAACTATCGTTGAGGTGAATGTCTCTTTAAGTGAATATTGGCACTGCGAGTTCAACGATGCTCTCAGATTTCAATTCCGAGAACCAATTCAAAAGTTAGAAAAACCCACTTGCACTTTTATTGAACGTACACAAAAAAAGATCAGAAATTCATTTTGGGCACTCTGGGCCTTGGAATCACATGCTGTCAATTTTCACGGACCCATAAAATTGACATTTATTTAAAAAAGAATACATGGAAATTCTGGGTCATTTAAGTGTGGGTATGATAGGATAAGATGTTTTAATAATAGTATGCATGGTAAAGAAGAAACTGTCTTTATTCATAATCTTATGCATGTAAATTACATGGATATATTTTTCTATAACATTAGTCTATCTTGTAAGTGAGATATAACATATGATTTTTATGATATTACATACATTTGATCCATATTATAATGAATCAAATAATTACCCTGGACATAAGTTATATTTTATCCTATTCTACGTTATCTTACAATATTTTATGAAAATCCAATTTATCTATTTAGTGTTTTGATTATTGATTCTAATAAATATATCACCCAAGTATTAACCAATTTTTTCTCCTTAGTTGAATTTGTATCCCATCCCATTCCTTATGAATATACCTATTATATATCATGTATTTATATTTATATTAATATTTCAAGAAACAAAATCAGTGCTATAAATAATATATTATATAGTTAAATTTACTATATATATAATATTCCACATGAATTGGACCTCAATAGTTCGTGTAGTGAATTTTGGATATTTATGTTAATAATGAACCAATTTTATGTGTTGGAGATGAGGGTCACTACCATTTGTATTAGTGATAGATATAATAACTTTTTTGGATTATGTTAGACAAATTAATTTTAAATGCACCACACATGACATAAAAGGAGACCTTAAAATTAGTAATTTAGTATTTAAATGTGATTTATGAGTTTATATTCTTATACTCATTATTTTATTTTTATATTATTAACAATATTATTATTATCATCCATAATATTATTTTTTTAGTAAATTGATTAAAATAAGAGTAATAGCCAAAAAAACCAATGACTTGGGAAATTTAATGATTTCCCAAATGAGATTCCTATATAATGGGAGTGGTGGTTTAGAAACTAGTGGTGGTACTTGAATTTTTTTTCATAAGTTACAAATAATTAATTGATCCATGTGGAGTGACTGAATCATTTTGATAATGGATAAAATTATGTCTTAATCGTTAATGTCTAAATCACCACCCACATTAGATGAACATCTGATCCCTTCATTATAGAGTAAAGGATAAATTATATTGGTAAATTGTTTTTAATACTTTAATACTTTGAGAAAGGGATAATTATCTTAGATATTTATCACTTTGAGGGATAATTAAATATAAGTCTTCCATTGATCAATACTACTGAGAAAATAAAAGAAATAAAGTTAATCTAATAGGTTGAATTTAAGATAATATTTTTCAATAAAATATTTTCTCACACTCTTTATATTGAAATGTAGAGGTAATTTCATGGGCATAAGTAAATTTATAAATATTAATTGGTTCCTTTGAATAAAACATGACATGACATTCAAGTTACACCTATAATTTTGTTATTGACCCTAAAAAATATAACTAATTATTTTGTTTCTAAAAACCTTGTAATCCTAAAATATTTAGTGATTTAAGGAATAAAAAACTGAAAGGAATTAGTTTATAGTTCTCTTAAGGTGGAGATGAAGATGGCTAAATCCCAATATAAAAATGGACATAAAATAAGAAAATAAGAACGATATTTAAATCTAAATTATGAAATAATAAACATCGTAGAGGGATGATGATACAGGTGACAACATGTCAAAAGTGTGGGAAGAAAAATTGTTAAACTACCTCAACCGAAGGGAATTTCATCATGTTTATAAAATATGGGGATCAAGCAAAAGAATTATAAAGGTAGTAAAAAACCATTAAATATAATGATATAAAGTAATATTCAACTAAAGCAACCTCCAATAGTTAAATATTAAAAATTCAAGTGAAATTATAACTACATAAATCATTTCATGAAGATGAAAGTCATTAAGGATAACTAGAAACCAAAACCTTTATATCTAATAGAATAATGATGAATTTTTTTATAAAAAAACTACTATGTTGGATCATAAAAATCAATGGAAGAAATGTAATATTTTTACTCATTAAAGAATAATGAATGATTTATTTTATTCTGGTTTAATGAATTAATTCATACCATAAATGTTATATAGAAATACCCAAATCCCACATTGATAAATTATTTTCTATATGTTATTTAAAATTGAAATTGGTACATTCATTTTATGCATAAGGAATATTTATTTCCCCCATTAACATTTTTGGGTATTTTTTTTTCAGAAAATATTACTTTGTTCCATTTTGTATAATTTCATTTTTTTGAATTGAATGGTTGTGAAACACCCCTATATTTTATAATATTTTATTTAAATTAAATTTAAGTGTTCTATAGACTTGATTTCACACAACCTTGAGTCTATATGAACTGTGATATAATAAAACATTATACGTAGTAGTTAAATTAAGAGGTATTATATTAATAACCAAATTATCAAAAATTTGTATAATGGATTTTTATAGTGTGTGTTTTATGATTAATGAGTAAAAAATAAGTACACAATTTTCCGTAAAATCATTTTAACCTTTCAAAATGTGTTTCTCTGAAATTTTTTTTATTTCATTTAATATGAAAAAACATTATAATCCATTTCTACCATTTTTAGAAATTATATTTGAGTAAATTTATATTATTAATGAAATTTTCATCTTTATATTATACTAGGGTGGTTTTTTTCCTTTTTTCAAAAAAGATTTATTTTCCGTTGAATAGTGAAAATACATATTTTTGTAAAAACATCCATATATTTTCAATTAAATTCAGCATTATGATTTTAATATGATTATAAAATAACATAATTATAATTTATTTATCAATAATTTAATTAATTACATAATTTTAATTATTAAACTTGCATTTGGTATACATTTTTTTGGGATTAAAAACATATCTTTCTATAAAAATTTATCCACATAATTAGTTTTTCTTCATAATATAAATTAATATTTATTGAATAATTGTTTTAATTAAATTTCACTGTTTTAAGTTAAATAATATATTTTGACATTCATTTTATGGGTTTTAAAAGCAATGAAATTTAAGATAATTATGTTTTATGCTTAAAGATTTATTTTCATAAAATAGGATTTCGTAATGGGTTGTACACTTATTTAAAATTAAATTCTTCCAAATATAGAAATAAAATATGGTAAAATGGATTCCATGTTTATAATTTAATATTAATGTGACACCCTCCAAGTCCCATTTATGATTTATTTTGTGCCTTATGTTTATGGTTTTCGAGTTCTGAAGTGTTGAAGGTGCTTTATTTATGAAAAATGGTATTTGGTATTTATGGTGGAAAATTGGATGAACCAAAATTACAGTGTAAGATGTGGTGGTCATTAGAGCTCATGTGTAAAACAGTGGGAGTCAATATTCATTATGTTGGGCATAATATACAGTGTCATGAACAAGGATTCTTTATGTGTTCCATGACCATCATGTCCACCAACATTCCATAGTAGAGGGTGTGTTGGGAAAAAATGGATTGAAACTATGTATAAGGCCATGAACGGTTCCCATGGTAAGTAATTTGGGTGAATCCACCATGATTTAGTGGAGAAACAATGTTTGTGGTAATGGTGTTTTGAGTTTTTGAAACTCTTTAATGACACTTATCTTTGGGGGTGGTTACACCGGTGACATGCAACCATAATGAATGTTTTAAATATATATTTTGGCTTATTTTTACCCTATTAATTAAATTAATATCCTCAATTTAAATCATATTTCAGATTATGGATGTTCCAAGAAGGGGTTTGGGTATTTTACATTCATTAATTATTAATCCATTTATTTTTAGTACTACTCTTTATAGATTTATACATGTTAGGAACATATCTATACCTATTCCATCACTACTCGTAGAGTCGTTAGTTTTTTCATTATTCATGAGGTAGGTTGTTTCAAAATATATTATACATCAATTAAAACCATTATTTATCATTTGATTTGAAATGTAATTATATTTTATTTTCATATAATGATTTTAGATGCATGATAAATGTTTCCAAGTGTCAGGGTGTGGTTTGTAACATATTTGGAATAGGATTTCTAAATAATATATTCGTTTCTGGAAAATGATTTTGAATTGAAATCTATGGTATAATGGATCAATTTTATGAATATTCTTTTGAAATGAAGGAATGAAAATTTTTATAAAATTTGAATGAAATTATTATTTTAAATGCATGAGTTTATATTTAAACCATTCTGTTTTTTTAAAATGAAAATGGAATGTTTGAAACCATTATTTTGGGATTCGTGAATGATAATTTATGAAACTAATTACCGATAAATTATTTTCCTCTTGATTTATTTCATTTATGAACTTCATATTATTGGTTGTTATGTGGGTATTCTAGGATAAGAATTAATGAAATGTATTAGCACAACAAAGTTATGGAATGATGATTAAAATGTTACTAATCATTGATGAGGGCTTGGAGTTCATTTATTGTGGTGAAATATTATTAATCCTAGGAATGGGAACTATGGATGTGTAGACAACTAGAGTCACATCTTACCCATATGTGTGTGGATACATGAGCCTTGATCTAACTATCTTCAGTGCTTATAACCATGGTGGTATGACAGAAAATGAAATGTTCATGACAATGTGAAATTATTTATTAATGTATTTTTTTGAAAAAGATTCTTATGTATGCCCATTTTTAAGGAAATACTCTACCATACATATTTTATACATTTGATTGAAATGATTTGAATATCATGTTTAATATAGGGATTTTGAAAATATTACCATTCCATTTTTTATTTAAAATTAATAATATTTGGTTAATTTGATATGAAGTTAATATGAAATTTATTTATGGGAAACATATGGATAGTGTTTTTTACACCCTACATATTGCTTAGAGTGATTTAGACTTTCTTTCCAGAGTTATAAGAAAAGGAAAATCATAACATGGTGGAAGTTTTAGTTCATGATAATGAGACTTTGGGAGATACTGGTGTTAGGAAGATCATGTGATCCACCTATTATGGTGAGATCTGGTTTTATGTGATGTTTTGGGTATCTTATTCATTTTAGGATTTTTACTCTTCTATATTGTGGTAGCTTTAACTTGATGACTATTTCAGAATACCAACTTTTTTGGTTTCATATACACTTATTTCATATTATTTGGTTATTCGTTTGGAAAAAATCACCCCATGATCATTCTTGATGCCGAGGGACTAGTCTCCAACCCAGGGGGATTAGAATCTCCCTTTTGGCTATGTCATGACAGATTCAGGTAGTAGTTTATCAACTTATGTAATAGGGTTAAAAAAAATTGTATCAGTAGATTTTTTTGTATTGTCTTGGATGTCAGTATTGAGTTTTTGGTGTGTTGATATATAATAGAATGGTTTTCAATGATTCTATGTGTAGTTTATGAGCATGTTCTTGGATAGATCACAATGTAATAATCCAAAAGTTACCATGCATGTTTGGGAAAAGTGTCATTGAGGAAATATTTGATCCGATTATCGTTTATTGTCACAAATATTTATTTTATATTTTTATGCAAAACTTGAATTATATATGATAGTGTTGAGGTTCTTATGCCTCTTACCAGATATCTTATTATTGTATGTGGATGTTTTGTATTAACATGTTCATTAGAAGACATACAATCAAGTTTTAGGAGATTATTTCTACTAAATAATCAATAAAACCCTGTATTTGATAGAAACATCAAAGTGGTAGTATTGTACATGGTCTTGGATAAGGTCCAATAAACCAAACCTTCCCCCATTTTAGATAGAGAGGTGGAACCTTGGGGGATAATAGTGTAGATCAATCCCAAAAATGTAATCATTAAGAATGACCATATTTCTAAGGAATGAAATATCATTTAAAGGTAGAGGATTTTTTGGGAAATATTTAATGAATCTTTATGTTCTTAGTGATTTAGTGATCTATTAAGGTGATGTGTGTCATGTTCATGCTTGAGGAGAATAAAAAAAGATGGTGGGACACAATAGTTGTGCTGAAGAAGAACGAGGAAATGGATAAAAAAAATAATGTCCCTTTTTATCATGTAATTATATTTATATAAAATGGTATTGGATATTTTCATGGAGTTTCTCATCCTTCACAAAAGTAATTCAATAGTGACTCAGAATACTAATTGTTTTTCTAATATTTCTCAACTATTAGCTATGTTGGGATTGAATGATAAGATAATGACTGGGATATTTTAGATGGATCATTAATTAGATATCTGGTAATATATTATTATACTATAGGACACCTCATATGTTGATGTTCTTTATAGAGATCTGATTGAAGAATTTGAAGTGTCTGACAAATCAGGGTTGAAAGGAGTCCCTCTTACTAATAGTGTAATCCTCAGCAGACCATTTATGGGTCGAAAAAGGTGGAATAGTCATTAGAGTGGGAATAATACTGTTCATTTAGAATAAAATTCCTTTAAATCCACGAAAATAATTATTAATGTCCCATTGAATTGTTTCTAATGTAGAAATATTGGGCTCTCAATGCATGTTTGCATGGAAGCATAATAGGATTATAGATCATATGAATGTTTAGTTCATTTACATAAGTTATTAAATTATTTTTACACCTGGTGTAACGTAATAGTCTTATTAGTAACTTGAGAAAATATAGATCAATCATATTATTGATGAATAAAGGCGTTCCATCCAATGACATCAGGAATTAGGCTACTTCAAAAGGGGGACAAATCTCTAGTGGGAACTAATTTAGGTCATATAATTGGGAGATGTACCATATCTATTTCATCACGTTTAATGTGTTATTTATTTGTTAATAGTTCCTCTTATTCCTTCATATTAACCCACATTGTGGACCTATTTAATATTCCAATGAATCTTCTACCTTTTTGATAGAGATTGTAACACCTATCAGGACAAAAGAGAGTAAGTTCTCTGATACCCAGATTACTTGTTTTCTTTATCACATTTTGAGCATGTCTAGGAATTTTTTCTTATTTAAATTAAATAATTGAATTTTATTAACAAAATGGACTATTTGGATTCTTACAAAGCCCATATTTACTATTATCATTGACCTATTTCCATTATTTCCCCCAATGAGGAGGTCGTTATTTTTTTAAAGATAATTAGACCTAGGTCTACCCGATGTGGACCTCCACTTATGGATCTATGTAGTATGATATTCGTTTGTTATATTTATCTAGAGAAGAAGTAATATTGCAGTGATCTTCTTCATGAAGCCATTGATTTTATAATCTTTTTTCATCATAATTTTCTAGCATAGCCTCAAATCGGGCGGTGGATTTCACTATTGACACAGTTCGTGGTACTCAACGAATATCCATCCCCTATATCACTAACTGAATTGAGGTAACTAAATAATTAGATTTATAAATTCATTTCCAAAAGATTTATTCTACCAAATGTTTTTTCATTCATAGAAAATATTATTTTCACCAAGAAGGTTGGTGAAGCCCTTCTATTGTTTCATGATTACTAGATGTTCAATCAGGTTATGGTCTAGAAAAAGAATAAGTTTCCCCAAATTAAAATGATTTTTGATTAGTTTAAAAGTAAAATGTGGTTATTGAATATTGATGTTAGGTCTTGTTACCACCATCTCAGAATCAAAGAGTGTGATATCCCAAATGTTGCATTCATAAGTATTTAAGACCACTATGAGTATCTTTTTCTGCCATTCGACCAAACCAACACTATTTTTTATGTGTATGTAACATATGAGGAATATGTTTTCTAGTATATTGACTCTTTTTTTCATGGTATTGATAGATAAAAACATTGTTTATTATAAGAACTATAGGGAACATGTGATTTATTTGCAAGTAGTTTTGGAAATCTTGAGGAATCATCTTTATGAAAAACTGTACAAGTTCCAATTATAGAGTCAATAGGTAAAATTTTTATGTCATGTGGCCTCATCCTCATCCATTGGCCCGAAGGCCTTCATTTTTTATTTATTTTTGATAATCCACCTTTTAAGGGGTGAGGTGGAACCCTTCAAAGGCCCATATGCGTAGGTATTACATGGCCCGTAGGCCTTAGAGGAATTAATTTCCCATATGCCTCTAACATTACATACAAACCAGACTAACTACTTGGAACTGCTCCTTCCCTGTATCTTCATCATGAGATCAGTTCCCCACCTTGGCATGGCTGTTCGGCTAGGCTTTCTCGTGTATGCACAGTCTTATACCGATGACACATGGCCTCAAAACATTGTATCTTAGTTGATTTGGAAAACTAGAAATCTATCATGTCATGGGAGGAACCATATAACTACTTCATGATTTATATCTCACTAGGCTTATTAGGATATTATCAATGGTTCCTGAAAGATTTACCTATGATAACATTTATGTTATCTTCATGATTCAGAGATTCGGGATTTTAAATTTCAAACTTTCTCCTATGATTTGAATATATATTTGACTTTATCACTACTGTTGATTCATTTATAGGATAATTAAGGGATACATATTTTTTTTTTGTTATTTTATATTTGGGTATATGATTTTTTATTATAATGCATGATCAATTAGTGGATTATAGTTCTCTTCAGTTTCAGCCATATGATAAAAAAATTCACATATGATCTAGAACTTATAGTAATGACACATGCAAAAAATACTTAATGCCACTACATTTTCAAATAATGGTTTACAATTTTATCGGATTACAATTTATTATGTTATATATTTTCATGGGATTATTTTAATCTTAGTTATAGTTGATTGGATTCCATGTCAATTTGAGCATAGTATACCATCCACAGATGGATAGGCAGATTGAAGATGCTATTGTAATTCTTCTTGGAATTATGAATTATTACATCCATCACTATGTATTAAGAATGAGACTTCCATTTAGAACTGGTTGATTTTGGATAAAATAATATAGACCAATCATTTATTACAATGTAAACCTTTGGGGGTTGAATATAGAGACTTGTAAACCTCTAATTTATTGGTTGAAGATTTCAGAAGCTTATCTGGTGGGACCGTGTTTGGTCTAGGAGATTATAGTGAAAATCTAGATGGGTCTTAGGAGGTTTTTAATAGCTTATCGATGGTATAAATTTTATGCGGATCATTTAATATGTACCTCAAGTTATTTTTTTGTGACTAGGGCTTCATTAGAGTATTTCCTTAGAAGGTTCAATGGTGGAATGGAAAATAATGGAAGTTGGATCCAAGGTATCCGGGACTATTTGACATCATTACGTTTATTGGGAAGATGGAATACCATTTGAAAATAACATTATGAATATAATTTTATCCACAAGGTGTTTCACATATCACATATTAAGAAATATCTTTCCAAACCATCTCATTTTTTTATTTGGGGGAACCATGATGTGGAATATGATGTGATCACAAATAATCGGCTAGTTCATATTTTTTATTAAAGAATAATGTTTTTCCTTGGGAATTTCATACATTTGGTCTCAATTATATTGAATTACTGTATAGATTCTCATGATATATAGGATACTGGGAGGATGATAAAATTGTTTTTGCCTCATTTATTTATAAAATGGTCTTATTGATGAGTATTTATGGGGATAATAATCATTATTGATGGGGAGAATTGAAAAACCTTTTATTTTGTAGGAATTCTCTATTTTGAGGTAAATTTGTTTTTGGTATTGAACATATTGGAGGTGAACATGAGAATAAATTTTTTTCACACTTTTGATGAAAATGTGCAAAACCACAATGGTGATGGCAGCTATTCTGTTCCTTAAAGACACCTATGTAAAATTGATTGATCCAAAATGCACATTGATTGAATTAATCTTCATTATATAGCACATGAAGTCCCCTTATGACCCATTTCCATTATATCCACCTCCATGTTTTAGTGAACCACAGTTGATTGAAACATCAAAATAGGACATGAAAACAACCTTTTATTCACTATTTTTTCTTTCCAAAAAGTTCATGAAAACATCCTTTTATTCACTATTATGTTTAAAAATATGTGTGGTGTTCAACTTGGTATTTGTATTCTTATATATTTCATGGACACCCTAGTGGAAAAAACACAATATCCCACTTTTATGGTACTTAGGGAGTGCTGAATATTCATGTAATGTCTAGGTGGGTGGGTAATATTAGAAGGTCAATCTTCACCATGGTGTTAGATTTACGAGTTTTTTATTTCTTTGAATATCATCATTTTTATTTAATTTTGATAATTTTATGTCTAGTTCGTTCATGAAATTATTTTTTATTGATCACAAACATTATATTACACATTATAAGAATTTTATTTCCTTCATGTAGAGTATCTGGTTTCTCCTTTATTACTATTCAGTTGAAGAAATATATGTACTTATTGGTCATGAGGAATGTACATCTTGTTGATGAATTTAGTATATATTTTGGAAAAAAATTTAAATTTATTATTTTTCAATTATAAGTTTGTTAATAATTCCATACCATTTACCATAGATCCAAATATATAGCCACTAATCAATATTGATCAGGGAATACTCCAATTGTTGTGGTGGTTCAGATTCAGGTTCTTTTCAAGTCATGGTAGTTATAGAATATGGGTTTGAATAAGTGTTGTTGAATAAAACTAAACTTATGTGGTTTTTATGTGGATGGTTAGAGTAATTTTCGTGGGATACATGGGTGTGAATAATATGATTTGAAGTTATTAATTGCGTTAATTTTTAGTGGTAATATTGTGATGGAAATTGTTGTGTGGAATAAATTAAACTTAAATGATATGATTGTTCTTATGGAATTATATTATATGATATTTTTGTGATATTATGGAATTTGGATGTTGTTTTCTGAAAACAATTCACATCCACTATAAATGGATAGGGTTCCAAATATCCCAATCATACCACCCTTTATACTAGAAGAATTGGACCAATAACAAGGGTCTATAGAGTGAGGGGAGATACTATACCCATTAGGTAAATATATCCATACAAGACAATGAAAAATATATATAACAGTAATCATAATGTAAATAATGAATAAAATAATACATCATAAACAAATTATATTAATACGAAAAGAACAACTCTCATGATTTAACAAAATGTTATCTATACAGTAACATAATCCCACTTGATATAAAAAAAGTTACCTTATAGATATACAATATACTATAACCCCAAAATATATGAAAAAGATAGGATATGTATGTAAACTAGTCTTGGATCAATTCTAGGTATTGTTTCCCTAATCTTACGAATCTCTCAATCTCATTGACCGAGATTTGGTCCCATGGTCCTATATAGATTACAAACCATAATGTCTTCTTTTGTGTCATACTTCCTGAGTGGTGATTGAGTAATAATTTATAGTCCACCCCCGAGGGTTTCCCCGAAACATATCTAGTATATAAGTGTTAATGTAAATTGTGATATTCTAACAAATAAAAATTAACATTTAATGGATGAACTAAAAAATATTTCTGAACCAAATATTATACTTGGTCACCGAGGTGTGAAAGTAGCTTATTTTTATTATTCTATGGTGTCTCTAAACATATCAAATAAAAGTCAACTATGAATCACACCCCAAGTCACCATCAATGGGAATGATTCACCATTATATTATAATGAAAAATATATGAGAAATGAATTCAAATAATAAAACTAGATCAATTAGAATAACATCATTTTTTTAAAAATAGTAAACAAAATATGGGCATTATGTCAGGATAATGCAATAACAACAATGGTTATAATATCCCTGAGAAGGAATATACAACTAAAAATCACATCATAATAGCATTTACAATAGTGGTAAAAATATCCATAGCTATAAAAATAAACATAATAGGGAAATGTGTCACTATTCTTAGGACATGTCATAATAGATATGAGCATCGCATCCCTAAAATACTCTTCTCATATAGGTACACATCCTCCTTGGAAACATCTATTAATTAGTAGTGTGTCCCACATCAAGGGGTAATAAATATTTATATCGTAGTGTTTCCCATTACCATCATTATCAAGAGCATTTGGTCAATGTTCTCTAATGATGGGTGAGCATTATGTCCCAAAACAATGTTCATAGTGTCCAAGTCACAATAATATCTCATAATGCACAAACATTTTCTCTTATAAGACACCATAATGTAAATGTGTATTCCATATGAACAAAAATAAACAATAAAAGAAGGGAATATCATCCCACATATAAAACCAATTCATGTTATAATAACAAATTATAATTATAATTGAATTACTTTATTTTAAATATGGAATATCATCTTACTCACATCAATTAAAAACTATATTTTACTTCACATGTTCAAAATATTTTCAAAATTATAACTGCGTAATTACATACCATTATGTGTTAATGTTAAAGGGGTCGGAACACTCAGACCATAAAAATACATTAACTAAACAAAAAAGGATATGGGAAACACATGATATATATATAGGAAAATCCATGTGCTCTATTCAAAAATACATACACATTCTATGTGCAATGAAGTTCAAGGAAAATATAAACTTCCTTTATGAAAATAATTAAATCAAGGATGACTTTTAATGTGTTATAATTATATGTATTAACACACTTGAAATAAATTAAATTACCATTGTTGGTCAAGGCATAAATTTGTTACCATTGAAGTTTCCATTATGGACCTTGACATCTTTACCTAGAACAATGTTTTCAAGGTAAAGTAATCCTAATTAATTTAGGTTCAATCATACATTAATGATGATACCCCATATCACACATCACATGAAATAGACATAAACTTTTAGAAGAAGTTAGGGACCAACTACCTTAGTGTATAAGAATCTTGATCACTGAGTAAATATGAAAAAATCATCTCTGATTAGTAGATTTTCCAAAACATTAAAACAAAAAAAATAGGTAATAAATGAAGAAATATGATGAAATATTGGGAGAAACCAATAATATATCAAATATGATTCACATCCTTACTATAGGTTACTCACTCAGACTGATGAAACTCAGACATGGAAAGAATCTAGGGAGATCTAACAGTTGGAAACTAGGAGGGAGAGAAGTAAGATAAGGATGGTTGACTGTTGGTTGGAAAAAAATTAGAAGAAGGTCTCATTTGGTTAAAATAAAAATAAAAAATAATAATTTTTTAGAGAAAACTATAAAAACCCACCCAGCCACCATATAGTATTTAATGGACTTGGAAAACGCACCCCTTCTTGTTATGCCTATAGGGTAGACACAAATCATAAACTATTTACCATGTGACCAATTTTACAATTTAAATAATCCCAAAACTTGGATAAACTTCCTAAAAATGTATCTAAAACCCTAATAATTTCCTCTTACATCTGAAAACATTAAAATATAATAGTTTTGGTGAAATTTAAATCCAAATCACACCTCACAAAAATTATAAGTGATAAAACCTACCTACCATAATGTAGCTGATCCATGAGATAAATTACTAAATATCATCAAAACTTGTTAGTAAATAACACTGACCACTACATCAAAATATCATAATCTCTCTGATACATCTCATCTTGGATATTCCCATTCCCTCACTATCTACATGCCAAAGGGACAACCTTCCAAAAATATTTTTCTCACTATAATAATCTATTTGAATGAGTAGCTCCACAAATTACATATCATCACTTAGTTTTATTTCATCAATATTAATCACATGAAAAGGTTTAGTGTGGTATCTTTTAAGTTGAGATAACTAAAATATATCATGAATAACTTGAAAACTCATGGGAAGGAAGAATCGGTATGCCACCGTACTGACCCTATTGACTATACGAAAGTCCCCCCCAAATCTAGGAACCAACTTCCCTTTCCTTTTAATACAATGTAATCCCAATTGTGTTGAGACTCATAATAAAAATTATACATCCACATCAAACTATGGAGTATGGAATTACTGGTTTATATAATAAATCTTTCTACTCTAAGAAATCATTAACCTATTTTGGATAACTCAAATATGAAACGAAATCTTTTGAACGAGACTTGATTTAGTAATTGATGACTCTGTTACATCGATCTAGTACAGAGTTGAATGAAAAAAAATATAATAAAATGACTTAGAGGGTTCCAAATAAAATGATTCTTGATAACCATTGTTATGGGATAAATCATTCTTTGTGAGACGTGTTAGATCCTATGATTTTAAAGTTTAACTATGTTCAATAGCGTATAAAACATGGAACACCAAACTTAAACGAACCATGAAATATTATTATGTTATATTTTTAATACATCAGTTAATTTAGTGGAAATAAATAGGACTAAAAACATTATACAATATATATAATGTTCATACTCATTGCATATTTATTGATTAATTATTTCAAAATATGTAATCAATTTTTTTATGTTCATTTTTTTGATTAAAAATATATTTTATCAAAAATAGATTTTATAGATTTTTGGAAATTAATGTTATAAATAATTTCTATATATTCCATATTTTTTCTAAAAATTATATCCACTTTTAATTAATCATATCAAAAGTAGCTCAAGGTGGTTTTTTTTTAATTTTTCTGGAAACATTAGTAAAAAATATTAATGTTTAACTCTCATTTATTTTCAATAAATAATGTAATGTTAAATTCCCAATTGAAATTAAAGTGAAATAGTTATAATTTATCATAAATAATCTAATAGATTATGTATGATCCATTATTATAGCATATTTCAGAAAAAGTTCAATTTTGGGATTAAAATGCATTTTTTAAAAACTGTTCTTCATTCAGTTTATCTTTTTAATACTATATTAATTTCATAAACTTATTGAAATGTATAATTTAAAAATTGTTACATATTTTTAATCATGGGATCCAAATTTTGAAAACAAAACCCTTTTATTTCTGGTCATTATGAATAGTAATCGTAGTAAATATTTTTCACCACGATATTGGTATATCATGTAATCTTGGTTAAAAATAAGATGATAAGGGCTAAAAACCATAAAATTTACTAAATTATATATTTATTAGTGAATTTATATAAGAATCATATATGATTATAAAATAAGGAAATTTTGTTCCATTTTTCATTAAAAATGACATATATATTATTGGAAATAAATATAAAATAAAAAATGTAATTATCTTTCTTTTAATATATATTAAATTTTTTTAATGGGGTAAAAAATAACCATTGTTCTTATATAATTATTTATTTAAAGATTTTTTTTCATTTTAGATTATTTTTAATATTTACTAAACAATTAATTACATTAACTGATTCTACCATGCCGACACATTTCTTCTACAATTAGAAGAAATATTAAGTAAATAAATTTATAAACTCTAACCATTTTAATGCTTATCTGATTTTTAGTATCAAATGAATTTTTTAGATTAAAATAAAACATTATGAATTTTTTAACGGCTTATATTTTTATTACATTTATTTCATATTTTTCTCAATTTCAAATTAAATGAAAAGTTTTAATAAATGAAACTAATGAAATTTTATAAAAAATATGTTATATTAAATGATTTAAAATTATTAATAATTTTATATTCCCCCAAATTAATGGGATATGGTTTGTAATTTAAATAATCAACTATTTATTGGTCACTTTTTCCTTTTATAGAATTTTTTTAAATCTTATTGTGTAAAAAAATTGATAAAACAGTAATCCTCAAAAGAATTAATAGTAGTTAAAAAAAGAGAAAATGGTTAAAACGCAATCTAAACCTTTCAAAATTTATTGGAATAAATTATTTCAGCAAATAATCATACTAAATAATAATTATATTAGTTCAGATAAATTATTCAATGAAAATTAATTTATATTAGATTAATAGTTTATGAAATTCCAAGAGTCTATCTCTTCTCACATTCAAATGGTAACCTCCTATAATAGCTTCCTCATTCCATTTAAGAAATATAATTTTTAAAACCCAAAAAATTTATATTACAAATTTCACTACCCTTTTCATAAAGACCTTAGTTTGATTAGAAAACCAACATAGGAAGTATTTTTTTTGTAAACCTAAAGAGGTTTTCTGAAGAATATGTATAGATCTTAAACAATTGTTTTTTTATTTTTTCTTATACCTCCTTCAAATATTCATCAAATATTATGAAATAATAAAATTAGTATAAAGAATGTGATTAAATTCTATTATATTAATTTCAAAATCTAAATCAATTTTTTTTTCCGTCAAATTGGAAATAAATCTATCATTCATATGTATGGAGGACTACCACCTCACAAACCAATGCAATTAGTCTTTGATTACCACATCTCACTGATGGTTATCAAGATGGATTTAATGTATAAATAAAATATGAAAGATATAATTATCATTTATAAAAATTAATATATCATATTTTTCTAAACTTTTATTTAATTTAAATTGATAGTATCATTCGTGTGTACATGTGGATTACCACATCCTTCAAGAAATGTGATTCATTTTTTCATCACTTCATCCCATGGAAGAAATATACATATGTTTATTTAAAGAAATACTATGGTATTTCTGATATAATTATCATTTTATATTGAAAAATTATAATATTTAACATCATTTCATCATGATCATTAAAAAATAGAAAAGTTACTCATGCATACGTACGACCCAATATTTCTGAAATTATAACTTCCTTCATTTTTCATAACCCTATTTTATGGTTGGGTTTAAAATTATAATTTCTATATGGAAAATATAATTAATTAATTATTATTATTCTTGATATTATGGAATAATGAACACTTTTTCCACTATCAATCTTCCAATGACTTTTTTTTTAAATATGAGATGAATATTATCTATAAATCCAACATGAATTTAAATGAGTACATAATTAAGTATCACATTAAAATAAATTAAAGGAATAATAAAATTTAAAAATGTTCATAAAAAGTAAATAATTTATATAAATTTATTATTTTTAATGATAAAGAAATTACACTATGAGTATGTCTCAATTTAATGAACACTTTAACCTAAAAACCCTCTTTAAATGATTTAAGGAATTATTTTTTTAATATTTTTTTCTTGGTCTATACTCATAAAATTATTTTACTGGTGTATTTATATATACATAAATGAATTATAAATAAAATTTAATGTCTATTTGGACCTTCTTTCAAAATATTTCAAAATGATTTTATAACATATTTTATACATATTATTTTGAATTTTTTTTAAAAAGGAAAACTAAATTTTCTATTTTAACATATATGGTGTCAATTGATTTCCTGATAGCCTAAATAATTATTTTATTTTTTATTCATTTACAAAATTCAATGATTTATATAAAATTTACAATTATTCCCTTTATCTTGGGAATTTTGTTTGCAAAATGAGTATTTTTACAAAGAAATGGTATTTCTATTTCTAAATCTTTTCCATATAGGATTAATAGATTTTTTATGAGTTTTGTGATGGAAACGTGTATGAAGAAATGTTTTTAATAATGAAATATTACATAAAAATTATAAACGATGAGAGGTGAGCTTGGTAAATATTATATGATGGGTAATCCTAATACATATTATATCACAGGTACTCCCAATATAGCTTTCCAATTCATTTATAAATATTACTTACAATAAATGGAAATAAAGAGGGAGTTGGTCGAGGAGGTTATTTGTAAAAATACAATTGGGATAAATTTATTTATGAAAGAATTTAAAAAAGGTTTTCATTATAATTCACTTTATTTCGAAACGGGGTTTTATTTTCTTTAGGGTGTCTTTAAATAATTTATTTGATCAAAATATGTGTGTTTTTAATGTGGTTATGATTTCTTTCATATACTCCAAGATTATTTTGATAAAGGTAAAAACTAAATGGGTTTTCTTATATTTCACAATTTTAATTAATTAATTTATTTTATGTCTCATAATGAGATTTTTGATCTCATACCATGTTTTTAAATGTTTTTATAGGGTATAAGTATGTGTAATAACAAATAAGAATTAAAGTTGAATGTTATGAAAAAATTTCATGGAATGAAAAAAGTGAATATTTTTTAAAGATTAATATTATTGAAAAATGGATACTTAGTGTATGTGACTACTTTTTAAGAATTTTTCTTATTTTCATACAAAAAAAACCTAAAAGGTACATGGGTATGTAAGTGATCAAATATTAAATTTTGATTTTGTAACTTTTTGATGGTTGGATAATGTAACAATTATTAGTTTCAAATATGTAAATATAATGACCATGTTTTAATCTCCAAATCTAGGTGTGTGGGTTTAGTATCATTCTAGATGGTATCAGATTAGGGTTTAGAAAAATTCATAGATTTGTATTTTTTCATTATAGTTCATCTAAAGAGTTATAGATACCACCATGAGTTTATAATTTTAAGGATAATCATAAGTTTAATGTCTTAGACACCTCTAGTGAGGTTTTACGTGATGGTATTTTAGACTTATTAATGAAATTTTTTGAGAACTTTTTTTAGGATTAGGTATATGTAACCATTAGGTATAACGTAAAGTAATATTTGATATAGAATGACTATAAATTTTGTGGACATAAGTCTAATGGTATTGATAAACATTAGGGTTTATATGATCTTGGATATTGAGATAACTATGAGTTATTAAAATTTTGGAACATATGTATTATCATATATATACCCATGGAATTTAAAAGTGATTTAGATATTAAATGATTAATTTTATTTTGGAACATTTTCTCTATTTTGGGACCTATATGATTATGGTGTAAGGAATTATTTTTTGTATAAGACTTGAATTTTTTTAAGGAACAAAGCTTTAATTATATTTTGGAAGAATATATGACAATATTTTTTGTTTATGGTGATTCGATTTATTTATGGAAACTATTATCATATCACTGATATTATATCATTATGTGATATGAATTATTGGGAACATGACTTTATATCAGACTCATATTTCTTTTATAAAAATGTATAATTATTCTAGGAATAATATGTGATAAAATTATTTTGATTTTTGGGATTTAAATTTAGTCGGGAATATTTTGAAAATTTTTATATTTAGTGATTGATCATGATATTTAAGTTAAAAATTGGGTTTTATTATTGAGGATTTTATGAGTAATTTTGTATTTATTCATTTTAAGGTTTATTTATTTTGGTAATTATATCATCTTTTGAAAACCAATTTTGTTGCATTCATTGAATAAATACAAGAGGAATAGATTTTTATCCTTCATTGGATAATTTAATCTTTTATAATTTTATTTTAGTGCTTTATAAATAGAAAATCTATATATAATACTCATCATTTGGAGAGAAAAAAACATATTACACATGAAATTGACTAAAGGATGAAATTAAAATTTTCAAGTAAGAATATTTTTTATGTTTTCATTCTTTATGGTAAAAGAATTCCTAGACTCTATGAAAAGGATCATGAAAAAAAAAATTTCATATTAACATTAATTTCAATAAATTTATGGCGTTTTTAACAGCTCATTTAGTTATGATTTTTTTGTCATTTCCTTCACCATAATAATTAAATTTCTTATAATCATTGCCCTTTATTATACTACACCATTATTAGAATATTATTTTCTTCTTTTTTGTCCATATTTTCACTTCCCAATATTGTTATATTATTTTTGGAAACCTATTTAAGAATTATTCCATATGACCTTTGTATTTCCTTCTCCCTCATTTCAAAAGGATGTTTTATTATCCCTTTCAATGATCTGTGATTAAAAAAATTATTTTAAGATTTTATATCATGATTATTGAAAATAAGTTCAAATTGTGAGTATGGGATTTATTATGTGGGTGGGGGGACAATATAATATCCTATGATTTCAAAATAACACTTTTTTGGATAGCATATACAACATAAAACAAATTGGTTAACCTTACCATGAAATATTATTATGTTATAATGATAACATAGTTGTTAAATGTTTTTGGAATAAATACGAATAAAATCATTATAATGTGTATATATATATATTTATTTAAAGATTCTACTGAATAAAAATGTATTGAACAATTCTTATTAAATACGAACTCTTGTATTCAACAGTAATTTGAGGCTTTAAAAGTATGGTTTAATCAAAAATATATTTTATCACATTTTTTATCACATGTTATAATTAATCTCTAGAAAATTTTGAAATTATATTAAATAAAAATGTTATTATTTTGGAATTAACAATTAGTATATTATATTATGGTTAAATTGTTTGTATTTTTTCTAGAACGATTAATTTTTATATGAATAATAAAAAATACTGTTTTTGTAAAAATATTAATTATTTTCATTAAATAAGGTCGTGTAAAATTACCATTTTATATTAAATTTTGTGGAAGTACATTTAAATTACAAATAGCCTAATTAATCACCTGATAACAAATATTATACCTTATTTTTCCATATGTTCATTTTTGGGCTTAAGAAAACATTTTTTCTAGAAAATATTTTTTATTGTCTTTTTTGTTTTAATCATAAATAAATTTCTGAAAGCTCTAGACATTTAATTTTTAAAAATTTACATGTTTGGAATCTGGAGGCCTAGATTTGGAAAGTATGTCCCTTTTATTTTGGGTCGATATGAATGGTAATTTAATAAAAATGTGTCACTTATGTAAGTATAAATTATGAAATTAAGTTTAAACATATAATTTTAAAGACTAAAAATAACTATAGAAAATTAATTTAATATATTAGATACATGGGGTACAACCATAACCATATAATATTTTAATTTATGGACATTTTTCCTCTTTTATTTCAAAATATGATATATTATTTTTAGTAAATATAAAGTAAAAAATGTCACTCTCTTAATTTTAATATCAATTACATTTTTTGGAAAGGATAAAAAATTATTTTCATCTGTTATTAATGGTTATTTTAAAGATAGAATTATTTTTCAAGGTAATTTATTTTTAATTTTTTTTATGAAATAATTATCTTCAATACTTATTTAACCCCGAATTATTTTTTCTTTAAGTAGTAGAATAATCAAGTAAATAATTTTAATAACATTAAAAGTTATACTTTTAGGGTGAATTTATAGAATGTCATGATATTTTTGGATTAAAATAACATATTATGTATACGTGAAGGGTTTATATTTGAATTAATTTTCTTTCAAGTTGTGTTAAATGTCAAATTGAATGAATATTTCAAAAAATGATTGAAATGATATTCAATAATAAATAATGTTTTATTATCTAATTTAAAACCAATAAAATAATTATCACTATAAAAATTAAGTAAATGTGGTTTAAAATATCCTCCATAATATATTTTTTGGGGATTTTTTTCATTTTATTGTAACTTTTGATAACTCTTATGGTGTAAAAAACACTAATATCTTGATAACCGTCAAATGAATTAACGACCTTTCAAAAAAAGGTAAAAAATCATCTAAATATTTCCAAATTTAATTTTATACAATAATTTATTCCTATAATCACATTATATTTTAATTTTATCACATTGGATTTGTTTTCCCCTGAATAATAATTAATATTAATTTAATATTTTATGAAATTCAAAGAGTTCCCCTACCCTCACTTATAAAATGGATCCTCCTATCATTTCTTACTCACCCATTTTGAGAAATCAAAATCATCAAATAACTATCCATGTGTCTTTCCAACATCACTTTATATGTCCTAGAGGCCATGGATTGAGTATAAAACTATCTTATGAATTATTTTGTTGTAAGTCTAAATAGGAAACCTGAAGAAGAGTTTTGTTTCTTAACAAATTGTATTCATTTAATTTATTATGATACCCCATTAAAATAATATTTAGAAAATTTTAAGAAATAAAATAGTTATATTCCATTTACTAATATGTTGTTTTGTTAATTTAATAATCTATTTCATTTTCTTTTTCCATAAAATGGTAGACGAAACAGCCATTTGTGTGTACGAATGACTACTGCCTCGCGAACCTATGTAATTAATTTTCTATAACCACCTCTCAAATATAATTAAAATAAATTATTGAACATATATATATATATATAAGATATTAATTATATAATTATCAATACTTCCAATTATTATGTCATATTTGTTACCCCCAATTCATTTTAAAAAAGAAAATTTCATTCTTGTGAATGTGTAGATTATCACCTTCATGATGCAATGTGTTTTACTTATAATCACTACTTCACAAGGATGATACATATAAATGTATTTAATGAAATTATATGGTATTTATGATATTATTATCATTCTGTAAAGGTAAACTATACTTATCTTTTTTCCATCACGATCAATGCATAATGGAAGTTTTAACGATGTATATGTACGACCTAGAGACTGCATGGTTGTGAAACAATTCATTATTCATAACCATATTTTATAGATCATTTTAAATGTATAATTTATTTATATAAATGATAATTATTTCATGATAATTATTTTATATATTATGGAATATTGAAAAAATTGACCATAATCGACCTACTGATATAATTTTGGACATATGAGTTGAATTTCATCAATACCTACAACATGAATTTAAATGATTGAGGAAGTGAATATTAAATAAAAAATAAATATAAGGAATAATAAAAACTAAAAAAGATCTTAATAAATTAAATAATTAAATAAATTTATTATTCATGAAGATATGAAATGCAGGGTATGATTATGACATGAGATAAGAGACATATTACCTTAAAAACCTCGTTTAAATTTTTTTAATGATTTATTTACTAAATATTTTTTTTGTTCCCATAGTCAGAAAATTATTTTATGACTATTTTGATATGAACACAAATGAATTATAATTAACATTTAATTCCCCTTTTTAATTTATTATATTGTTTTTCAAAAGGAATATTTTTTTATTTTATACAAATTTTTTTGAATTTATTTAAAAATGGAAAAATGAATGTTCTGATAACATCTTCTAAATAATGAGCGTGGTCCTTCTCAACATGGAGTAATCAAGAATATTATCAATGAATAATGACATAAATGAGTCCAAAAAGAAGATAAACACCGTATTTATCAGGTCTATAATCATGATTAACATATTAAAGAATATGAGAAACATCAGAAGATACTTATATAGGCTATACTTAAGATTGAATAAAACATTGAGGAATATTAGAAGTCATCAAAATAGTTTATAAGAAGCAAAAATTATTTCAAAATTGGAGAATAACATAGATTCCACCATATTCTAGAGGTTAATATTAATATAAGGAAGTGGATACTGATTCTTCACGATCACTTGGTTTAACCTCCTATAATACACACATAAGTATAATGATCCATATGCTATCATGGTTAACCAAAAAGGAGAAACAATAGAGGAATTTCATGGGTGAATAAATACTTTCACATAATGACCATTAAACTATTTCTGAATCCCTAAAATATTTATAAGAGACATCCTATATGGATGAATAGATTTTGAATTCAAACAGGTCTTCAGATTAATTATAAAATCGACCTCCCTATCGAGTGTAAATATGGATAATTCATTTAGAAAAACATCCTTGAATTAATCAATAATATGGGGAATGACTACATGATTTTTCATCTCATTATCCATAAGTAATCTATATAATTGGATGAAAAGTAATCTTGGATAATGATGGTCAGGTCTCCAATAAACTACCTATAAATCCTGCTCACCTGTATATATATAATTATCTTTGAAAAATTATGTGAGTAATAATCACTAAATATATTATTATGTGTTTAATTTATATTGGTTAAAATAATCCATACATTAAAACACATTAGGTCTATTAATTTCTATTATGAATATATTATAGATATTTCAATATCCACAGATTAGGAGGTTGTACGTAGAACATAAATGAATACCCCTATATAGCACTCTTTAGAGTGTATTGATAAACAAAACTATGCATATGAAAGTTATTGTTATCCCCAAATCATTAGCATATTGAATAATATAAATTAATTTGATGAACCCATATAAAATAAATAATATAAAAGGTTGGATTCTATTATTATCAGACCTCTAAAATTTTAAGGTCCCTTATCACAATAAATAATTTTCAACTCAATGATATTGGACCTGAGATTTTTTATTAGTCTCTAGATAATTGAAAAGACTAATAAGTAATGGGATATTATGTTTAATAACCCTATAAAAAATTACCACCACTAATACCTGACCATTAAAATAAACTCAAACTATGACCCTTTCGGTAATATATATGATTTTATTACTCCACATAGATCATGAACATCACCATAACTATTATCAGGCTGAGAAGAATCCTAAAAAATAATTACAGATTCCCCATCCACTGAAAAAATAAAATTGCAAACGATTTTAATGGAACGTTGGTCTAGTATTCCACAATATAGTGCACAAATATCATTCTACTGAATCCATCCCATGCCAAGAAGTAAAATATCCTTGACGCACACTAGTTTTCTAATTAACTGTCAAGAAAAAATCAGTGAAAGGTAACTTTTTGATATTTGATGATTCACTCTCAAATCCAACATAAGAATCAAACTAATCACAGTTGGTATCATAAAAATGTTCCCCTATTTAATAAGGCAATATTTTAATGAAAATGAAACAATTATAAGAAAAAATATATTCACCAGAAATAAAATTTTATTTCATAGTCAATCTATAAAATAATGATCCCTAATAGTCTCATCACTCACCAATGTTGGATAAAAACAAACAAACTTAGTAAAATGCGAAATATATTTTATGAAAAATAATACCATAAACTAGATTAATAAACCTCCAAGATATATCTGTTCTTAGTGTATTGGGAAGTAATTTTTTTATGAAACAAACCAAAAATTCCTTCCATGAAACCCCCACATGCTAACCATCCTAGGCATAGTAATCCCACCAGTGCTTAACTAGATTTAAAATTAATTACATTGTATGATAAAACAAACTCTCAAGGGGGTCATGATATAATCAATGATATCGTATATATCCATAGAATATCTCTTAATATCCTGAGTTCAAACCTATATTATAAATAGAGGTGGATGATACAAATTAAACAACCAAGTCCAATAAAAAACAGAGGGCTCACATCTTAATGATCCATGTCCCACACTAATACATAGTAAAAGAACTCGACTAATCAGATGGTATATCCTTAAACATATTTATCTATTTGATAATCGATTAGTTAAAAGACTCTAAAAATGTCATTATCTTAATGATATTCACCTGAGGTTAAAACAAAGGTCTCAATCCATTCTCCAAAATACAGAAGCCAAAAATCTCATCACTCACCAAGTATAGAGGATAAAAGAAACTCCATAAATTGAGTATAAAAATATATAACAGGCAAGATACTATAAACTATATGCATAAACCCCAATAATAAACTAGGACTAAGCTTATCAGGAAGGAAGTGATTGAAAACCACCAAAAAATTATTTCTAGGACAACACTACATGTTGATCAGTCTAGAAGAGGTAATCCAACCAGCACTTATATGGTCTGGAAATCATATACAATATAGAATTTACCCAAATAAAAACAGATATTTGTGGAAAATAAAATATATATTTAATAGAATCGATCCATATCATAGTATCTTAAGGTCTACAATATATAATAAATATTGTAGGATGTTGTAACTCAAACACCATAGTCGAATAAAACATGGATGGATTAGCTCCCATATTTCAACACCCCATAGATTGAATAATATCATGTTGACTATCATGGAGATTCTAATAAAGATGATGTATATGAAAAGATGGGGGATCCAAATAAATAATCGGTTAGTCATTCTCATTTGTAATATTTGGTTTTTCAAAAGGTGGGTTTCATTGTGGAATTTCACTACATTTCCAAACACACAACACAAAATCACATATATAATAGGTTTGAGTATAAAAGATATGATAATAAGTAATTGGAGAAGGGTCTCACAATTATATAAACACACCCTACTATAATATTGGTTCTATATGACCTTGATGGATCTCTATAGACCTTGATAACCAATATCTTTTATGGTTAGAATTAGATACATATAAGATTCTATTTATAAATTAATAAAACTATTCCACTTCCATTGTTCCATTACGTTGAACACCAATAATTAAATATATAGGTATGAAATTTATAAGCTGTTATTGAATCATTATTTAACTAAACCCTATTCTATAATCATGGACAAGGTGTTATATCCATGGTAAGTACATAAATTTCATGTCGATGCTTCCTCACCAAAATGATGCATGAACACATGCACTCTTTACACCCCAAGATAATAGTATTGGCCATTAAATCATATATAAATAGTGAAATTTAATATATTTTATAGAATTAAAATTATTATAAAAGTGAAAAAAATAAAAATAATCCCATCCCCGAAAATATGAAGTTTACTAATATGTGTGTAAGTTATTCAAAGGTATGAGGATCATATCAGATTTAGACCACCTCTTATATCAAATTTACTAAATCATAAATATTAAAATAAAAGAAAATATACAAGTTTCTTAAAACATTTTCTATCATCCAAAATCTAATTCATCACCACCAAGACCAAACCAGTTGGCACATACTTCATGAATTCTTCTCTATAGAGTAGAGGATAACAACTATCTTCAGTTTCAATATAATGATGGGAGAGACTATAAAATCTTTGGTAAAAATGGACATAAAAATCAGTGGGATAAATATATAAAATTTATCATAATGTAATGATATAAAAATCATAAATGAAAAATAAATGCCTTTAGTATATAAAAAATAACAATCACACTATAAAAAATCTGTATTTTTAATGACATAATGACATACATAATATAAAAAAGATCTATCATTGGCAGATCATATACCATAAACCTAAAATATAATTTAAAACAATATATATAAAAACACTAGTCTTAAGTCCATACCTAACCCCATCTATATACTCCTAACAATATCTATAGATCATGCATTAATATAAACACCTTTGTATTGATCGGGATCATGAATAGAAATGATTTCTTTAGTATTAGGGTGTTCGAGCAAGGAGTGAGTATAAATCAGTAGGAGATGACCAATATTCCCCTAAGTATATATAGTATAAAAAAGTGAATATAAATTTTGATATGATCACAGATTAAAATAAACAAATAATGGCAGTACTAATAAAAATTTATTGTCCACATATATTATAAAATCTCCCATTTGTAACCAAACCTGCTCTGGATATTATCCAGGTGTCTTTAAACATATCAAACAACAATAAACATGAAATCATTCACTATGTCATAAACAATGGGAATAACATCGCGTAATAATATAATGATAATTATAAGGACAATTAATCCTAATAACACAACTCCACAAATGGGTATAATGTCCATACGATACCAATATACTTGAAATATGTCCGGATAACACAATCATAACCATGTGATTAAAATACTTGATAAATCATATAAAAGTGGTAATCACATCCCATAAACATGTACAAGACAAGATATAATGTCTCTAGAAACATGCATAATTACAAGAGGGTCACATTTCCCTAGTCCAGATCAATTCCATAAAGGGAGGGGAATCACGTCATACCATCACTATCCTTATATGGTAATCATATATCCTTCCTAGGAAGCATCCCATAATGAAAATTGCATCCGACATACAAGGATAATATCAATTGGTTAGTTATTACGTCATTTTACCATCTTCATATAGACAACATGGGATTTTGTACCATTCCATGGTGGGAATTGCATTCAACGACCAAGAACAAATCATCTCAAACATGAAAATTTCTCATAATTGGAAAAATGTCACACATCCTAGCAAACATGATGTAAATGGGAATCATATACATACAATAAAAAACATTATAAAATTTATATCGTTTAATATACATAATCAAATCATGATATAATAACAACTTATCACCATAATATAAGAATTTCGTTTTATGTATACAATATCACCCAACTCACATCATGTATAAGATAGGTTGGTCTTTATGAACTCAACCTAAATTCACAGCCAAAATTAATTCATTACCTATCTAAACATGTTTTAGGTAAAGTGATTGGAACACTCACCCCATAAAAATATATAAACATTCAAAAAATGAATAAAGGAATCATATGAGCTCCAAATAAGCCAAGACCAACCTAATACATCCTAAATGTAAACCACACATATGTACAGGTATCCTAAAGGCACAGATCTATGAATTTTATAAAATCATGAAACTCAAGGAATACTCTAAAGGGTTTCTGAGTGTAAGATTTAACAAACATTAATATAATCCAAATACTATTATATATCATGGTGTAAAGGACCTACCATTGAAGTTTCCATAATGTACTTATACGTACTTATCTATCCCAATTATGTTAATGGAAAATATTTTCAATTATTTCATAGATAGAGCATGGATGGGGAGACCGCATATTATATGTCACATGAAATTGGTAGAATCCATGAGGATTTGTTAAATACCACCCACCCTAGTATCATAAAAACCGATCACTGAATAACTCTAGAAAAATCAGTTCCAATTGGAGTATTTAATAAAATTAATAACCTCCCCCCAATTTTGGACATAAATGACACAAAATATAGTAATATTGGGTAAAAACATGAATATATTAATTATTAATCATATTATTACCATATATAAATCAGTAGGATTGGAAAAAAATAAACCTAAAAACTATTAAGGTTGATTATACTTTTAAAAATTAATAGGGAAAAAGATGGAAAACTACTGGATGGGAACAAAATAAAAAAAATACCACATTTGGGTAAAATAATAAAATATTGATTTAATTAAATATAAATATATATATATATATATTTATATATATATATAATTTCGGGTGCCCATTAGAAACTAGGTCTACCACTACTTGTGACACCCCGAGATTTAATGAGATAGATTCCTTTTAATTACTTTGATTTCTTGTATTGTACACTATACAAAGATTATCTTGAACTATACATAACACCGTATTAGCTGGAAGTATACACAACACTATAATTGGCTTGTGTTACACACAATTTCTAGTTTGATAGAATTAATTTCATGCAACACTAAGTATATTTATTTTTTCAATGTATAAAATAACTATGTTTGGATTATGTTATAAAAAACACCAAAGGAATGCTGCACTAAACCCAATACGGACTTGGATTGCATTGCATTTAAGAGCGTCCTTCCTCGATAACTTGTGTTGTACTCAATAACGAGTTTCACTAAACAATGATATATTATATAAAATAATTGTGATGAATAGTATTAACCATATTTTGAATTTTATATAACATTAACATTTATCTTATGTATTTTCTAGACATGATATAAGAACAAATTCAATTTTTAGATAAAAGAAGTATTTTTTAAAATATACAGTTTTTACCCTTTTAATGGAACAACTATTTTAAATATAGTTTTTATAAATTTTTTACATTATATTTAACAAAATAAACTTCTTATTTGTAAGAGGAACATAGAAATTTGTCTTTGTTGAAATTTTCGTATTTTTCGGATGAATTTCATATTTTGATGAGTAGTGAAAAATACAGAATTTTAATTCAAAACTGCCTTTTAATATTATTTATTTATACAGTTAGATTATATTTTTAATTTGTTTTAAAGTGTATTTGGATTAATTTTTTATCATTTAATTCAATTTTTCTCATCTGAGTTAGTTTTACATTTAAATTAGACATAAACACATGACAATATTTAGATATGTTTTGTTTCTTAAAAAGCCCGCTGTTGGTTTTGGGAATGGGAATTGATTTTATATTAATTAATTCCAATTATGTGTTTGAATTATGAAAAATGGATTCCATATTTGGAATCAGTGTGTCCAAATTATGTTAATAGTTTAATTTTATTTGATTGGATATTAGGAATAGTCACAACCACAGTTAAAGGAAAATTGGGTAAATTAGGGTAACTAGCAATATGATAAAGATAATTAAATTACCCTAACACCTTATGAAATCATATTGGATTAATTAAAGTGGAACCATATCAATTTGGGGTTGTAATAAATTCATCTAATGGAATTTTCCCCTAAAAGTAATGTAATTATAATTAAAACAAAATAAAGATACAACATGTCAATCTTATATATCTTATAAGTATAATAATTTTAATATAGTGATAAACATGATATACCATCAAAAATAAATAGTGTAAATAATTATAATGAAATTTTATACATCATGGGAATTTATTTAGAATTTATAGAGAGTAAATTGTTACCATTAAGGATGACATAATAGTAATTTAGAAATTATTTTATTGATAGAAATATCAAATAAATGGGATTAAAAATATTAAAACAAATATCATATTAACTAATTAATGTGATCCAAGAATTTTCAAGGGCACTACGACATGTTAGGAGTGTATTAATTTTTTTTAATTTATACTCTATTTGTATTTGAGATAAATTCAAATAAATTAATAGTGTGAAAATTGACATTATTGATATTTTATAAAAATAAAATATTATTAAATTTGCTTAAAAATCACAAAAAAATATTTGAAAATAAAAAATTGAAATTTATATGGTCTAAAATTTGACAAAGTATCCAATTAAGAAAAATTTACAAAACATAAGTACATATTTATAACCATTTAATATTTAGAATATTATTACCACAAATAAATTTAAATAGATTAAATAATGATAAATCAAAATGTTAAGGTTTAGAATAAATTCAACACATGTCAATGTTTTATTGGTTGAGAGTATTAATACAAATACATGTATTATCCTATAAATATGTTAGGTTGGGATCATTATTAACTAAAATTAAATTTATAATAAATTAATATCTCAAGACTTTTCAAATGTGTCCCTCCCCTCTCTTATAAAAGGCCACCTCTCCTTCTCTTTTAATCACACCTCCAAATCCAATTATCTCGGCCATCACCTACCCACCTATCCTCCCAACTAACCTCACTTCATCCTAGGTTTCACACTTTGGTAATAAATCCATTTTATAGATTCCTTTTGTGCATACCAAACAAAGATACCTGAAAAAGAGGTAACAGTTTTATAACCTCTTCTAAAATTATTTTATTCTTATACTTACTCTTATTATGTGGTCTCCATACTAAAATAATAAATATAGTATAGTATACATAATGATATGTCACTATAATTATGGTACCAAATTATTCCTTCTTTTTATCTATCCTACGAATAAAAATATCACCATGTGTGCGTATGTACGACTTACCATCTTCAAGCCATGGTGTAATTGTTATTCAACAATAATTACGTTGGATGGGTATATTTATTATTATAATGGATTTGAATTATGAATATAACATAATATTTTTTTTACAATTCATATATCATAAAATTCTATAATATTTAAGAATAAAGGGTATGATATCATCGCTCATGTGTACATACGACTTACCGTCTCCACGACACGACGAGATTCACGCTCCACGTTAACCATTCAAGAATGTTTATAAGGTATATATAATAAATATTCTTGAAATATATGTCATAATAATGATACTAGATTTATGTATGTATATATATGTAATTTAATTGCTTTCTTTCAATTTAATAAGGAAACATAAACAAAGTTCATGCACACGTACAACATATGGTGTCCATTAGTAGTGCATTCAATCTAATTTATCTATATATTATATATATTTATATACTGAATATTAATGATATATAATTTTTTTTTATATTTTGGAAGTATTTAAATCATGATCTATGTAATAATAACAAGAATAAAAAAATCAAAACACATATGATAAATAAAATGATTATTACCTATAACGTTTCTTTAACATGGAATTGATAAATGAACGAGTAATATAAAGTCATAAGTGAATCATATATGATTTTATAAATATTATTATTGTTCAGTTACCAGTGAATAATATTTTTATACAGGTGTTTCAGACGCATACCGAAGAAATCATACATAAGGTAAGGGATAATTTTTCAATCACATTATTATCTGAGATTGCTTATTTGTAAGTAGTTATTTGGGTATATTTATCAGTCACATCCATGTTTCTTAAATATATAGTATTATTTAAATTCTGATAGTATTTTTTAATTTTAATTTCAATCATTTGTAAACAAATTAATGGAATATAAAGAATATTTTTTTGTTTTTCATAATATGTACTTTTTGACTTTTTTAGTAAGAGTACGAGAAGAATTTTTTTAACTTATATGTAATGATCAGATTTTTATGTATTTATATCTCATTATTTACATGAATATTCATCTACAAGGTTTCATGTTTATTTTAAGATAAATTATTTTCTTTTAAAATTGCATAGAATTTTGTGAAAAGAAAACATTTTTGGAAGAACAAATGATAATTTCTTCAAGAACTCAATTCAAGTGTTTTATAAAAATTATTTTCCATCCCAGATGATTCTCTTTAAATAGGGATATTTTTCTATCCCTATTATTAATATTATTTTTATTTTTTAACAGTGGAACGATATTTTAAGATGGAATAATGTTTAAAAATAACTCATTTTATTTCATGGGTTATGCAATGATGAATGATTTATGTTTTTTTGAAACATATAAGAATAATTTCATGATTAGATGGGTGGGACTTATATATCCCTCTAATGAATTTGGGAAAGATTTATATCTCATGAGATACACATTATTAGAATGGAATGTTAATGCAAATCAGAAATATAGGGCTGGAAAAATAAGTAAATCCATTTTAGTAATACATGGGTGGAATGACAAGTAAACCCAATTCAGTAATACAAGTCTAGAATGACAAGTATACCTGGTTAAGTAAGGAGATCTATCCATTGTGGTGGTCTTGGAAGAAATGTATTGTGTACTATATTAATCGTATTATGTGCTTATTTTTCCACCATACCATCTTTAATGCCAATGCTATTTTATCATGGTTAATGTTCCATTATGTTATATGCCTTACGTACTTCCAAGATTTACTCCATGGATCATGATAATGATATTCCAAATTTATGTTCATGTTTTTACATTATTATGTTTATGTTTTTTTATGTTCTTCATGTTTACCCTTACTGATCATTTGAGCTTACACTTTGTATGTTTTTTCCCTAGGATATAAAGAGAAGTTTTAGGTAGGAAAACTAAAGGGGAATATTTTTGTGGGAAATTTTGATGAAATTTCACCAAGTTAGAAAATTATCTTCCATGTTTCAAAATACACTAAACTAATATGATATTTGGGTGCAAATTTGTTTAATTTATTAAGTATTCTTCAAAATAATTTTAATGCCTATGTACGTCAGGCTTGGGTCTTTACAGTTGGTATCAGAGCAATGGTTTAGTTATCCTTTGGAAACTAGGATGTAAAATCTTTGGTGATATCCCTAGAGGTATTTATAAGGATGTTTATAAGGATTTACTAAGTATAAATTAAATATAAGATACAATCCTAGAGTTTTTGTGATAATCATGAATATCCTAGGATTAAACCGGCGATATCATTGATTGAAATATTACAAGTAATTTACCTTACTTATAAGAATTTAAAATATGATATGTATTTCTTACACTTTTCTTCTAGGTCATAGTAAACAACCTGAACTACATAGAACATGCTTAACCATTTAATGTTTCCGATGTGGAAATTATGGGAATAATGAAGATCGATTTCCTAATTAGAAATATCACAAAGAGAATCCAGACGATGGTAAGAGTGTTGGTCATTATGTTGATGATAAAGAGATTGTAAAAAACCCGTTAAAGGTATGTGATTTTCTTCTAGTATTTTTTACATTAAACCTAAGATTCTTGAAGTTTATAAACCTTAATGCATGATTCATATTTTCCGAATGATGACAATAATGGATCCTAAGTAATAGATTAATAATAAATTTAGATGATTAATGTGTATATGTTTAAGAATTTGTATATTATATTATATGAATCATGAAAAATATAAGTGTTTTTAGTATATGTTTTTCCATTAAGGGCGGGAAAGGATATGATGAACAGTCATATGTAGCCAAAAAGGTGATTTATAGTTAAGGTGATATACTTGGAGAATGGAAGATTTCGGGAAAGATAACCCTTAATATGTCCCTTATGTTAAGATAATGTTTTCAGAAGAAGATATATTTGATTTGAGTAAGTAAATTGAATGATGATAGTTTATTGGGAGCTAATTAGGGAGTTATTGACAAGTGGGTAGTGATATCATGGATGAAGTATACAACTTTTTGGGACATAATGAATATATCCAATAAATTTTGAAATAAGGAGACATACATGTTTTAAATAAGTATATATGGTAATTTAGGTTGTTACTGTGTCTCAATATGATGCATGATGAAGTTATTAAAATTTTTGGAATGTGACCAACAAGAAATATCATATTATATAAGGTGGATAAATGAAGGTATTCACATTCTTGTTAAATATCTTTTCTTGTAATTTTTTTTGGTATTGTGAGTTTGGATATAAGTATTTTGGATAAGCCTAAAATATGGAATGAATTATGTGGGACATAAGATAGTATTGTTTAATTCAAAAAAAAATATTATTTCATGAAATTTATAATAGTATAGTTTTAGAAAAAGTACAACCCACATGACAGTGAAAACCTTTCAGATTGGACAAGGATGTGGGAATCAAACCCACAACTAAAGTGTGACATGAATTTATCGCCTACAACTGTCCTACAAGAATTCCTGAGTTATTATAAATTAGATTTATTTTATTTACGTGGTATGATAGATGATGTATAAGTCTATTTTCAGAACAATATACAATTAATCTCACTATACTTGAAGTTTGGTATACTTGATAACATGTGCTATCCTTTTTGTGATAAATACTGATGGAATGACCTATCATTATATTTATGGACTATATGATCTTATAACACTTTAGGAATGAAAAATTCAACATAATTTCTTTGAATGAGAGATGAAGTGGAAATACTTTAAGATATAACAAATGATTAGATTGTACTAAAATCGTGTAAATATTTCTTGTCATGTTCTTCATATTTAGGAAAAGGATCTTGAAAACAAAAAATTTTGTCCTAGTACCTTCTTATATGATGAATCAAATGGTCCCTTATATCATCACATATTTATGGATTTCTAGTTTTTAACTTTGTTCGTACATTGTTCTCTATCACTATCCATCATAACATGATGGTTGCATTTTTCTTCCATATCCATGTTTTCACTTCCCACCTATGTTCTCATATGTGGAAACACAATGATGAGTTGCTTTTGGTTACCATTTTTTTCTAAATTTCTTTTTAATAATGATGTTTTAGTATTCCTTTTTACAATGTGGGTTTCTATTAAAGAAACAATTAAGAAGTAAACTATTTTAACCCTAATGAATTTTGAGGGAGAAATTCATTTTAACGATGGTATAATATATGACCCTGAGATTTTATGAGATAGATTATTTTAAATTTCATTGATTTCTTGGGTTGTATTCTACAAAAATATTATCCTTCACTAAACACAACACCATATTAGCTTTTAGTATACACAACACAATACTTGGATTATGTTGTACACAATTTCATGTTCTTTGATAGAATTAATTTCCTTCAACATTGAGTATAGATTTTTTTTAATGTATAAAATAACTATGGTTTGATTCTATAATAAGAAACACAAAAGGTTGGATGTAATAAATTTAAAACTAACGTGGATTTAATTACATGTAAGAGTGACCTTCCTCGATAGATTTCATTGTACGCAATTCCAAGTTTCACTAAAAACGACATCTTATATGAACTAGACAATATGAATAGTACTAACCATATTTTTAGTTTTATATAACAATAACAACAATATTATGTATTGTCTAGACATTATATAAGAAAAAAAATCAATTTTTTGAATAAAAGATTTACTTTTCAAAAAGTGTAGTTTTTATGCCTTTTGATGGAAAAAAATTTTAAATATTGATTTTATCACTTTTATACATTATATTTGAAAAAAATAAACTTTTATATTTTGAATCAGGAGAAGAAAATTTATCTTCGTTGAAATTTTGGTATTTTTTAGATAAATTACATATTTTGATGACTAATGAAAATACTGTATTTTATTTCTAAAATTCCTTTTCATATAATTTATTTATATAGTTATATTATCCTTTTAATTAGATTTAATGTTTAATTGGATTATTTTTTTAAAATTTAATCCAATGTTTGTCATTGGAAGTAATTTCACATTTTAATTGCACATAAACACATTATAATATTTTTGATATGATTTTACATCTTAAAAATCCTGATTTTGGTTTTCACAGCAGTAATTAGTTTTGAAATAATTTATGCCAATTTTGTGTTTAGATTTTTAAAAAATTGATTCCACATTTGGAATCTGTGGGTCCAAATTATGTAAGTAGTTTAATTTTATTTTTCGGATATTATGAATAGTAACTACCACAGTTCAAGGTAAATTGGATTAATTAGGGTAACAAACAATATGATGAAGATTTTCAAATTACCCTAGCACCTAACAAAATATTATTATATGAATTAAATTAGAGCGATATCACAAAGGGTTATTAATCAATTCATATAATGGACTATTTTCAATGAAAGTGGTGTAATTATAATTAAGACAAAAAAGGTGACAACATTTCACTCCCATATATCTTATAATTACAACAACTTTATTATAGTGATACACATGAAAAAACTTTGAACATAAATAGTCTCCAAAAATATGATGAAATTATCTACAACATTTATGTTTATATAGAATTTTTATAGATTTAATAGTTATCATTAAGGATTACACAATAGTAATGTAGAAATTATTTTATTGACAGAAATATCAAATAAATGGTTTTAACAATATTAAAAAATATCATATGAACTAAATAATGTACTCTAAGAATTGTATATGTGACTAAGAAATTTTAGGAGTGTATTAAAGGTTTTGGTTTGAATT
Organism: Viscum album; assembly: GCA_963277665.1. NCBI lineage: Eukaryota > Viridiplantae > Streptophyta > Magnoliopsida > Santalales > Viscaceae > Viscum > Viscum album. The sequence continues at coordinate 1,501,120,210 of OY728136.1, read as the reverse complement.
AATATTCAATGTGTTTTTTATTTAATGTCAAATAAATTAATAGTTTCACAATTGACTTAATTAATATTTTATAAAAATAACATATTATTAAATAATTTAAAATCACAAAAATATTTAAAAATTACAAATTGAAAATGATATTGTTGAAAATGTCTTATTGTATACAATTATGGACAATTGAAAACACATAAGTAAATATTTATAACAATTTAATATTTAGAATATTATCACCATAAATAAAATTAAATAGATTAATTAAGGATTAATCAAAATGATATGGTATAAAAAAATAAAAACATGTCTAAATTTTATTGGTTGAGAGGATTTGGAATGATAATAATTTTATATTATAAATAAATCAGTTTCAGAGCATTATAATCTAAAATGAATTTATAATAAATTAATATTTCTAGACATTCCAAAGGTGCCACTCCCCTATCTTATAAAATGGTATCTCTCCTTCTCTTTCAATCACTCTTCCAAATCTATTTGGATCATCCAAAACCTACCCAAAACTCCCCAAAACGTCACTCACTTCATCCTAGTGGTAACTCTTTGGGATGAAAGCCATCTTATAGAGTCCTCCTGTGCAAACCAAAAGGAGATACCAGAAAAAGAGGTAATTGTTTTATCAACTCTTTCAAAATTATTCTTTTCTTCTACTTCCTCTTCTTATGTTGTGTCTATACTAATGTTAAAAATCTAGTATCTTATACATTAGGAGATATTAATATAATTATGGGACTATCTAATACCTCATTTTACCCAACCATTAAATAACAATATCACCATGTGTGCGTACATACGACATACCATCTCCACACTGTGGAGTAATTTTCATTCAGAAATACTTAATTGGATTGGTATATTAGTGATTATAATGTATATAAAGTAATAATTATTTTTTGCAACTCATATACCATCCCATTCCAATCTATTTAACCATCAATGGAATGATATTGTCTCTCGTTCGTATGTATGACTAACCGTGTCTACGATGCAATGAGATTTATTCTCCATGTATACCATTCAAGAATATTTATATGGTACATATAATAAATAAGCCTGAAATAAATGACATATTAATGCTACTTTATTTATGTGTGTGTGTATATATACATATAATTTACTTTCTTCAATTCAATTCAATAAGGAAATAGAGACAAAGTTCATGCGTACGTACGACTTACCATCTCCATGAACGGTGTATTCCATTTCATTTATACATATATTATAAATATTTATATACCAACTATTGGTGATATATAAATCATGTTTTAAATTATAGATGTTATTAAATCAAGATATATGTAATAATATTGAGAATAACAAGTCAAAACACATAAGATAAATAAAATGATGATTATCCAAAACATATCTTTAACAAAGAATTGATAAATGATCAAGTAACAAAAAGTCATAAGTGAATAATATATGATGTAATAAATATTATTATTATTTTTTACATGTTAATAATATGTTTAAACCCACTATACATGGGTTTTAGACATATACAGATGAAATCGGACCTCTGTTAAGGGATGATTTTGCAATCTCATTATTATCAAATACTGTTTATTCATAAGTATTTATTGTTTCATATTTTTCAGTCACATCCATGTTTCCAAAATAAATATTATTATTTCAATTCTTATAGTATTTTAAAATAGAATTATACCAGTTAGTAAAATTTTATTAAACAGTATGGATGAAATCTTTCTTTTGTTTTCCACACGAGGTACTTTTTGACTTTTTTGGCGAGAGTACGAGAAGAATGTTTTTATTATATTCTACAGCATGATCAGATTTTTATGTCTTTATAATGCCTTATTTCCATGAATATTCCTCTACAAATTTTCAATAATATGTTAAAATAATTTATTTTATTATAAAATTGTGTGTCATTTTAAAAAAATAATTTTTTTTGAAGAAGATAGGATATTTTCCTCAAGAATTAAGGTCATGATTTTTATCAAAATTATTCTCCATATAAGGTGAATCTCTTTCAATAGGGTAATGTTTTTATACCTATTATTACTATGATTTTATTATGTTAATTGTGGAATGATAATTTATGATGGAATGATGTTTAAAAATAAACCATTTTATTTCTTGGTTATGTTATGAGGAATGATTTATGTTTTTGTTGCACATGTATGAAGGATTTCATTATAAGATGGGTGGGAAATATATCTCATTCCAATGCATTAGGAAAAGATTTATATATCATGATATTGAAATGAATTGAATGGAATGTAAATATATTGTAGTAATATATGGCTGGAACAGAATGTAAATCTGGTTCAGTAACACATGGCTGGAATAGAATGTAAACATGGCTTAGTAATAAATGGCTGGAATGGAATGTAAACCTGGTACAGTAATTCATGGCGGGAACAGCATGTAAACCCAGTTTAGTAAAGGTATTTCTCCACTATTATGGCTTTAGAAGTAATGGATTGGCTACTATGGAAATCACATTATGTGCTTATTTGTTTTCAATGATCCCATGTTTTATGTCAATGCCGTTTTATTATAGTTAATGTTTCTTTATGATATATTCATTACTAACTAACAATATTTATTTCATGACTCAAAATTTTGATATTAAAAATTTATGTTCATGTTTTCACATTCTTAAGTTTCTGTTTGTTTAAATTTCTTCTTGTTTTCCCTTACTGAGCATTTGAGCTCACCCCTTTTATTTTATCTTTTCCCCAGGATATAATGAAAGGTTTTATGTAGGAAAACTAAAGGGGAATATCTTTATAGTAGATGTTGAATATCATTAACCAAGTTATAATATTACGATTCATGTTACTGAACAAGCTAAACTAATATGGTATTTGGATGTATATTGGTGTAATGTATTAAGTATTTCTCAAAAGAAATGTAATTTCAATGTATGATATTCTTTAGTCTTCACACTACTAGGTTCTCAGTTTCTCGGATAGGGGCACACCCTTCATCCTTAGCCCACTAGGTACTCAATACACATCCACTAGGCACTATATGATTTTATATCACTAAAAATACTATTGAAACTAGGACCAAAAACCCAAAACCATCTCTTGATACCACTCAAAATCCTTTAAAATCTAAAAAACACCAAAATTCATGTTCTAAGACGAAATTTAAATTAATAATATACCTCATTTAAATATTTGGTTTATATGTAATAAAAATAATTGAATGTATTTGTTTTAATTGAGTGAGTTGTGTTATTCATTGATTTTAATTTGGACAATGTATATTGTATTCCCAATATTGATAATGTTTTTTCTATTGTAGATATATCACTATGTAGTTGTTTTTGTTGGATCCTTATGACCCTTATTATGGAAACATATACTTTTTTTGATGGGATTTATATTTTTTAGTGGTATGGATATATAGGTATGTTACTGAATTACTAGATATGGGTGTGTAATTGTTGATATTATGTGTTATATTGATATAAATTATTACCATCCTATTATAGTAAGTCATATATAAGTATTCATGTTATTAAATGTTATATTATTATAAACATTAACTTGACATAGGTGAGGTCGGTGGAGGATCCTTTTGATTTTACATGTATTATCACCTTATTATTATCTATTGATTTATTGACTTAAAAAATATATTGTTGTTAAATTTTAATGTCATTTATTCGGGCACATAGTGTCATATCTAGGAGTTGGTAGTTTCACTTAAAGTTGTTATCATGATAATAATTTGTTATTATTGTTGGTTGGTTACTAGTTTAAGAGCTCATGAATATGTTTTTTGATTGATTTTTTAATATTGGAGGGTTTTTTCATTTATTTGGATATTTATTTTGAACATAATGATGTTCTTCCGATATATAACATTATTTTATATTTTTTTATGCTAAAAAATTCATATTATTTTTCTTGAAAATTTATTCTTTAGTGTTTCATGGCTATTATTTTTTATATCAAACTAATTTTTCATTTCATAATTTTTTATTTTAACATATTTTTTTGAATTTGGAATTAAATATCAAAGTAAAATATAACATGAGGTGATAAATTAACATAAAAGGTGAAAATTTAACATAATCTGTTTTATTTGTCATATAATTCCATGATTTCTATTTTTTCCAAGGAATTGATCACATGAGCATAGTCTTTTTCACAAGGGACTTCAGTTTTGATTCTATGTAAACTATCTTATAAAAGTATCAATTATGATATTTATCTAATAAATTAAAAGCATATATTATGAGATATTCTTTTGGAAAATTTAATTATCATATGATGATAATTTTATTATAATAAGTGTGAAATTTTCGTGTGTGATCAAAATATTTATATGTTAGTGATTGACAAATGAAATTACCAAATTAAGTAAGGATTTATCATATCAAGGTCAAAACATTGTATGAGGAAACAATTTCTCTTATAGAAAAAAAAATTCAGTTCAATTATATTTTGAAGATAATAGTACCTTATTAATGTATGAAATATCAAAATAAGTAGTTTATCTTAAAAAGATATAGATTTCTATTAGAGTAAAATTTTTCTATAAATAATTACATCTTAAGATAATTTCTTTTGAAGTTATTATTTAAAGTGTATCTGTAACTATTTTGAGGAATTTTTCCATTTAATAAACTCGATTGAAGTCCATTCCTATATTCCTTTCAGCGAGAAATTATGATGCAAATATAAATAATAATTAATAAAATAATACTATATTTTTAAGGATGCACTGATCCCAATGTAATCTATTATTAAAGTCAACAAAAATATTTGAGATAGCTATTTTTTTAATCAATTGTCACATGTGGGTGTAAGATTTTGGATTTTTATGTCAAGTAAAAATCCTTTAAATTTTGGTAAAACCCTTGTTGAGTTTGTCTATTGGCTTAATCCTAGAAACCATGCCTTAAAGTGAGACATTCTTTTAATATAATCTTGAGGGGGGGTGTGGAACCTAGTCATAGGCCAAACACCTAACGTGTATTTAAATACATGTCATCTCTTAAATACATGATGTGTATTTGTCTAGCCAAACCCTTTTCAAAACAAGTAATGGTTTTTCACTAGAGGAAAAAACATAGTAATTAAATGGAGTGTAAATTTTACACACCCTATAAATGAACTGGGTTTTTTAAAAGAATGTAGGTAATATTATTTTTACATAAGAACCTCTTCCCGCCAATCTCTCACATAATAGATACAACATAATATATCCTTCCATTGAATAACCTTGGATTTGAACCCATTCATTCATCTATAATCTGATTCATGATCCTCCGTCAGCATTGGGTACCCACGAGTATGCTCCCCATTTCCTTAGAAGGATTATTTATTTATCATCTTATCTATAAAAATAGTTTTTTGAAAGTTCATATTCCATATTTTCATGTTCTTTTTATTTTTGTTTTTTTAACTTCTGATCTAGACTAATCTATAGGTCGATACAGGATGTGTTTTCCTCTATTGAAATAAGGTAGTTTGTATAGGTTTTATCACTTATGTCCTAGTAATTTATATTATATATTGTGATTATACATTCCATAACACCCCTACATTTCCTCAAAATACACATGAACCTTTTATAATTATTTACCCTTGATATAAATGACCTAATATCCCCTTACTCTTGGGAGGATTAGTTCCCTTTGACTATTTTCATCCCTTACGGAGTTCCTATAGAATTTCCCTTGATATTTAAAATTCTTAAGTTACCAAACCATCTTCTATATGGTATTCTATTGACTTCTATATATGATAAACATAATGAATTAACAAAAAAAGTGAGTGGTACAACTACATCACATGTTTAAATAGAGACAATGGTAATGCCCATGTTAAAGTAAAATGTTTTTAAATTATAAATCCCATTTGACTACTTATGGTTTTTGACAATCAGACAAGGAATCACTTATACATGTGATAAATATGCATGAAATCCCTTATAATTGTGAAAAATTGTCATTTTCCCTTATAATCATGATACTCGTGCATGGTGTCACTTATACTAATGAAACTTAGGCATGGTATAACTTATATTTGTGATACTTAGGAATTGATTCCCTTATACTTATACTTGGGAATAGTGTTTGATATACTTAATATACTTAGGCATGGAATACATTAAACATTTGATAATGGGCATGTAATCCCTTATACTTGTGATACCAAGAATGGTGTCCCTTATAAATATGATACATAGGAATGAATACCATTTTAAATTATGATAATTAAGAATGGAATCTACTATATGGACTCTTGAGTTACACCTCAGGTATAGTATAGCACTATGTATGTATACATATGGATATAAAAACCACTACATATATAGTGTATACATATACATAAAATCATATACCATTATACATATATGTTCATGATGAAATTTATTTATACTTTTATCTCATCAAGGGTTCAATCAGGTCGGGTAAGCCCGGTGTCCTTTAGTAACTAGAGATAACCCCTTATATTCAATTTACTATTTTACCATTTTATATCAATACAATGATCATATTATATACAATGTTTGGTTACATCTAGAGACTATTGGTGGTTTCCTAGTGAGTATTTCTCAGACCATATTTTAGCTATAGTTTGGTACCACAATTGATTTCATGGATGGAGGTTGGGATAGGGTAAAGTGCATAGTTTTCAATTCTTTATTTGATTTTATCATGGGATAGGGGTTCACAAGACCAATTTATGGATCCTAATATTATTTTTAGATAGTCTATTTTACATTTTGGTTCTTTCAAAATACTTATATGTATATGTACCTCCTTTCATGTTTGAATTTTCTTTTTTATAGATACATGACCTTGCATCATTTTGTATATGGTTCTAGATATTGATATTGATGACAGTTCATTTTTTCTGGATTATTCAACATCTATTTTTGGATTATTTTATGCTTACGCAATTTATGAACCAATTAAACCATATTATACTATTATTATGAGGTTATATTCTTCTCACTATACCACCAAGGACAATCGTTGCTAGTCTGAAGCCTCTAGCATACTAGGAGGTATGCTAGATCCCACATTACTAACTCGAGCAGGGCACTGCATAATGGATTTTGGGATGGGATGTTATAAATTTATATTAGATGTTTCCTTCCATTGTCATACTCTTTTGGGATGGTCTAAAAGAGTATAGAATAAGTTATAATTTGGTAATGAGACTGTGCTTGGGGGTAGCTAACCCACATATAGAGAAAAGTTAAATTATCAGGGATGGGGGATTTCCTCTTATTACAATTTATTTGATTCCACTTTTTGGTGACACACAGGATATGTGATGTTTATAATTACTATGATTGAGGATTCTATATTACCCTTTTCTGGTGCAACAAGGAAGTGTTGATTCTTGCATTATCATAGTCCAATAGTGTTGAATATATCATGCATTATTCCATGACATAAAGGTGAATCACATTACTTATATTACATGTGATTTCAATTATATCCATGAATTATATAAATAAAATTCTGATAACATTATTGTAGGGAATCAAAGAAACATAATTGGTTACAAAAAGTTCCTACATCAAACTAATAGTGTTTTCCTAGCTTAATATAAAAACCGTATGAAGTCTATTATGCCATGTTGATCTATAGTCCATTAGTTTCATGGGATAGAATGTGTTTAAGGTTGTGATTAAACAGATTCCAAATTTCAATTTATAACATGTATGAGCCTTTATAAATAGAAAATATTAATATATATGATATTAGAATTTAATATATTCTGCAATATAAATAAGTATAATCTTAAACTAATTTTAACTCTGAAATCAAATTATCTCCATTAAATAAAGGTTACAATTTTAATTTAAATAGAGTTAATTCTATATTATTAAATTGAAAATCTATATATCGGGACTCCTATATTATAAATAAGAATTTAACCATTAACCAACCTCCGTAGTGGGTAGTAAGCACTGTATCTTGTGATTCTTGTGACCCGTACCTTTCCTAGACCTAGCATTAAGAGTAGTTATAGGGATGTAACATTTATGTTGAATGACTGTACACTCATTCTATTATTATATAGGGAATTATATCACTATAAATTCCAATTTATGGTGTGTTCTATGATTTTTTGGAGAAATCAAACCATGAAATAATCGAGCCACACTCTAGGAGGGTGGTGATGACTATCTTCTAGAGGTGGTGGGCCCTAGGACACCAATGCTATCTCCACCATTCCCATATATGGAACCTTCTACTATGCATGATATGTAAAGTTTCCTAGTTTAATGAGGATTTTATTTTACGAATGTAGAATATTCAAGGATCTCCATGGGTTTCCACTTCTATGGAAGAACTAACACAAGAGTATAAAATGTAGAATCCACTAATGATTTCCAGGGTATGGAGGAACTCATGCTACAGTGTTAGGTCTAGAGTCAGTGACAACTATCTTTGGGAACCATGAGATACCACTTCATAGGATAGCGAATCTCAGTACGTATATGCTACGAGATTTTGTGAAATGGCAGTTGGCTATTCTCACCTTGGAAAATACTCATCAGGGTATGGAATGGGATGGTTTTTAGATAGTCTTATATGAATATATACTTCCTCATATTCTAAGAGAGGAAAAAGATATAGATTTTATGAATATAATATACGCTACAATATTTGTTATGGACTAGTCATCTTGGTTCATGGAGCTCTAGTTCTTTACACCAACTGTTACATGAACACATTGGGAAAAAAAGCGACATTTTGAGGATGGAATTGTATACTCTATCCAATCATGTGTATGTTTATTTAGACTGACTAATAATTCATTAGTAATTAAAAATTTCCTCTTCACCAATATAAACCCGGGGGAAGCTGATGGTGTGGGATATGGAGGTTCAGAACCGAAATAGGAAAGTTGTTTTACTAATAGAAAGAAACATCTATTTGAGACTGAAGATGGGGGAAAAACAATATGACACATTATAATAGTTATGTGGTTTATTCCATGTGTTGTAATCCATGGGATAAGTGGAATCAATGTCATAGAGACCATGTTCGGTGTTGAGGCTATGGTAGTATAGAGAATCTTTAACATTTTTAAAATACCTTAACATATATTCCTAGTAGTATATAACAATTATTTGGTCTTACATAATTGAAAAAGTCCAATAAGAAATCACTTAGAATGTATCTATAGTACTACTGGCCATTCAAAAAGAGGAGGTGGTCATGGACAAGGTATTCAGGCTCTAGATACACAGTACTAGAAGAGTGGACTTACTCATAGTAGTCTGGTTGAATTAATTGACCAAGGATCCGTCCATATTTATACAGTGTATCCTATACCCAAGGAGATGTATTCTGGACCATATACAATTTGAGTTACTATTTTCTTATCCTTTAGTATTGTGTCTCTCTTATTTGATACATGTCCTTTATATTCTTTTCTCTCTATTGTGAAGATGGAATCCCTTGGTTTTGATATTGAGTATTTATATGGTGTGATGACACTTGATACTTTATTAGGAATTTATTAAGATAGTATATTCTAGTGTAATGAATCCCCCTTGGGGTAGGAAGTTATCTATTCTTGTTGGCAGTAATCATCCTTTAGATTATGGGCTTTGATGTTATTCTTGGGCTAGACTAATTAGTCCCCAATCATGCCTATGTGATCTTCTATCATCACATAAAAATATTTAAATCACTAGATATAGATATATATATATATATTCAAGGGTGAATAGGATTTCCTTAAAATTAGAGTTGGACCCAAGCATCCTGGGATGGGTGGAGTGGAATCCTAGACAGGTAGCCTATATATAGAGGACCGTGGAATGAATCGGGATAAATTTCAACATGTAGTAGATCGTTTTAGGGATTTATTCCTAGTTGAATTTTTTGATATACATCTTGATAAAGTGGTTGTGTTATCTATTGAGTTGGTTCCAAGATCAATACCAGTTTCCATTCCTCTATATAGGATGATTGCAACTAAATAGAAAGAGATCAAGGGACAACTAGTATATTTAAGGGATAAAGGGTTTTATATGACCCAACACTATACCATGGGATTTACCTGTCCGTTTTTATAAGAAGGATTACAGTTACCTCAAACATTTTGTGGATTAACTTCGTTTGAAAAAGATTATGGTTAAGTACTAGTATAAAAGTTCTTGAATGAATTACCTCTTTTACTATCTCCAAGGAGAAAGGGTTTTCTCAATTATTGATTTGAGGTTAGGATATCATCATGTATGATTTCAAACTTTATATATACCTCAATTAGTGTTTGGTAGTAGGAATGGTATTTATGAGTATCTCGTTATTCCATTCAAACATACAAACATTCTACTTACTTTTATAGATTTGATGAATAAGGGTTACCACACATATTTTGATTAATTTTTTGTCATCACGGAAATTATTTTAGTGTGTTCATGTTATCAAAAAGGCCATGATAAACAGTTTCGGATCATATTTTATACACTAAGAGAGAATAAAATGAATTACATGATAAAAAATGGCCACATTTATACTGACAAGGTGTACTTATTGTGTTACATTATTTTAGAGTCGAGGGTTTTTATTGTCCAAAAGAAGGTGAGTATCATAATTACTTATGAATAAACCAATAATGTTTTTGACATACATAGTTTGTTGGGACTGGTTGAAAATTAAAGGTTCTTTTAATAAAACATTTCACTCCTAGAATAACCTATAATGGGGTTGACTATGAATGGTGTGAATTGTTTATGGTATGAAATCTATGAGACAACCTTTTAGGAGTTAAAAGGGATATTTAATTTAGTGATGCATATGATTCTTCTAGATCTTGTAAGATTCTATACATTATATTATGATGCATAAGCTATCAATCTAAGATAATTTATGTTATATGAAAACCAATTAATAGCATACATGTCTCTTTATTTGATACTTCATGAGAGGAATTACCTGGTGCATGATCTAATGTTGGAAGTTGTGGTTCATGTTTTGAATTTTTGGAGACATTAACTAATAGGAGAGAATATTGTGGTGTTAAATGGAAAAAACAATACTCAAGAATATTTTCCCATATTATCACATTAAAATTAGGCAATAATTTGTGTTATATACTTAGAATTGATCCTTTTTTATATTTATTATATTCATGGGAAGGGAAATAATATAGAGGATGTTCTGAGTTAAAGGACTCAAACACATGGATTTTGTGAGGCCAATGACGTGTGGCTTCTTATATCCTTGTCATCTATGATGTATGTTTAAGATCAGGACTTCCATGGATAGTATGTAATGTTATCCTTATTAGCGAAATATTCACTGGTAGAGTGACTTAAGATGATAAAGTTATCAGTTCATATGTTCTCAGTCCTAAGGGAGAGTTTTCATATGATAAACCACCTACTAGTTGGTTCATGGATGAGGATGAGATCATATAAATCCATGGGTACATCTAGTTTCCTAATGAAATCATGGAAGAATTTATATGATGTTACCATTAATCTACTTTGGTGTGAGACTCTAGTCATAAAAAGATGCATGGTGACCTATATTTCCAGTTTTGGTATCCTGAAATGAAAAGGGAGTTAGATGTTTTTGTTACTCAATGTTCATCATATGAGTAGAAACAAGTAGAAAACTAGCAACTAGTAGGGATTTTATATCCATTCCAATTCTGGAGTACAAATGTGATGATTTCATAATGGATTTTGTTAAAGTATTACCTAGATCTTCTTGGTGCAGTTATGAAGTATAGTTGATCTTCAACAAGATCATGAGGTTCTGTCACTTCTTCCCTATCATAGATTCCTTCTTAGGGGATTAAATTAGGATTCTATAGGTATATGAATTTATAAACCTAAACAGGTTCCTTCAAAATTTTATTTCTGACAGATATTCTCATTTCAAATTGATTTTCTAGTAGTGGTAATATAAATATTTGGCTATATTGGTAAATTTGAGAAAATCCTTTCAACCTCGTACCAACATTCATTTAGGAAAGAAAATAAAGTAATTAGAGGACATGATTCAAGCATGTGTCTTTGATTTTGGAGGTTCTTGGGAGAAACATATATCTCTTTTCATGTTCTCATACAATTATATCTTTTAGGAAAAGATAAATATGTTTACCTTTACAACATTAATCAGTAGGACATTCCTTTAACCATTTTTTGATTAGATGTAGGTGAGGAAGTCTTACTTAGACATCATCACGATTAGAAGAAATTGGTGAAGGTTCAGTTTATGATAAAGCTAATTGATACAGCTCCATCTAGGTTGAAGTCATACATTGATGATCGTCACTGTCCACTAGAGTTCAAGGATAGGGATTGAGTAATCTTACATGTTTCTACATCACTATGTAATGAACAGTTCATATAGTAGGGAATTACTTCACCTCAGTTAGAAGAACCTTTTGAGGTTTTCAACAGAGTTAAGTTTGTTACCTATTGCTTAATGTTACCTAATAGGAACATATATATACACAACATCGTCCATGTTTTATAGATTCACTAGTACTATGAAAATACACATTATATCATTCATCCTGATTATGTTGAGTTATAGGTAGATTAATTTGTTAATGAGAATCTTATCCATATTATGATCTTTAGTAAGAGGGACCTTTTAAGAAGGTCATTTCATCTGGTACTGGTGCTATAGAAGCACAACTTCATATAGTAAGAGACTTGGGAGAGATAGGTTAACTTACGGGCTCAGTGTCTAGAGTGATTCAATGATGATACTTTACCACCCTTGTAAGAAATAATAAGTGATGAGTTTACTTAAGGGGGAAAACTGAAAGCTCACAATTTTCATGTGAGGTTAAAATAATTTAAATTTTGGGTAAACCATTTTCAATAATTTATTTTGGATTAAAAATGAAAACCATTCCTTGAGTATGATCATTTTTTTGTTTTTTGATGTAATTTTGAGGGGGGGAGATTGGGTGTTGGAAACATACATGAAGTGACATTAAATACACTGTGCGTATGAAATAAGAAATGTGTATTGGTCTTTCTAGACCCATTTCATGATATGTTATGATTTTTACCTAGAGGGTATAAACTTGACCTATACACAATTTGTAATGTTTACACAAAGTTTAAATTCCTTGGGTTTTTAAAGGAGGTAGAGGCTCTTAATTTTACAAAATCACTTATCCTCTCTCCTCTCATGCACATGAGGTACACTATAGGAGATCCTTCCATTACCTAAAATATTATTTGATCCCATTATTCTATCTAGCCTATTATTCATGATCTACCAATCATGTTGGGTAACCACTAGTAAGATCTCCATTCATTTATATTTTTTATTTGTTCATCTTACTATTGACGATTCTATTTTTGGGAAATCACTTATTAATTATTTAAATGTTGTTTGGCTATTTTTCAATTTTCATATGATCTCGACCAAACCATAGGATAATACTAGATGAGTGTTTATCTCCATGAATAAGGTAGGTGTTATAGTGTTTATACCACAAGTATTAGTGTTTTATATTGTGATTTGTGATGATTCACACCATAACACACATGCATTACATAAGAGATACACAAAACCCAATTTTAATTTCTTACCCCTTGATACTATTGTTGGGATTAGTTCCCTTGGACTATTTCAACCCTTTTAGGTGTTCCAATAGAAGTTACATTGATATTGTAAATTCTTATGTTACCAAACCGTCTTCTATATGGTTTGTATTAACTCCAAATTGTTATGAACATAATGAATTAACTGCAAAGTGAGTGGTATGACCATGCCACATGTTTAAATAGATACAATGGTTACACCATTGTTAAATTATAATTTAATTAATTTATAAATTTTATTTGACTACTTATGGTTTGTGAGACTTGGGAATGGAGTCCCTTATACACATGATACTCGATCATATAATACCATACACTTTTGATAATTGTGAATGGATTCCTTTATACTTATGATAATATGTCATTGAGTCTCTTATGTATGTGACACTCAGTCATGAAATCCCATATACTTATGATACTTTCTCATGGAATCTACTATACTTGTGATGCTTGGGAATGGATTCCCTTATACTTGTGATATATGGGAATGGTGTCCCTTAAAATTATGATACTTTGGTATGAAATCCCTTATACTTATGAAACCAGGAATATATTGACTTATATTTTTGATATTGGGAATAGAATACCAAATACCTATGATACTTGGTAATGGTTACCCTTTTGAAATTGGATTCATAGTTATGGAATCCCCTTCTACTTCTATAGACTCTACAAACTTGACACAAATGCTTGAGGTATGGCTTGGGTGTTGGAAAGCACTTTGTATGTGTACATATGGATATAAATGTCAATGTGTATATAGATCATATTTAGAGAGACATTAATATACACATATATTTATATGTTAATGATGATAATTATTTAGAGGATTATTCTGGCATTGGACAAAGCAGGTACTGTCAGCCGAGTATCCTTTAGGAATCTGAGCCACTACTTTACGGTTTACTTTACTACTTGTCTATTTAATATATGAAAATTTCTCATATTGTATTCATTAGAATTATTCTTCTAGAAATATGTATTTGTGTCCTATTGATTATATATCACACCCTATTGAGGCTATGGTTTGATACATAGATAAACATCATGGATTAATGTAGGGATAAGTGAAATTGACTAGTTGTCAATGCTTGATTTGATTTTAGCATGGATGTTGGGAGAAAAAGATGTAGATGTGTCTCTTGATGCTATCTATAGATAATATTTTTTGTATTTTTGGTCCTTATTATAAACATATAAGTATGTGTGCCTGCATCTATGTTTTCCTATACTTTTTTTTATAGAAACATGACAATTGCGTCATTTTGTATATGGTTCAATATATTATAGTTTTTGAATGATTAATTTTATCTTGATTATTCAACTTATAATTATGGTTTATATTATTATTATTCTATTTATTAATTTATTACACCAACGTGCTACTCAGATTATGAGGGTATAGTCTCCCCATAATAACCCCATAGACCCTTAGTGTTAGTTAAAATCCTCTAGCACATGGGGGTATGTTTGTGTCCCTGTGACCAACTATCTCAAGGACTTACATAGTGGTTTTTGGGTTGGGATTATATGGAGGGAACATAGATTTTTATTTTTGGATTATTATATCAGCTCTTTATAATAAGAGTTTATATGTTGTTTGGAATTAAAAATTTCATTGAAGAACATGGGAAATTTGAGAAGAATTAATTCAGTCCTTTTTTTCCTATATATAAAATATATGACCATATTTATACAAATAAGAAACAATTGATAATTCTATTATTATAATAAATTATCATTTGTAGTCAATATACATTCTATATCTAATCCTTGATGCTATATTACTTCTCTAGAAGAATGTATTATCTTATTTCAGTTACATTTTGAAACTTTAACCTGAATATGAATATAATTCCTTCTCTATTTAAATTTTTTAAATAACATGGATAGGTATTGTGAAAAGGTATATCCTACAAAAATCAATCAATGCCTTTGTGTAACATGATATAGTTACATGAAGTCAACAATAAAGGTCCCTTAAAAAAGAATCTACATAGTGTAAATCACTAAACTTATAGAGAATGATTTTGTAGAGTGGAATATGTGATTCATGTTCCACAAACCATAATAAATTCCTCATTTTATATTATTATATTATATGTTTTTTCCAAAATTATTTGATCAAGGAATTTCGATCAGTTTTGTGGGAAAATTTATATAGGGAAAAGGTTTAATGAAATCAATTCACCCCCTCTATTCATTAATTAGTTTCAAAGAATGATATTATTGAGTTCATAAATCTAAAAGGATAATTACATGAAGATAATTTTTAAATTTGTATAATGGATGACAATAGATAGGTAATGTCTACAACTAGGAATCCCTATTTGAATTGATAAATCATTGGGTGTTGGAAGGTTCAAATTATTATCTAGTAAAAAATTCTGGTTTTAAAGATCTAATTGAAATTCCCAAGGCCTTATAATGTTCCATAAGAAGATCCAATAAAATGAGATGATACTATATATGTTAAATATGACCTGAAATCCAATTCTATGAATTCTATTATATTTTGAATTTATCTAGAGTAGTTTAATAGTGCTTCCTAATGTACTATAGCACATGAAATGTTAATAAATATATCGATAGAATATGAAGGCTCTTATAATATAATATATCTATTATAAAATTAATTTGATTTTAATGATTGATATATACAAAAATATTCATAGTGAAAAAATAACATAGATGATTGAAAGGATGACTAAAATTTAAAATAATGTGGCTACTCTAAGTACTCATGTTGCTAAACTAGATAAATATATTAGATATCTGCAAGTTCAACCATCCAAATGTAGTGAAACTTCATCATCCATTAAGAAATATATTACAATTAAATATTTGAAAATAAATGATCCCCTTTTCCTAATCCTGATATATGAAGAAAATATGTAAGATGAGGCTCGAGAGAGTAAAATGATAAAATGAGAAAAATTAAATTTATATGAATATAAATCAAAATAAGGAGCGAAAAAAATAGATACATCATTTTCATACACATATGATGAAGTTATTTCAAGGAGTTAAGAGTAATTTGATGTGATTTCTCTGTTTTCCATGATGTTAAAAATGATTTATAATAAGTCAAGAGTTTTCAAAAAATAATTTTACAAGTACAATAGTTTAATGGAAATAATAGAGAAATAATATTCTATGAGTGAAAGAATATTGGGATATTAGGCTCAATTTCATACAACATAATGATACAAAGAATTATAAAAGTAATTGATATAAACAAATTCGACTATAAAAGGAGAAAGAAACTATGAAGGATACACAAAGTGCCGTAGAGGACTCCAATAATGAATCTAGTTCTAATTCTAAATTTCATGTATCTATTCTGAAAAATATATATGTGTCTTAATGAACAAAATAATTAGCTAAACTATCAATATTACTCTTTATATGAATCTGAATATAATATCTATCTTATGAAAATTTAAATGAGTTATGTTCAAGGTTTTAATACCTCAACAAGTCTTTGAATAAAATGAAAAAGTATCTAAATAAATTATATAATTCTATTTTCAAGTAAAAGTAATTTTTAGATAAACAGATTTCTAAATTAAAATGTATTTAAGATGATTATGACTTTAGTTTCTCTTACCATGATAGTAACAAAAAATTATTGGAGGTTGAGGTTAAAAATTTAAAGGATGATACTAGAGTTTTTACTAATAGGGGAGGAAAATTTAAAAAAAAAACTTTATTAAGAACATATAAAAAAGGAAAATATATCATTAAGAGAGAGGAATAAAAACCCATATTTTGTGAATATAGTTTTACACTGAGATCTAAAAATAAAAATATTTTTAATATAATGTTTTATCCTTGTTGACCAAATGGTCATTTTGGAAATTATTGTTTCTTAAGAAACCATGAGATTCAGGGAATGTATAAGTAATTTATTTTTATAAAGATACCTAATTATAATCTAATTTTTTTTAGAAAATTTAGATTCACATGTATATTTTGGATAACACTTCTAGAAAATAGTGCATTTGGGTATCAAAACATCTTATTATTATTATTTTTTGTATTCAACAAGACACCTTAAAAATTATAAAAAACGAATAGTCGATGTTAAAGACATATGGGTGGAAATTTTCCCATATTTAACTCACTATCTATGATTGGTGGAGGAAATATCCCTTTTAGTGATAATTCCAAAGGAAAGATTGTCAATATTTGATTAGTTGGATATCTTCATTCAATCCTCGCTAAAAAGTACTTTATATTAAAGGATAATAACCCAACATAATAAGTATTTTTTACTAATGGATTCCATATATTCAGTTGATTTTTAAAATAATTAATGTTATATTTTTAAAACTATGATACTAATATTTAGGGCACCAAGATCTAAGAAATTTTATATACTTGATCTTCATTCTTTTTGTAAATTGAATGTGAACAATTTTAAAACTAAAATTAATGAATCATAGTTTTGGAATAGGAGGCTTGGACATTATAATATATATTATAATTATATATATATATGGTTTTTAGGGGTACAATTACATTAAATACACACACACCACACACACAGGCTAGAAAGGCAGGCCATAGTCCCCCATGGGATAGCCCACCCATCAACACTTATTTATTTAGTACATGGCCCGATGGACCAGTGGGCATGAATCCTATTATATATCCCAAAATCCCGTAATCTAGACCTAAAGTATAGTTTAGAATAATTCCTACATCATTCCTGCATCATTTTTATCCCGTGTCACTACCTCCCAACAACATGCATGTGTCATCGCATGGCAGCAAAATTTGCTCCCATACCGATTTGAAACTGATACTTATGTAGAATCACGAGGATCCTCTACTAATGAGGAACACCCTATATTCTTGTAATATATATATATACTTATAGATGTTTTATAAAAAAACATGAATACAAATTTTCCTCAACTCAAATTGGATAAAAAGAAGTTATGTTTATGAATGATAGATGAGAAACAAATGCAAATAAAATTTTAGATAATTTAAGAAGTTACTTCATATTTACCACTTCAACTTATTCATATTGACTTGTTAAAAACTTCTAGAACTACAATCCCAGCTGGTAAATAATTTTTTATCTTTTGGTTGATGATTTTTCATGATTTACATTGGAATATTTAATGATACCCAAAAAGGGAATATTGTTTTTTATTAATTTTTACAATCTTGTTCATAATGAAAGAGGAAAGAAATTTCCCACGAGAATGACTAATGTTGGAGAATTTTAGAATCAAGAATTGAATTTATTTTTTACAAAACATGGAATTAAAAATAAATTTCTTCCAAAGGAAACCAAAATAAAATAGTGTTTTTGAAGAAGAAACATGGGATTTTATGAAATTTTTTGAACAATGTTGTGTGAATATAGTATACATACTCAATTTTTTGGATAAACCTATTAAAAACATTATATGATACCAATATAGTTCTAATATGTGATATCATGGGTAAAACACCCTATGATCATTGTAATAATATAAAATCAAATGTTAGATACTTTAACATTTTTGTAAGACAAGTTTATGTATTTAACACAAATACAATTTTGGTACCTTTAGTCTAATGTTGATGAATTAACTATACAAAGTAATTATACTACTTCTAATTCCTATAGATTTTTCACTAAAAACCATAGGATAATTATATAATATAATCATGTAAAATTGAATTCAACTGATCCCATTGATCACAATAAAAATAATTATGAAGAATTGATATATTCAGTGGATAACATAAGACATGATCTAATATTTTATAACCAAATGTTTGATGATTTGGTACGTGATTATGAACAATACAGTCCGTAAAGGGAAGACACTGATGAACCTGAAAGTTTTCTACCTAGAAAACTTAAAGAAATTAATAATGATCCCTTGGAAACTATTATGAGAATCCTAGATAAATAAGATAGGCCTAGAATAAGTTTATGAAATCTTTCTTAGTTTTCTGAATTTTTTTCTGAACTAGAACATAAAACCATTGAATAATCCTTGTATAATGTGATTTTGGTGGTCACCATACAAGAAGAGTTAATATAGTTAAAAAATAACAAGGTATTTGAATTAATTAATAGACCCTCAAATTTTCATGTCATTATGACCAAGTAGGTATTTCAATATAAGTATGATGATCAAGGTGTGATGAATAAGAATAAGGCTACATTTGATCCCAATTTTTTTAATCAAGGATAATGAATAAGTAATGAGTATAACTTTTACCTAGTTTCTAGATTAAAATAAATTATAACAATTTTATCTTATGAATCATACATAGATTTTAAATTTATGAGATAGATGTTAAAAATTATTTTATAAATGGATTTTTAATGGAGGATGTTTATTTTGAACAACCTATGGGTTTTACGTACCATAACATTAAAAATTCAATATTCAATCTTACCAAATATTTGTATAGTATTAAACAATAATCTAAAACATGGTATAAAAGGTTATGTTCTTTTTTTTAATTGGTGTTACTATATAGTTAAAATACCCTGATTTATTTTGGAATTTTTTTTCAAAAGATATTTTAGTTGTGAAAATTTATATTGATGATGTGATTTTTGGTTCCACAAATAAAAAAATATTTAATTAAATTTTCAACCTGTTAAAAAACAAATTGAAATTTTCATGATGGGTGTGTTAATCTATTTACATGTATTTAAAATCTACAAAATGGAATTTGGTAATTTTTTAAATCAAAGTGAATACATTAAGGATTTATTAAAAAGGATTGGACTAAAAAATGGTTAGATCTATCCAACTCCCATGAGTTCCAAAATTAATACTAACAAGGATGGAAATGGACAACCAGTTAGAAATTTGTTTTGTAGAGTATTAATTATAATCTTTCTTTATGTAATAGTAAGTCGACCAGATATTGTGTTTTTAATTTTTTTATGTGATTGATTTTTAGTTAAACACAAGGTATCTCATTTCTTAGAGGTGAATTTTTTTATGATATTTATATAAATAGTTTATTTATATTAACTTTTAAAAGAATGTATGATTTTTATATTAATTCTTATACTGATATAGAATTTTATGGTTACAGGTAGTAATGGGAAAAAATAGTTTTGGAACATTTCACTTTTAAGGTAAGTCTTTAGTTTTATAGTTAAGTAAAATGAAAATTTTTGTTTCATTATAAACTATCGAAGTAGAATACATTGAAGTTGGTAAATTTTTTCAGTAGTTATATGGGTTAATCAAACCTTAATGTACTTAAGATGTAATTTTAATAATGTATTAAGAAAATTAGATAAAACTAGTTGTTTTATCATTTTTAAAAATCCAATAAATCATTTAAATACCAAGAATATTGATATCAGATGTCAGTTCATAAAAGATAATACCCAATAGGGTGATATTTCACTTGAATTTATATTAATAAGAGATTAATTAATTGAAATGTGTATAATACCATTTCCTACTGATTTATTTAATCTTATTAAAAGTGTAATTGGTTTATTTTATTTTACGTAATATTATTTCAATTTTAATTATATGTTTGGCTATGTATTTTTTTAATATCTTTTGAGATATATTCAATTAACAAATTTATAATTAATAAACCTATTTTATCTAATAAATAACTAAGTAAATTTCACCAAATAATGTCTAATTTTCAAGTCATTAATCATATTACATCAACTGTATATGGTGAAGTTTTGTATTCTATAATGAAAATAACATGCCACTTAAACCACTGAACCTTTCAAAAAACATTTGAACCACATTCTTCAAAAATTATTCCCTTTTTACCCTTATCAATCCCTTTAAAATTCAAGTCATTATTACTATTTTTGATGAAGGAATAATTTAAGCTACTCTTAGAGAGGATATTATGTATATTAAAGATGCCGATAGATTTATGAAATATTTTATGTTGAAAAAATACAGGCTTCTTTTAGTTAGATCCTATAGACTTACAAGTAAATAATATTTTGAAGTTCAGAGGATGGGAGTTTATTTTTAATAAATATATAAAAATGTTCTTTATTATGAATGATGTCATATAATTTTATCATAATTTTTACATTTAATTTAAAGATGATAAATAATTTCTCATGTAAAAATTTGGTGTAAATATCTTATTAATATCTTCTATTGAGTTTGCCGAAGAATTTCATTATCCGAAGGAAGGATGTTTTGAATATAGTTCAATAATGGTTACTGTCAATGATATTAGACTATCTGAGATTATGAATTCAATATTTTTTCCTCTAGAAATATAAAAGAATAAAATTAAGGATATAAAATCTGGCATGATGATCTTTATGAAGTTAATTCAAACATGAATCATTTAGGGGAATAGTTAATTTGAAAAAAAAATATGTGACCAGATATTCATCTTCACTACATGTTTTAAATTTAAAATAAAATAAATCTTTTAGGGTATATATTTCGATATGTACACTTTTCCTCAAAGAAATCAAAGTTTTTTATCCATATGGGATGATGAAAACATTGCTATTTTAAAAAGATGGAGGAGAGAAGAGTGTGCTTATGAGAACTAGTATGAATTACCTAAAAACCCTTAAAACTAGTTTTTTTAATAAAATTGGATATGTTGGGATCCACTCATCAAGGAATTTAATACATATTGGCTCCATTTAGATAAAATATATCCATACATTTATTGGATGGACTACAACATCCAATACTTCGGATGTTCAAGTAGATTTATAAGAATCTTTTAATAGTGAGCCTCTTTCTATAATAAGAAATATAAGGAGAATTTATTTTGAAGAAATCCAGTATCCCATTATTGATCCAGTGAAGAGTGAGGTACATTTTTTTCCAAAAATAAGTGATTTGGTGGATGTTTCTACTGGAAAATAAAATAACTCTTGTTATGATCAAGCAATTCATCAAGAAAGTATTATTGAGGTAGTTTCAAATCAAGAAGTTGTAAATAAAACTATTAATATAGATAAATCTATGTTATAGGGAAACCAATATAAATAATAACTTTGTTATAGAAACATAAGAATAAGATCTAGAAAGGTTGGGGAGTTGAGGACTCCCATTTCATGGTAATGTTTACTCCAAAATTTAGAATTATTATTTATATCAAATGAGTTATGTTACTGAGACTCCACTTGAATATTCTAATCATGTTGTTAATACAATTATGGGAGGAATAATTCATATTTCAAAACATGTTCGATCTAAAGAAAAATAAGAAGAAGTTAGTAATTAAACTTATATTTAATAAATTAAATAAGAAGATGACCGCATGAGGATCTTTATATTATTAGGATTTATTGAATAATGTTTGTAGACACTATCAAGGAATAGAATGTGATCTTTGAGGTACATAAAGAATCACATAATTTGTAAGCTATAATTATGTAACAATTCATATCCATTAAAATTGAATTTGATGATACATAATGTGAGAAGGATGATATGGAATAAAATTCTATTTCCATGGTTGATTAAATTTAGATTAAATAATTGTTAAAAGCTCACTTAGATATGTTGGACAATATTCTAGTAGTTCAATCAGAAATTTCGACCTTTTTTAGGGATGATTAAAACATTTATTGTTTTACAAGGACTATTTAAAAAAAATTCATTTATCAGTTTTATTTTCTAATGAGAATTCATTCTACAGCTTTTCAAGGATCATCTATAAAATATGTCATTACTATTTCTAATCATCTATATATTTTATCTTCAGATGTGATGGTGATAGATGGAAAATATCATGAAACTGAGTGTGATATGATTTATTTGAACACCACTTAGGATTTGAGATAACATATTATTTATCAACTGAATTTCATTAAATATGACTCAAAAAGTATAAGGGAAGGAATTTATAATAAGATGGATGAAAGGACATGTTTTATTAAAGATATATTTACTTCTATCAACGTAAATTTAATGGGAACTCAAGACCTGGGAGGGATGATATGTAGTTTAATTTCCCATTGGGAATATTCCATGAATAGTAATTTTATAGCTAGGAAAGATTTACTATAATAGATTTTGAAATCAGTTCAATATTTTTCTACATTTGATTATGAGTATAGTAAATATAGTATAGAAACCAAACATAATAAAATATATTTTACACCTTACAGTGTGGGGGAAATTACAGAAAAATGAAATATAATTTTCTTGCAACAACTCATATATATTGGTGGTCTCAAATTATATAAAACCAAATTTGAGCTATTAGAATTTATATACCAAATAATTTATGGGATTAATGATTACTTATAAGGTAAGATAATATTTTTCAAATATGATCTTTTTTATCTTTAGGAGTATTTTAGAGGTAAAATTTAAAAGAAAATTTCCCATTATTTGAATTATGTAAAATAATGTTGTTTCTAGATTAGAAATGTACAAAAATTAATTATTCCAACATAAAGTAAGGATACCTATTAGTGATAATCCCCCTATATGATTGGATGATATCAGTGAAAGGATTTACAATTTAATTCCACCTCTTACAAATATAGATAGAGTAAATGTTAGAGTAGAAACCTATAATCAATGAGAATCCATTACCAATTGTCCAAAAATCTATTTCCCTATAACCAATTTTCCTATTTCTACTAATGCGAATTTTAATTATAAAGGATAAAGGAAGACTCATGATGATATCATTTCCATGATCCTGAAGCATTTTTTTGTTATATATGATTTTGTTTCAAATAGGATTTTACATTCCTCATATATTCCAAACCTTGTACTCTTTTTAATCCATATATCTATTACTAACCTAACCTAAAACCCAAAGGTAGATAAATTACAGTTATTGGTTTTCATTTTGGTTATCAGACACTATTTTGATGTTATAATAATTTTTAATTAATGTAATTTAGTATTTTATGATTTATTTTTTTATACTTTACATGATATTTTATTTTGTTTATCTAAGAAGAATCTCAAATTATGTTCACTTTAGTAATTTGTATTTTTATAATTTGTAATCCATTGATCTATATTGAAGGTACTATATTACTCTACCTATTCTACTTTTATATATCACCAAAATAAAGAGAATAGTGTCAATAAATTTTTTTACATATTTATCCAATCTATAAAAAATTCTATTTCATATATTAAGTGTTTTATGATTATCAAAATAGGATATTTTGTACTTAATCATATTGTTCCAACATATATCAATATTTAATATTTTTTTATTCTCATAAAACCAACTTTTTTATTCATAAATTATATGTTATTATTTTTTAAATAATATGTTTTTCTTAAAAGTAATATCTCAATTCAGCAAATTTTGGTTAAACATGATTTTTTCATGTTTTAAGAATTTTTATATGGAAAAATAACTATAGGTTATAATTTATCATATTAGTTGATAATGTATCATATAAAATTTTATTTTTTCACAAATTTATATGATTTATATTAATTTTAAAATGAAATCATTAAAAGGAGGAATAGTTTTTTCACACTTGATTTCAGTTTTAATTTATATAAATTAAAATAAAAAAACCTTACATTTATGATTTGTCATATGAATAATATAGATATCTTAAGAACCATTGTTTTGGAAAAAGATTTATCATACAAAGACAAATTTATCATAGGATGTGTCAAATTTTTAGACATGCTCGGAAAGTTAGTATTGTGGTAATTTCAATAAAAATTATAATAAAAAGATAGGATTTAGAATAAAAAGATCAAAGAATCACACAAGTGAAAGAATTATATTATGAAACTATTTTTTTAAATCAATTATATTAAGAGGATAATATTGTCTTATAAATGTATGAAATATCATACAAAGTATTTTATCATATAAAGTAGAAGATTTATCTTAATGTAAAAGTATTCTCCAAATATTACCCTATAAAGAAAATTTATTTCAAAATTATTATTGTGAGGGAATTTATTTACACTTTTGTGGTATTTATTATAGTCATAAAAACTCTAGTGATGTCCACACATAATTTCTTATTTATTTGAAATTATGATGGACATATATGGAATGAAAAATTAAATAATATGAATATTTACAAGAATGCACTACTTCTATTGGAGACCATCATAAAATGAATATATATCTTTATGATTTCTATTTTAAGAATCAATGGACACATATTGAAATGTATCTAGTATTTTATGAGTATTTTTTGGTTCTTGAGAGTTAGTGTATATATGATGTTTGGAATTTGAAAATTGTTAGATAAATATTAGAAAAATTAGAAAAACACATAAACTACTATATTTTTTTAAACATACAAGAGAGTCCTTTAATTCCATGAAGCAGAAAATGATTCATATTTTATTATTAGAATAAATTATTAGCTGTAGTTGAGAGAACATGTAAATCTAATCATTTAATTTTTATTCATTATTAAAAGATCATATCATATTTTATCAGTTTCATCTTGAATAAATGAGATGCATCAAACTATCTTTTCATATTTTTTTATCTTTAAAAGGGACAATGGATCTTTATTGAAAAATGGGGGATCTCAATAAAAGAACTTGTCACCTTTTTGTAACATGTTTTTATTTCTTTTATTCAACTATCGAGGACCTTGGGAAATGAAAATGCATAGAGAAAATCCCCATGACTGTAGAGAGAGAATATATGGAGTGGGCTAGGGGATTCATTTTCCCCAAACCACTATATGTTATTTGTGTTCTATTATAATTATTTTAATTTATTTTTTATTCTATCATTTGGTAAAAGAGTTAAGATCAGTTTAAGGGACGATTTATTTTGGGTAGAATTTTATGAACTCAATTCACCCCCACATGAGTCATTATGCAACTCCATATATTCAACAAATGGTTATTTAAATTAAAATGGATTTCATATATTTTGTTTTGTAACATTTATTTTAGTGGCCACCCCATGTCCTACCTATGGTGACCATGAAAGGTTACATTCTATCTCAATACCAGCTCAATGGAGGTCTTGAGTGGTTAAACTATGATAGTTTGGGGGAGAGTTTAATGTTGATTCTAAGGGATTTAGGTAGGTCTTTTGATTTAGATTGTCTGAATGAATATGGTACAAAACAAAATGAAATACCAATCTTATTTATGAAATTATATGATTTTTTAGGGAGTTTGGGTATGCAATGTGCTAAAACCAACTATTGGAGGATGTTTTACCATGATGATGTCGACAACTAAAATGGGTTATATTGGGAAAAAGTTCATACATCACGATAGACAAGATATAAAAAATATAAACATGAATTCAATTTTAATTGATTTATCTTCCTATAATATGAATTAAAAGTTTCATCAAATAGTTTTAAACGTTTTTAACCAAAAGTAAATGTGGTTTAACTTCATTATAGTTTTAATCTACGAGAATAAAGGGAATAAGTCCATAGAATGTGAATAGTTCAACATATTTGTAGATGTGAATATTTTTTTAGAGTTTATTAAAATTATTATAGTGGATTATGATAGGATTTCGGCAATATATATTGATTAATATTTTGGTTTTATGAAAATATATAAAATTATTTAAAGAGAGTGCCTATACATAAGAAAAAACATGAGATCATTGATTGTATTCTGTATATATTTTAACCTATAATCTAAGAAATTTTAAAATATGGGTTATCATATAATTGGGGAAAATTATGGATATGAATCACAATTCAATGTTTTATAATGAGAATATACCAATCATTATTGAATATTTTTGAGTTATATAAGTTAAGTATTGGTATAAAATAATCCATAAAATCATCCAAATTCATCATAAAACTGATAAAATAAGGTTTTAATTTATTTCTTATATATATGAGTTTGTTAATGACATGACATGAACTATTGGGACCTCTCTTAGGATTATGGTAAGGTTAATGTTCCACCCCTGTCCTTTCTCTAATTGGCTCAGAGGTGGAGATTAATACCATGATGGAATTACATACATAAGAGGATTTTGCCTACAAAAAATGTAATAGTTACATATATCTAGTGCACAAAAATAACTAGGACCATTCTCAATATATGTATAAATAACCCAACTATATACAATGCATGCATGATATTTCACATGATACATTAAATATTACATAATAAAAACACCACATGAACTATTCTTTTTATCTAATATCTAATCTTGATAGACCATAAGATAAGTTGAAATATTCCCCTCACTAGAAAGACTCCATTAATGATATACTCCTATAATAGTCACCAGCACCATAAAAAAGCAACAATAATCACTATATATAATCATGTGGCATCTTTGAACAGTCCAATACATCACCACACCCACTAAATAAATATTCAAACTGTGTGACGTCTACACCGACACAACACATGTGGTCACGAAGAATTTTTATTGGTGGGTACAAATATACTCAGTAGGATACCCTAAAAAGAAAAAAATATGAATAATCAAGTCTTCTTAATCTCTGTCAAAAGTGGGTAATAAAAATAGAATAAATTTAGATATTATCAAGAGCTAGAAGTCTCAGGGATATATGCATGAAATAGAAATCTCACAATTGTTCCTAGATGGTTTATATATCATGATAAACCATGGATACATGGAGTTATTGATTTCTTAAAAATTATAAAGATAAATGAACATTTATAAATCATATCTTGAAGGAATAGAATGAGTTCCTACAGTGTCATACTTATCAAATTATTCAAAATGATTAATATTTTTATCTTTCATATATTAACTCAAAAACAATTTTTGGAGGAATGCTCATCATTGAAGTATTCATGCTAGTAAAGGTAGTAATGTACTATATTTTTATAATAATAATTACGCCAATATATAAAATTATTTGAGTATTTATACCTTTCTGAAGAAAATTTTCTAGTAACAAGTGTATAGACCCCTTCTTCTCAAACAACATTTCCATGAAAAATATAAGAATCATATATAATTTATAATTTAGTGATTACATATTACAGAAGATATGAAATGGTGAATATAGTTACAAACCATGGTGGAGGACACACATGTTTTCAAGTATAGTACTGAAAATGATAGTGAACCAAACACCATTGATATAGGATTTATCCCTCAAATTTGATATTATTACTATCTCGATTAGTTGTATATGGGACTTTATTCTTCCTGGGAACAAGAGAGTACTCATATAATGATGAGTTTTTAAGGACCCATGACCTTAGTATGTGGTACATTACTATATTTCTAGAAGAATGTAGGGGACTCATGTCCTATTTTCAACATATCTTTAGGGGTTTAATAAACATTGTATCTACATTGATAATCTCGAATAACCTAGTCATCCTACTTACGAATCAAAAGAAAATTAAACAAACAAATCATCCTCTTATTTACCCACTAATACTGAATTGGATGTAAAATCATGATTTTAATGAAAAAATTCATAGGATTTATTACCATAATCCCTAATTATATGACACAAAAAATAATATATGAAAACTTCCATGATTGAGAAAAGTGCATGACATGTATACTAGGGGTTACATGGTGTTTAGCCCTTCGATAGAATCCTAGTCATGTACTAATACCACACATTCTATATGTCCTTAACTAAAGGATTATAGTTGTTTGGACCAATAGGGGCCTATATACCTAGAGAGGGGGGTGAATCCGTGTATGGATATTCATTTTCAATTTTCTTCCTGCCCCACCGGATATTGACCTCTTTATTACAAGGGTCACTTTGTTTGAACTTATGTGTTTATTATTATCACTTATTTTCTTCTTTATCTGATGCTGATGCTTTATGTGCAATATAGGGAAGTAAGCAGGCAGACACAAGGATTTTTACTTGGTTCACCCTCACTGGGCTACGTCCATGTAACATAAGCCGACAGGTTTCTGGTTGTACCAAATTCCACTATTCTTCACTAGATATGGATACAAAGGTTTTGATAGGTCACTTCTATTCCCAGGATCACTGCATTTACAATGTTTAGGGTCATCTCACTACTTTTCCAAGGGTCACTCTTGGTTTCTCTCTATCTGTCTCACTGTCGATGGAGAGGATCACATTCTTCATATTCCTTTGCTCACTGCTCGAGAAAGGATCCACTCACAGTTTATAGACCTGTAGGTCACTTCATTATCTCTAAAGAATACATCCTCTGTTGTGTGTGGATGCTCTGTTGAAGTTCAACTTTCACCCGTAGATGAGTCTCTCTTTGCATCAAAGGTATCAGGAAAACTTCCAACTTCCACGCAGCCTGAAAACACTGCCGGAAAATCAACCTTACTTGGCACGCAAGCCTAAGCCGGTGCGCAAGTATCGGCACACAGGTCACAGCTGGCATGTAAGTCTTCTTCAACAACTTGCACGACACAAGCTTCTACAACTCCAATCCTACGCGACTGACTTCCTTCCTCTCCTAAACCAACTCAGGCGTGCAACTAACACTTGGCATGCAACATCCAACAGTGGCGCACAAGTCCCACTTGCGCGACACACCACCAATTGTGTGACCACCACACCTATGCGATAGGAGATCTGAATCATCAATGTGTTGAAATCCATTCGGAAATGAGGAGAGGTGGTCTAATATTTATAGGGATTTTGGACACCCTTCACGACGCCGTGCAAGTCTACCCTCGGCGCGCAAGTCTCGGAGTGCAGGTCTCTTCCCCTACAAGTCACATGCACGACCAAACCAAAAACCTATGCAACCCACTTTCATTTTCCATATTTTGTTCTTCTGATATTGGAAAACTACAGGCGTGACTGTTCTCAACCACCCAATGCATCGGCGCGCAAGTCTCTTCACGGTGTTCAAGTCACCTACGTGACCACACCAATACTTGCACGACCCTTATCCCTTTGCCAAATTTTGATGATCTGATATTCAAAAATAGCGCCACCCTGTATCTGTTCTTTTTTATTCCACCTCCAGATCATATATTCCTTTATTGACATTCTTGAATCAAATGTGGATCGTTGACCACAACTCCTGAACTCGACATTCCACCATGAAATCCCCTTTATCAACACATTTGTATGTCATGGTTTGTATTATCAACAATAACAACACATATATTCACTTTGTCAACAAACACAATCACGTCAAAAATACTTCAATGATGACTTGAGGGATTTTTGCCCAACAATCTCCCCTTTGGGTTTGTTGACAACTCTTCCATAAAAAGATACATCATTAATTCTTTAGTCACTATTCACCTTTTTCGATTCTGATAGCGATCAAGGATTTACTCAACACATACTCTAAACCCACATGAGCAATGCTCAGCATAAGAAACAAGAGTAAATGAAAAGTTCATCAATGAATCACATCATCTCTGACATCCACTGTTAACACCAAACTGATTCTAATTTTTACCAAACTGATACCAATTTTTGGACATATTCTTCCAACACCACTCTTCTTCTATTATCAAGATCCTCAGTTGTCATGATATCTATTCTTTGATTGATCACTTATAGA
Organism: Viscum album; assembly: GCA_963277665.1. Classification (NCBI taxonomy): domain Eukaryota; kingdom Viridiplantae; phylum Streptophyta; class Magnoliopsida; order Santalales; family Viscaceae; genus Viscum; species Viscum album. The sequence goes on along the minus strand of OY728136.1, from coordinate 1,501,089,248 downwards.
ATCATTATATTTAATATGCTTCCCCTTTCTCATTGCTCTCCCACAATCTCGCTTCTCCACCAGTCAGCTTCTCCCCATATGCCTCACGATTTCTCAAATCTTCACATTATCTCCCCCTTGAACAATCACTATTTTCTCCCCCTTTGTCAACGAACACAAAGGGAACTCCTATGCAGTCTGTAACAAAGTAGAGAACACATATCATCACATTAGGGAAAAACACATCATACCTCAGAGAGAGGGGGTTGTTCCATATTCACACTCTTTCAAGTGCGGGGAGTCGACTGAACTCCCATATCCAGTCGATGCCTTTCAAATGCTTCCTTGGGTAAGGACTTTATCCGAATTTCTGCAACCTGTATCTCTATAGGCACATACTACAACTTCACGATTCCTTTCTCAACTTTCTCCTTGATAAAATGATACTTTATCTCAATGTGCTTTGTCCTTGAGTGATGGACGTGATTTTTGCTGAGATTTATAGCACTTGAGTTATCACACTGGATTCCAATCAAAGACTACACTTCAACTCCCATATCATCAAGCCCCTACTTCATCCACAATAACTATGTGCATTCATGAGTGGTCACAATATACTCAGATTCCACGGTGCTCAATGAAATGCAATCTTTCTTCTTGCTTAGCCAAGAAATACACAATCCACCAAGATAGAATGCACCTCCAGACGTTGATTTTCTGTCATCTACAGATCCGGCCCAATCTGCATCTGTGTAACCCAATAACACTGATTGAGATTTGTCATTATACATCAGACCGAAATACACAGTTCCTTTGGTATAACGAATTATTCTTTTCACTAAAAGCATGTGGTTTTCCTTGGGATTACTCTAATATCTCACTGCTTGGCATGTGGCGAAAAGAATATCAGGCCTTGTTGTAGTTAAGTACAACAGACTTCCAATAATTTTCCTATATTCAATGATATTAACTTAATTTCCATCCTCATATTCTAATAATTTCATCTGGGTAGCAACCATAGTTTTCATCTCCTTGGAATTTTCCATGCCAAACCTTCTTAAAACCTCCTTGGCATATTTGGATTGAGAAATGAATGTTCCATTCCTTCTTTGTGTCACTTCATCTGATTGGAAAAATATTATGTCATCGACATAAACCAACACCATCATTCATTTATTAATGTTGTTTCTGAAATAAATATTATAATAAACTCCCCCATTCTATAAACCAAATTTCTTTAAGTACTGATCAAGCCTTGAGTACCATGCTCGTGGTGCCTGTTTCAGCCTGTATAATGCCTTCTTCAATCGACCGACCTTGTTCTCATCCTCATGAATGAGAAAATCATTTAATTTCTCGATATACACTCCTTCCTCGAGAATCCAATTTATGAATACAGATTTGACATCCATCTTGAAGACTTTGAACTTCCATTGCACTGCAATGGATAAGCATAATCTGATTGTCTCCATCCTTGCAACCGGTGAAAATGTCTCATCAATGTCTATTCACTCTATCTGGGAGTACCCCTTGCACAGTAGTCGTTCTTTATTTCGAATCTCTATTCCATCTTCATTCTTCTTCTTGTGAAAGAACTATTTAGTTATGATGACATTCTTATCTTCTGACCTCAAAACAATCTCCCACATCTAATTTTTCTCAATCTGATTTAGCTCTTCAATCATGGTCTGAACCTAGTTTTCATCATCAGATGGATCAATAGGGCATTTTGGCTCAACCTGTGATAGTAATGATGTTATCTAAAGTTATTTCATTCTTCTTTTCTGAACTGGAGCTCACTAATCACTGATCGTATCATTATTCTTTTCCTGTCAATTTCAGCTCGACTCTTTGACTTTTGTGAAGATAAGGATTTTGCTTCCTCGTACTCACCATCAGTATCATTATTCTGATTCATCTTCTTCCACTTCTTCTCTCCCTAATTCTCTTACCACTTCCTCAATTTTAACAGAAAACTATTCACTATTTCATTGTTCAATGACATCATTTCATCGAACATCTTCTCTTAAATTTTTGTTGACACACCTTTGATTTTCTCTCGCAGCTTCTTGGTATCTTGATAGCAGTCAGCTGATACAACATTGATAGATCAAAATAAAAAAGCATGAAATGTTTGATTATTTCTACTTCCCCTGTAATATGTCTTCCCTCCATAGACAACACCTGAGACGAGTCATCCGATTATTACATTGATGGATATTGCAATTGATTTTGTTATTGAATGATCCCCATATGTTATTAAACACTTCCTAGGTTTAGTCACATTGTTTAGACTCATAACCATTCTTCTCGTCATGCATCATTTATTCTAATCTGGCACTCATAATTGAGCCATTAACCAAATATCTAAGCCTACTGAGTTAGAACTCGGTGTAGGAAAAAAGAGATAGAGTTAATAAAACAATCACTTCTTTTTGTGCTCTGTTTCTCCCTTTCTACTTCAACTTTGGTATCTGATTTGAATCAATTGAATCTCTGGAGCATATAACTTCTCCACTTTGCATCTTTAGATGCCACTTCCCCTTGGATCGTATCTCCCTAAACCTGAAACAGATTAATCATCAGTTAATATAATTTATATACACATGGAGAGGGGTTTCTTCCAGACTCCTCAAGATGAGGATTGTGGTTGATCCTGATGGGTCAACCCTTTGATTCATTCTTGTAGAGAATCACATTCCTTCCTTGCTTCTTCTAGCTTCCTGGCTATCTTGAATTGCTCTGGCTATATGACTAAGCATTCATCACCTTCATGCTGAGTCTTTTTCTGATATGAAGATTCTGTAGGCCTGGTCTTTCTCGCAATTTTGGGTTTAAACCCACTAATACACATTTTTGTCTTTGATGTTTCACCAAAATTCCATTTCCCTTTATTATTTCCTTTTGCATGAATCTCTTTTCTTTCCATCTTTCATTTCTTCTTCCATCATTGAAAAGATCTTGCGCCTTCCTCCACTTTTCTCTGTGGAACACGACATGTGAATTTTTCAATACATTCTTTATTCATATTTCTTTTATCAGATGTCTGAGTCACCACACTCTTTTGCATTGGTGGTGGTCCTCCACTGAACGTACATTCTTCATACTCACAGCTGTAGCGTTTCCTCCATTTTTAGTCCAGATATGTTCATGTTATTTCTTAAAGGGCGATTTTGAGTGTGATAAAGGAGGTGAAAGATACACATTTCATTCAGCTCCATGTGATTCCCCTGAGTCTATAAGCCTATTCTCCAACTTTTCGCTTTGTCTCCCAATGTACAATTTCTCTTTATGCATCGCTGGATTCAAGATTCTCTTTCTCGGCTCCTTTTCCTTTATTGCATTCTTCTTGTTGCAATTTCTTGCCAAATGTCCATGATTAGAACATATGGAACATCTTCTATTAAATGAATACCTCATTTCATCATATCATAGCCAAGATGTTGATGAATCTTGAGTACTTCTTATAATATTGAAATCCTGAGTTTCCTGACACATATTCATGGAGTGTCTCATCCTTCCACAGTAATAACAACTTATGAATGTTTTCCTCTGAGAGACTCTTCTCTCTAATTTCACATGATGCTTCTTTTGATTCTCATATTTATCAAAGTTTCTATTTGCACAGCCTAAAATGTATTCTAGATCCTCTAAACAGAAGCTTGATGTGTGGCCATGAATCGCACAGAAATAGCACATGTCATCACTACTTTTTGTGACTATCCTCTTAGGTCTATCTTCAGCACCTATAGGATTTCTTTCATATCTGGAACTGTTCACAGCTCTGTTTCTATCTTGCATGGGAGGGAATTCATCAAATCTGATACCAGTTGTTCCCAGACTGTATGCTATTTGAGCTAAGAAAGGTTGTTCTTGCCTCTTTTTTGTAATACCAAATTTTCTTTTCATTTCAACATCACCTACAGAAGGATAATCAAATAGAAAGTGTAAGGAATCCTTCAATTTGGGATTTCCTTTAGCATTGTATTTCTCCACTTCCTTCTTCACTGATTCTATCTCTTCTTCTAACTTTTGAATCTTCATATACCTTGATTCAATTTGGGCATTGAGTTCTCTTCTGAGATTCTTTCCACAACTCCTCTCATCTTCCAGTTCTCGTGTGATCTTTTCTATCATGTCAACTTGCTTCACTACTTTCAATTTTTACATAGAAACAGATTTAGAGACAGATTCATTCTCATGTTGTAGCCTTTGATTCTTCTGAACATCTTCTAACAGCTGTGTTGCTATATCATCATTTCTAGCTTTAAGATTCTGAACTTCATCGGACTTTTGATCCTCTTCAAAATCACCAACGTTTTTTTTTCGTTTCATTTTAGCCATCTTTTATATTTCTTCACTTTGAGAATCATTATTCTCCATTAGGTTAGTAGCCTCATCAATAAGCCTTTGATTTAAGCCTCTTAGCTTGTTGAACTCAATCTCCAATACTTTGATACAGATATATTTAGACTTGACTTCTTCATCCAACTTCTGGTCCAATTCCTTTGTCATGTTGACAACATATACTGGTGGCCTCCTTCTTGAAACTTCATCATAATCAGTTGTTTCAGCATCACATTTAAGTTCAAGTACTTCACTCATTTCTAAATCATGATTGAGTGAATCAATATTTTCCCAATCAGATTCATCCAGGCCTTCTTTCAGTAAGCTATTTGATTCTTTTAATTGAATCACACTTTTTCCATACACACATAGACACTATGGAATACCACCTGACTTCTGATTATTCATTGATGTTTTCCCTTTTCCGTGGCACAACATGATAAGAGAAGATTGGATCTTTAACTTGAGCAATCGACCGAACCAAGTCAGAGCAAGAAAATCTGATAAAAGAAACCTTCCCTCTGATACCAATTGTTAGGAACAATAGGGGCCTATATACCTTGAGAGGGGTGGGGGGTGAATCAGGGTATGGATATTCATTTTCAAAGTTCTTACTACCCCACTAGATCTTAATAATTTTATTACAACAGTCACTTTTTTTGAAATCGTGTGTTTATTATGATCACTTATTTTCTTCTTTATCTGATGCTGATGCTTTAAATGAAATGTAGGGAAGTAAGTAAGTAGACATAGCGATTTTTACTTGGTTCACCCTCACTAGGCTACGTCCAAGGATCATACACCAACAAGTTTCCTATCATACCAAATTCCACTATTCTTCAATATATGTGGATACAATGGTTTGGGATAGATCACTTCTATTCCTAGGCCCACTGACTTTACAATGTTTTGGGTCAGCTCACTGCTTTCCCAAGGGTCACTCCCTATTTCTCTCTCTCTAGCTCACTGCTGGTGGAGAGGATCACCTTCTTCCTCTTCCTTTGCTCACTGCTCCAGAAAGGATCCACTCACAGTTTATAGTCTTGTTGGTCTCTTCATTATATCTAATGAATACATCATCTGTTGTGTGTGGATGCTATTTTGATGTTCAAATTTCACCCGTAGATGAATCACTCTTTGCATCGAAGGTATCAAGAAAACTACCAGCTTCCACACAGCCTGAAAACACTGCCGGAAAATCAACCTTACTTGGCGCGTAAGTCTATGTCGGCACACAAGTATTGTCCCGCAAGTCACAACTGGTGTGCAAGTCTTCCTTAACCACTTGCGCGACACAAGCTTTTGCAACTCCAAACCTGCGCGACTCACTTCCTTCCCCGCCTAAACCACCTCAGGCGTGCAACTAACACTTGGCACACAACTTCCAACACTGGCACAAAAGTCCCACTTGTGCGACACACCACCACAGGCGCGACCACCACACATGTGCGACGGGAGCTTTGAATCTTCAACGTGTTGAAATCCGTTCGGAAATGAGGAGGGGTGGTCCAGTATTTATAGGCATTTTGGACACCCTGTGCGACGCCGCGCAAGTCTACCCTCGACGTGCAAGTCTCGGCACGCATGTCTTTTCCCCTACAAGTCACTTGCACGACCAAACCAAAAACCTTCACAACCCTCTTTCCTTGGCCATATTTTGTTCTTATGATCTTGAAAAACAACAGTCACACAAGTTCTCAAGCATCCAACGCATCGGCGCACAAGTCTCTCCACGGCGCACAGGTCACCTGCGCGACCACACCAATACATGTGTGACCCCGATAACTTTTCTTTATTTTGATGATCTGCTCTTCAAAAACATATAGAGCGCAATATTCCTATCCTCCATGTCCTTAGTGCGCAAGTCCCTTTTTCCATAAACACTTTTCTTCATTTGTCTATTTTCAGGCCCAAAAAATTGGCAAACACTGGAAAAAGGCTCCACCTTGTATCTATTCTTTTTATGCCACCTCCAGATCATCCATTCCTTTGTCAGCGTTATTGAATCAAACATGTATCATTGACCACATCTCTTGAACTCGATATTCCACCATGAAATCCCCTTTGTCATCAATTTTTTATGTCATGGTTTGCATTGTCAACAATCAAAACATAGATGTCCACTTTGTCAACAAACACAATTACCTCAAAAATAATTCCATGATTCCTTGAGGGATATTTTCCCAACAATAAATAATGATTACACAATGTGTGATACCTATTGGGGAACACTATGTCTACTACAACAACTGATATGTAGGGCACCATGATACATGGCATGTCGTAGGGATGATACACTATGTGTGCTACCATATTCTTCTATCTCTCTAAAATTATTATAGAATGAGTCATGTAAAGTCTATGGTGAATTACTTGTTCTCTTGGACCACATATCATGTATGGTCTTATGATCATTTGTGCAGTTACCCCCAGCACATTCTGACTATGGTGACCAAGCACTACTTATAATGTTTACATAATATACACCATGTGTGATATTTAACTATGTTAACGTCCATGAAATGTTAATAATAAATTAATATTATTTATTATTAATTATTATAATAAACTTTTATGGATTCATATTCAATTATATAATTTTATATAATTTTTTTTGTTGAAAATAAAATTATTTTATTCTAGTTCATTTATTTTACATGTATTATTTTTTTAATTTAAAATATAAAATTTAATAAATTTATTTCTATTTAATGGGATTCATTTTTTAATTAATCATTTTACTATTATCATATTTTGAATTTTTTGGATTTTTCAAAAAAATGTTGTTTTTAAGAAGAATATTGCAAAATGTCATTTTTATAAACCCTATAGGTTTTATGACACCATCATGATATAAGAATGGACCAAAATATTTTAAAACCATTATGATATACTAATATATATTTTATAGGTTAAATAAATATTTAAAAATATATATTTTTCATTTATAAACCAATATATAATATTTTAGAGTCTATGTGATGTTTTTATTGATAAAAGAACTATTTATGATCCTTTTTTCTAATTAAGTAATTACAAGGTTACATATGGTATGAGATTGTGTTTGAAGTTTCGTAAATATTATTTCTTAAAAATTAAACAACGAAATTATTTTACAATAACTACTATATATTATTTTAATTTAAGGTCATTTTTAGGATTTAAAATAAATTTATCTTGAAGTTTGTTTTCATTGGGATTTACTGATTTATTTTAAAAGTAATTTTTACCACATATAAAAATTTAGTTTTAGATTATAGATTAAATATTTGAGATCTTCATGTTAAAATTATCTAATATGGTTTACTTTACTAGAAATATTAATAAATTACAATTGTAAATATTTGTTCTCATAATAAAGGGAAAATGGGTTAAAATTGTCAAAAAATAATCATATGGAAATAAATATCTCAAAATACTATATATATATATATATTTTATGTGTGTATTTTTTACATTTAATCCTAAATTAATATTTTTTATACCTTGGTTCTACATATAAATTATATAAACATTTAAATTGTTTTAATGTTGAGAGTTTTTAAATGTGTGCCACTCCAACCATCTATTAAAGGAAACCCTCCCCCCTCACTTATACACACTAATTTCGTAATATATATAAACCAATATCTACAAAAATAACTTAATAATATCCTCATATATTTATTAGAGGTTTTTTATTCCTAAAACACCAATATAAAAAGGGTTATGGTTTCTATCAAGGGTTGTTATCCAATGATCAGATTTGTTTCTACCCAAATTCATCCATGTTTTTTCTTAATAAACCTAATAAAAATTATCTATATAAAAATTAACATAATTAAATCACTATCAATATCTTAACTAAATTTTATTATGTTATTTTATTTACTTTTACTAATATTATTTAAATAAATTTAAATTAAAAAAGTTGCATGTACGTATGTGAAAACTATTTCATAAAAGGGATAAATATTTCATTTCTCCTCATCGTCTCACATAAATGGTAATAAATATGGATTAATGAATAATTATTAAAATTTTAACATTATTATGAGTATGGTTAAATATACTGTTGTCCACATTCTACACATTCTATCCATTGGATAGAAAAAACGTTGTTCCTGTGTATGTGCAGATTAATTCCCCCATAAATGAAATATTGTAGTTTTCATCCCCACCTTATTGGATGGTTATAATTTTTTATAAAAATATATATTTTTAAGACATTATATATATTTTATAAATATTACGGAAAATTTTATTTCACAATTTTCTTAAGTCAACACACTGAACTTTTTTAGGGAACGGACAACCCGAAAACATTGATGTAAAACATAACCAATTTTTCTAATAGAATAAAACTGATACTAAATTAATTAAAATGGTAAAACATATATAAATAAAAATTAAAAGGGTTATAAATAATGTAAATAAATAATATAATTTAATTATTCAGGAATATAAAAAATGTATATTGTGAGTCTGGAATCATGGTGATGGATTTTTCTTTAAAATAATGTTTTAAATAATTTATAGTATTACTTTGAAATATTTTTATTCTATATAGATTTCATTTAAAATGTATCAATATTTTTTTCCATTAACTTCAATTATTTTTTAAATTCATTTTCAACTATATTTTACTTTCTTAATAATGGTTTATAAATGAAGATTTACAATGATTTTTCTGTAGGTCACATATGACATTCCCAATAGTGTAGTGAAACATAATATTTCATAACATTTTCCTAAGGAATAAATTTTCCTACTGTTATGAAAATTCATAATTAGAAAAATGATTTTTAATGTTTTAATGGAGTGTTAAGGAATTTATTTTTCTGATTGTTGTTGGAATTTAATGATTTCTTAAAGAAAAGGATATCTCTAATGATTTGTATGTGAAAACTAGAAGTTGTCAATCTTATGAGTTCAAATGAATTTTTAGGTTTTTTATAATGATAAGAGGCAGATTTTATGGGTTATCAAAATTATAAATCATGAATATTTTATTTATTATTGGGTGGATCAGATATAAACCTCTAATACATTGTGAAATGATATATTATCCAAAGAAGATATGTTGGCATTAACTAGGCAGTTTATTCCATTATAAGGGTTTTGGTTTTTTTGATTTTTTAGTTGATATGAGTATAATGTACCAAAATTACAACATTATTTTTCAATGATTTCTATGAGATTTTTTGGATTTCTTTTTATTTCAAGAGTTAAAAAAATTGATCATGTGATTAAATGAATGTTTATAAACTTTTACATGTGAACGATTTTTTATGTAAATTATTTGATGGGTTATAATGTTTTCCCCAATTAGATTTTCGGACTATGATGTTTCATTTTTATTTTATAATAGAATATTCTCTGAATTTTTTTGAAAAATAATTTGATCTCATGAGTAAGTAAATTATTAGTTAATCACAAATAATTTTATGTATAAAAGAATAAATTCTTTATGGATTTTTTGGTTTTTAATAGTCTAAAAAAATTATTTCTTTATATATAACTTATGGATATTTTTGGTCTCATCCTTTATTTGAAAATTTATTTCTCCATGCTTAAGGATGTTAATGAATTATATTATGTCCTAAATCCAAGTAATGAATACTTCACTTGAAATAATAGACCTTGTATGAAATTAATTGGTAGTGTAAACATAAGAACATTTATTTGTAGAAAAAAATAATTTAATAAAGAAGTGTCTATTTTTTATGTAATGTTTTTTTTATTTAATTATATCTCTAAAGATGAAAGATCATTCTAATTGATGAAATTACGATCCTTGATATTAAAATCATAATTATGGTTTGGTTATGTAAAGGGTTGTTATAGTTGTATCAATGTATGGTTTAGATAACTTTAGAGGTTAGGATGTTCTAAAAAAATATTAGAGATGTTAGGTTATAATTAGATTAACATTAAATACAATTTGAGTATTTACATGTTATTTATGTAATATATGTCTATTTTATAATTGTTTTCCCTATATAAAACATAGTGAATGAGGTTAGAATAAAACCAGTGGACAATATACTTTCAAACCAATAACCTAGAATAGTTAGATTTTGTTTTATGTTGTCTGTGGTTATGGTAATAGAATTGACATAGGCTACTACTAGTTATGTCCATATAAATGAGTGAGTTAATATTTCAATGAGGAACATATCAACGTAAGATCATTTCAGGAAATAACACCCTCATGTTTTTTGTGTGAACCCTAGATACAATAGTACCTTAATAATTGAATAATTATTTGGAGGAGATAATTGATTAATTGGGATGGTTAGAAAATTAGAAGGTAACACTTGTTTGTTTACCATTTTAAAGATGAAGATGATCAAGTGTGGTCCCTAATTAATAATAATAGGGGAAGATTCATATTTACAACATGGAGTTGGCGAAATTTATGGATTATTTCTAGGATAAATATTTTTCCATATTTTGATCAACTTGTAGTAGAAATAAATTTATTAGGGTTGAATAAAAAGGAGAGCATTTTGTTGCCTCTAATTATGTAAACATTGCCATATTGGTTAGTTATAAATTAAATTTTATTATAGTAAATGATAGTAAAATTGATAAATATTACTTGGGATTGAAATCAAGTTTATAAAGGTTTTCAGTTACTCATGAGTTTGGATTTTGGAGAATATTGTTCAGCGTGTTAGATAATGAATATACATTTTGTGAAATTTTATTAAAATAAAGATAAAAACCCGTATGGGTGTAGATTAATGATTAATAATCCATTATAGAAATTTTAATGTAATATAATTAATATTAATTATAGTGATAAATTTGGTAAAAATTATTTTAAGAAATATATTATTAGATCTACAAAGTGTTATGGGGTTGTTTGTTGGGATATCTAGATCATTAATTAAAAGAAAAATATATATATAGTCAGAATGATAATAAAAATCCAATATTAAAGACTTTTAATTATAATGATAAGGTCTATTATTTAAATTCATGTACCTAGAGAGCTATAATGGATATAAATCATCAATATTATAAGTATAGGGCACGGAAAATTAATTGTCTACCACCTAGAAAATTTACAAACCATAATATGAAGTGGTGATGGACAAATTTCCTTTTTACTCTAATTAATAAAATATATTTTATTATTAAATATCTAAACATTATATTATTTCTATAAATTTATATTGTAAAATGGAGATAACATCTCAAAAAATGATGACAATACGTTTTGTAAAAAACTATTGGTGGAAGTATTAATGAAACAAAGATTTATTGAAATGCTGATATTATCATTATAAGAAGAGATATTTATACAAATACAATTATTATAATGATAATAGAGTGTTATTTTATATTTATTATGGGTCAATATTTTATTTATAATGATAAGATAGATTATATAATAATGTAACTATGATGACATAATAAGAACTTGTGAAATTTATTAAAGTTGTAAGGTAAATTAGTCTTTCTCATATTATTGAAAAGTTTGAAGTCATTAAAATTAATGATGTTAAAGTGGTAAATTAATATATGGATATATATATATATTATCATGATTCTACATGTTTTATTCTTGATCAAGAAGCTAAATTTACAACAGAATCAGTGCCTGATGCTGAGAAAATTTCAAAAAAATCTTTCTCGAATAGCTCCAATGAATTTGTTAAAGCTTTTGAATCAGTTACAAGTGTTTATTTCTAAGGAAATCATTCATACAAGAACATTCCCTTTGTTCACTCTTATATTTTTTAAAATTACGGTCCTACAATAAATTTTAGTGATTACAAATCACTCAATAACATAAATATTAATAACTAATATCATTTACCTCAAATCAAGGAATTCATTGACCAACTAAAAGGTTCTAAATAATTATCAAATATTTAACATATATGTGGATATAATAAGGGAAAATGAATTTAAGAATAAATTATACGGATTACATTTCAGACTTGGTATGTGAATTATAAGATTTTGGTTATTCACTATTGGTTAATAAATGCACCATCTGTAATTATTAATCTTATGAATAGAGTTTTCTATGAATTTTTTGTTAAATTATTAGTAGTGTTTATTGATGAAATTTTCTATATTATTAAATTTATGATAATGATGTTAAAATTATAAGTATTTTCCAAGAAATATTATATGATAAAATATTGACAACAAAATTTCGAAAATGTGAATTACGGTTTCATCAAATTTCATTCCTTAGACATTTTGACACCAAAGATATAATAATACTTAGTCTTATTAATAATAAATTGTTCAATTAATTGACATGATCTACTAATGGCACTAAAATTCAAAATTTTTAGTAGTATTTTTTTACTGATGGTGTGTGGAAAAAAATTTCGTCTTGGTTATCTATCCATGTAACTAAGTTAACTCGAAAGGGAGTTAAATTCATTTTTTAATAGAAATATGATGAATGAATTTTGACATTAGAAAGATGATTAGTTAATTATCTTATATTATCACTAAAATCAATAAATAAAGACTTTTTATTAAAATTATTGCTTCATTGAATGCCCATAGTTATGTTCGGATAAAATATGATCGTGTAATTATTTATGCATGAATCCTTTTGATGCCCCTTGAGAAAAATTATTAAATGAATGAGCTCAATATTTTAGTGGATTATTTTACATTAATAATATAGAAGAATATTTTATATGGGCTGACACATGATATATATTTATAGATCTTATAATTCTGAAATGTATATTCATTGAAGAGAAGGATTATCATGTAGAAAATTGGTCGGATGGAACTAATAATAGATTATGATATCATGATTCACTAAAATGAAGGTAATGAAAATTGTGGTAGTATATGATTTTATAAAAAAGGATAATGGATCATTAACTATTATATAATTATAACATGATCTTATAGTTAATTATTTAATTAATATACAATTTGATTTTGTGTATTTGAATACTATAACAACCAAAAATTTTGTAAATAAAATTTCCTTTGTTATTTAATTAAATTCCATATTACATATTATAATTATAGGGAAAAAAATTATTTATTTTTTTATTATACCCTATCAGATTTATACTAACATTAAATATCATAACTATAGATTATATATCCATTGTATAGTTATTATTTTATTATTATAAATACAGTGGCTTGGAAAACCCAATCAACACAGACAAAAAAAGCAATGGCCTCAACTAGTAGGATTATACATGTTGAATCCCAATTGTTAAAGCTAAAAAGGGATATACCATCATGGGTATTTTCCCGTGACCTATACCAATATGTGATCCAACAACTAATGCATGAGTAAAACTGTTAATGGGAGAAGTTCGGGATTGTCAAGATGACAACCCAAATCATATATGTCGAACCACCCAATAAAAATATCATCCCTACACACCTTACCCTTATAAAATTTTCTAGTTTAATAAATTTCTATATAAAAAGACACTAAAAATATGAATATTTATATTTTATATAACTATTAATATTCTTCTTATCCTTCTTACATTATAAATATTTTTTATTTTGATGTGATAAAATTTTTATTTTTTGTTAATATGGAATTTCAATTAAAATTCATATTTTGATAGATTAATGGAATTTTAAAATAATAAATATTTAAATAAAATATTAATAACAATTTTAAATGATAATATAATTTTCAGGATGTCATATTTAATTTTTATAAGGCTTCGAAAATAGTTATCGTCCAAAAACCCTGCATTTCTCAATAAATGTTGATTATTTTTTTAATAGTGAAAATTCAAATAATGAAAATACGATTTTGAGAAAAAAATATTATTTTTTGGATCCAAAAATAAAAAATATTCAATGTTTAAATTTTCATAATTTTCTAAGAAAATCGAATTTTTGGGTTAAATTTAAACACATTATAAACATAATGCATGTATTATGATAAAAGAATTACCCAAAAGTAATTTAATAAATGGTATAAAAGATAAAAACAACCATATATATGTATCCCGTTTATGTAAATATTTTTATTTTATTTTATTATTTATATATATCATTTATGGATCCTCTAAAATCTATATTAAATTATAAGGTATTGAAATCATTTCTTTAAGAACAAGAATCACTCTCACATCACCAAGGGTAATATTTTAATGATTTTGTCCAATGGAATTATGAAATAATTAATCCCTATTTTCTCTGGAAGAAACCATGTTGAAAAGAATGGGATGGTGTTTAGGTTTGATTACATTCTTGTATAGATTCCAAATCATATGTTTGAGAAATAATAATGGACTCCCATTTCTTTTCTTATATAAAACCACCCAAGATCCCATGCCTCTTAACTCAAATACCTTTAGAAACATTATTAGATATGAAAACCCTCCCTATTGATCTCCCATGTTTCCCCCAAGCTCTCATGAAGCTCCTCCCATGATTTTGGAAACACCCTCTCAAGACAAAGTACCTCCAAATCTTATTTTTATCCAAGATCCTATTTTATGATATGCCTATTAATTTACATTTGTTCTCATTTGGATATTATTCTCTAAATACATATTAAATTCATTGTTTATTCATATGTTATTATATACCCATTTCACTGTCATCAATTCCTACCATGGAACATTATATTCACCCCTTATGTTGCCAAAATTGTTCTGGGATTTTCCATACCAAATGTAAGGGACATATTTCTCTAATTCTCTATTAAATCACCTTCTTTGTATTTAGATTTCTGAATATCAATTGGATATGTTTTCATGAATTTATAAATTAATCATTAATATCCAATTTATGTGATTATAATGATATATCACTAATCTACTCTCATTAAAACCATTACCAAAACCATTAATATATCAAAAATTAGTTAGATATTTCTATATCTTATTTTCCATTGAAGAACCTTCGTTTTAATTATCCTTTTGATGTCAATTAGTTTTAATTTCATGAATTTATAACTATACCTCCACTGCAAAATTTATGGACTAATGATAAATCATTTATCCCTTCAAATTATATCATTTACTTTAGCTGTTACTATGCCAACATTTAGTAAGGTATCCTCTACTTCAATTCAATATTCAGGAATCTTCTTCTTTATATGAAATTTTTTTTAATTAAAAAATTGGGCATATTTTATATATATCCATATTACTATCCATTTGGTGTAATAATTATGAGAGAACCTTTTTCTTTTATTAAACAATTTTATGAACCTTTGTGGACATCTATTATGCTGCCAAAATTTCACTACAATTTTTCCATGAAAAACTGTTGTTTTGTGAATTCCATCGCCATTTCTACTCAAGGGTGTTCACATAGACATACCTATAAATATTTTATTGGGGAAATACATGTATTTATTACACACTTCTTTGGAATATAAATAAATGTGATGAAATATTTTCTTATTTTATATGATCTTTGTGGAACACATGTGCATGTACATGATATGGTTTTGATGGGTGTGCCTAGACAGAACTAAAATACATGGGTAATGTTTTAGACTCAAGAGATTACATGTATGGTTGGTGGTATTTTAACATAATATCATTAAGTTATTATGACTTGGTGTTTAACCTTGTCTTATGTTTGTGATTTCATGTTTAATATTGTTTACACATTCCCATGTTGCCTTTATATTTTCTTACTATATCAGGACTCATTGTTCGTATTTATGATTCCCACCACTTGTATATCCCATTGATATGTCTACTATCTAAAATTTAATACTTTATTCAAGATAAAATTTTATTATACATTAAATTTCCTTTATAGATCTCCCCTTCCTGATGCATGTCCCCAGGTTATCCCATAATGTTTTAAGAATGATGGAATAGTATAAGCATGTTAAAGAAGTTTTCAATAATTTAGATCTACCCATTATTTTAATATTTTTATGTATATTATAAAATTCAAAAACCCAATATAAATTTAAATATTATGGGTTTTAATATGTCCACTCATATAATATGAATAAAAAATTAATGTGTAATAAAAATACATGGTGTCACATCTCGTATCAAATGAATGTTTAGTTATTTTTGGGATTAAGATCAAAAAAAATTAGAAAAAGACTTAGGGATAAGAATAATTATATGAAAAAATCCCTATGCTTTAGTAAATTATTGAGAAAGCGGTTTCCAAGAAAATACACACACGTGTTGATACTAAAATTGGATGTGGGTTTAGCAGATATATACATAGGGGTAACACTCGGAACACCACATTGAGCTATTCTTGATTGGGAACTGGTGAACCAAAATGATACATGATAAACACCATGATTAAAAATTCATAGAGATATACTTTGATAAAATCAAAAGGCCCTTACTAACCATTTTTATTGGATAAAAATACCAATTAGAGTATATGATATTAATTAGATCATGGATAAAATATATTAATCCATAAAAGTTCATAAGTTAGGGAATACATGTCATTTATAAAATATCCCTTTAATTTTATTGGATTATAATTTATGCATTTAATTTTTTTAAAAATAATCAATTTTAATTTTTCTTTTTTTCTTGGAAATGGATAGAAATAAGAGGAACTGAGTAAACAACCAATGTGAAGGGCAATGTGATGAATGCCCAAATGATAGTCCCAATATAATTGGAGTAGCACTACAAAAAAAATCTGGTGATTAGAAGGGTTTTATTTTTCATTTAGAATGGGTTATAATCCTCTCTAAGAACATTAGTGGATGTTACCCATAACCGTCACTTATGTGCCCGCATACTATGATTTGTGGGAGTTTTCGGAAATCACTCGTAAAATACGCTTGAATTTTGCAGCGGTTAGAATAGAGGGGGTTATAACCCCTTCTAATTTCACCCTAAATTCAATGTAAAAACTATATTAGAGGTTGTTATAAGAACCAATAAATATTTATGTTTTAGTTAGAGGATATTATAATCGTCTAAAATATAATCTCAAATTCCAATTTTACTGGCGGTTTCATAACCACCTAAGATGTGTCCTATATTTTTATATAATTTTTTCCCACAACACACCAACATACGCCCCTAATGACACCCCTTACAACAACCATGACACCCTAACAACCCCCATGGACACCCACTCATGCCCCCATGACACAAGAGGGATGCCCCATAGACACTCACACACACCCCCTCACAATCCTTACAACCCCCCAGACACACAGCCTTGACAACCATGGATGCCCCTGACGATACACCTGATAACACCCAATGGACACCCATGCACACCCCCATGACACCAGTAGGGACCCCATGGACACCCCTGCCACCCCCCATGACACCCTGCAAAACCCCAAGCACGCCTCTAGACTACCCCAGTCCGGACAGTTTGTCTGCGGGCCTTAGCGTGAAAGCAGCTCTCACCTATGATAAAGGGAACAAATTTATAAAATGTCTCACCTAAAAGGAATTGACCAAAGAATCGGATGGAAGGATTGCATCACCTCAACCAGTAAGCTGGATTTTTTTACGGGTTATATATAAAATAAATTATCTTTATTTAGATATAGTTAAATTTTAGAATATATATATATATAAACGTATTTAAATATAGAAATTTAAATAATATAATATATTTATATTTGTGTATAATATATATATATATTATATCTATTTATATATATTATTTGTAAATAATTATATAAATATATAAATATTTATACATATATTTATAAATAAAATTATATTTGTGTGTGCATGAGTATGAATATTTATGTATTTAGATAATATTTATAAATATAGTATAATTATAATATATATATATATATATATATTATTTTTATATACTTATATTTATTTCTATGTGTGTAACCATAATATTATTAATTATTAATTAATATTTTTTTATTTTAACACATATTTTTTAAACTATACAAATTACATGTTTTTTTATAAATACTACACATTTATACAATTTATGACTTTCATTATAAATATATTATATTAAATAAATTTATATTATATATTTATGTGTGTAATAATTAAAATTTATATTATATCATGTACACACACACACATATATATAAACAAAAGAAATTAAATACCTTCTTATAATTGGAAATATGTCATATAATTAAATGATATATATTTACTAAATTAATTTATTATTAATAGGGTACACTAAAATATATATTAAGTAATTATATAATTAATATATAAAAAATATATATACAATAAAATAATTTATAATATATTATATATAATAAAAAGTTATATATATTTAATTGTGTCTATATTACATATATTTGTATGCATAATATAATATAAATGTATTTATACAAAAAAACACTAAAAATGTACTTAATGTAATATATGTATAATATAAATCATATTATAGGTGTATAGTATTTATAAAACCATATAAAAAATTTATATATTTGAATAAATATATTTATAAATACATTTACATTATTTATATCAATATTTATATTTGTATGCATTTTTATTTATATGTATATTTATTTATTTAAATTAATTATATACTGTATTTATATATTTTTATTGAGTTTTAATGCATTTAAACATTTTTATATAATGTTTTTATGTAATATATATACACACGCACACACATGCACATAAACACACAAATATATTAATTATAGAATTTGAATTTATATGATATTTATTTAAATAAATAAATAAAAACAATTAGGTGGAAACCCCCCTCTAATCAAAGGGATTAGTGACAGTTCATCAACCCCTGCTATTTTTTCATTATAGTGGTTTGAAACCCATATCCAATATATTAATTTATAGGGGGTTCAAAACCTCCTCTAATCTCATATATTAGATCGGGTTCAAAACCCCCCATAATTTACTTAATTAGAGTTTTTTGAAAACCCTACCTAATATCATAATTTATAGGGGGTTCAAAACCCCCCTCTAATATATCAAATTTAAGGGGTTCAAATCCACCTCTAATTTCATAAATTATAAGGGGTTTAAAACCCCCTAAAATGTGATAAATTAAACAGGGTAAAAACCACCCTCTAATGTCATATATTAGAGGGGGTTTGAAACCCCCTCTAATTTCTTAAATTAGATGAGGTTCAAACCCATTCTAAACTTTTTGATTAATAGTGGTTCATGAACCCCCTCTAATATCATAAAATAAAGTGTGTTGTGAGCGATCACTATTTCCATTTAAAAAATAAATTTTATTTTATATATATACACACTAATATCCAAAAAAGTTATATATATATATATATAACATCTCTAAAATCCAACTGAACATTTAGCACCACTAATAATTAAAATTTCAATATTTTTTACATGACCACCTCTAAAATCAAAAAAAATATTAAAAAATTAATGCTAAAAATTTAGAGGTGGTTGTGAACCACCTCTAAATTTGGTGATTAGAAGGGGTTGGGCATAACCCCCACTAAAATGAATTTTGAAGGGGTTTTTCATAAACCCCTATAAAAAACTTATGCTAATCTACTATTTTTTGTAGTGTAGGAATCCTGATTTTATGATGATACTATATCAGTTAAATTTTGTTCTGAATAAAAATTTTAATTATAAGGAATTACAAAAACCCCAAAGAATTAACAATCTATAATTGATAATTTTATTTCAAAAAATCCTCTGACATTTAATGGATCTATTGATCCCTAAATCGTAAAATTGTAGGTCAACTCCATTGATAATATCTTCTGCATTCTTCATTACTTTTGGAAACATAAGGTTGCACTTGATGTTTTATCATATAGAGGGAGAACCTGATCAGTGCTAGAAATTGATCAAGAATGAATTGCTTGGGGAAGAGATTGAAGATATGGGGTATAAGAAATTATGTATGATGTTTATTGAAAAATACAATTCACAGACTCTCTAATATAAAATGGAAATGGGTTTCCATTCCCTCAAACCTAAAATAAATGAATCCATCAAGGTGTAGAGGGAAATCTTTTCAAGAGTTGCACAATATGCCAAGGAATTTTCATTACCCATAAATGAAAAGTTTAACACTTTTTTTGGCAGGCTAATACTGAGTCTATGAAAATTTATGGTGATCCAATAATTTAATAACTATAAGGAAATATTTCAGTGAGCCCAGAAAGTCGTAATGGGGATTCAAAAATATCAATGGTCTCACCGAGGTTTAAAGTAGAATGTAGAGTTTAATTTTTGTTTTTTGATGGATAAATCTAATAGTGGTATGAAATTTCAAGATCAAATTTTTCAAAAGTGGGTAATTAAGAACTATGTAAATTTCCTAAGGGGTATGAGGAAGTACGTTTTGTGAAAAAATGAAGGGAACCTAGATTTGGATTACTGATGGGAGAAACCACTAATAAAAAAATTACATATACCAACAGTTTGGAACCATTGGTATAGGTCCCTAAACCGTTGGTATAGCCTATACCAATCGTTTGGGAAGCCGTTGGGTGATTTGGTATGGGGAAAGACCTTTACCAACTGTTTAGAGAAAACCATTGGGAAAGACCAATACCAACTGTTTGAAAACCGTTGGGATAAGTCTTTTACAACGGTTTTCCAAACCGTTGGTATAGGTCTTTCCCAACTGTTTGTGGAAACCATTGGGATAGGTAAATATATAAAAAAGTGTTCTAGTGGAGGTTTGAACGCACAACCTTCATGTTATATAATAATGACTTTACCACTATACCAGAGTATCCTTTGAGAATATATTTGGTTAAATATATATTTATATATATAATTTATATATTTATTTATTTGATGATATTTGATAAATGTACTCGTAAAAATTATGCGTACCTATCCCAATGGTTCTCAAAACCATTGGGAAAGGCCTATCCCAATGGTTTTGAGAACCGTTGGGATAGGTACCCACCCATTCCCAACGGTTTGGCCATACCATTGGGAAAAGTGGCCTCAGAGTGTCCTTTTCTCTAAGGTTTGGCCAAACCGTTGGGAAATCCATACCCTTTCCGAACGGTTTTGGAAAACCGTTGGGAAAAGTGACCTCAATGTGGGATTTTCCCAATGGTTTGGCTAAACCGTGGGGAAATACATACCCTTTCCTAATGGTTAAGGAAAACCATTGGGAAAAGTGACCTCAAAGTTGGATTTTCCCATTGGTTTGGCCAAACCGTTTGGAAAGGGGACCTATACCAACAATTTTTACAAACTGTTGGTATAGATGCATTGGTATTGGTCATATTTCCAACAGTGAACCTAGGATTCAAATGGAAGAGAGGAATGATATATCTTATCCTAAACATTTTTAGTAATGATTAAACCAAAATGAAAAATAAAACTAAACAAAACAATACCATAGTCCCACAGTTTTCAAATAAAATAAATGCCAACAACCTCTAGGGAAGAAAGGGTGAGAATATTCCATCACAACTGCCAAGCTGGATCTTGAAAATAAAGTGGTGACATGTCACAAACCGGCCCTGTTATACTCATAGCCTCATAATTGAGCTGGTCCTAGCATATCCGGAAGGGAATTTCCAATCCCCATTAGTCATCCATTAGAACATAGTATCATAAAATTAAAAGTGGGAATGTTTTTTCCACAAGAATTGGGGATGTAAAAAAACATGAGTCAGTTTTCAAAAAAAAGAATCTCCAATCAGAGTAAAGTACCAAAATACAAAAGGGAATAAACTCACACAAAGTACTATAACTGAAGTACAAAAATAGAGAGAAACAACCCAAGTCACCAATTACACAACTCACCATGTCTTAGGATCAATAGTCAGCTCCACGTCTAAGAGATCATTTCCCATTTCTCGACCCTGAATGTATAAAATTTACAAACAACTAATGTTAGAAGTAGGTTGTGAGATAAAAATCCTTGTGAGGTCTCACCAATAATTCCAAAATAGATTCCAAATATATATTAACAAAAGGAATTCTTTTAATTTTGAAATAAACAGGTTTGGGAACTGGTTCGGGCAGCACTAGCGGAGTGAGTCAAGTTGGTAGACCCATGCCAGTGGGCACTGCTGCGAGTGGCTTGAGCAGAGCGAGTGGATATTTTCTAAACAAGTTTGATTTGGGTGGGACAAGTTGGTCAATTCTACTTTTGTGTGTATGATGATTCTCGGAATAGACGTGGTATGTTACGTAACAGCATTGGGTGGTGTACCTATACTGATGATTGTATATTGTGCCTCTATAGTGGATGGAAAATTAATATATATTCTTATAGGGAAATAAAATCTTGAGAGACCATCTTTGGTTTGTGATTATCCTCTAGATGTTTCCTTTTTTGGAGTTATAGAGACACGCCCATATGAGTGTTTCCTTAAAGTGAAATCAGGAAATCTGAAGACCAGCAAGCCCAAATTTGTTATTCTCAACAAGATATATTTTGTATAGGTGAAGGATGTTGCTCCAGAGTGAACATTCAAGAAAGGTCACACTTCATGTGTGATTGCTAACCGAGAAGTGATTCTTGATAGATTTAGTATCTGTGAATTATCTATAATCACTAGGATTGTACTTCTCGTTGGATGTATGTATTGGAAACATAATGATTTAGTTCAAAAGTTGGTCTTTATATGGGATTTTCTCAATGGATATGTATTCCCATGGGTCATGGTTTCTTTCACATCATTTTTTAATCTGAGGACATAATTCGAAGGACATGGGGGATCGGTTCAATTTCATTAAAATCAGGTATGATATGTTTTTAAGAGTTTAATTTTTGTTTTAATTCCTTTTATATAAAAAAATATTAGAGGTTGAGTTTGGATCAATATTATTTTCTTTAATTGGATTTTGTGGTGTCCTAATATCTTATTCGATATTACATATATGGTGGAAATTCTAATCAAAATTTATAGGAATATTAAGATTTCTAAAACTTTTATTATGCTAGGATGCTGGTGGAGGATGTTTGAGCTCTATCTTGATCCATCATGATTTTATATCATCATTAGATAATGATATTCTCTTAAAACTGGTGTATAAAAAAATTAATTACTATTTTATATAGTTCCAAACTATTGGTCATGTAAAAGATAAATGTCACAAGAATTTTATTTTCTCCTTCTTCTCTTTAAAAGGAAATGATGATGCCTATTGATGGAAGAAATTAAGAAAGCATACCTCACAAACCAATGTAGTCCCGCCTGTTGATGGAAAAACCATTGGAAATGTAGGAATGGAATTATTGTAGGAGACCCATGGGGAATGGGAGATAGCCCTTATGTTAGTGATAGAAGTGACTGAGGGTGACCCCACACAAGGATCTGCTCCTACATTTGAGGTCTACAATCATCGAAGTGAGGATGAGAATAATTCAATTATTTAAGAATAAATCAATAAGTTAAGGGAAACCCAGGGCATCCATGGAAAATGGGATGACATTGAGGATGATCCCCTCAAAAAATTATCTTATATTCAGGTATTGTGTAAATTAAAAAAATTGGTGTGGATGATGATTTGTTTCAACTTGTTTCTCCATGGAAGGGTAGGCATAGAAAAGATTACTCCTACCTGAAGCAGACAATTATTACCAGCTCTGACGGTCCCATAGAATTTGATTCGGACTTGTATGGTGATTATGATTATTCTTATCAATATGAGTATTATTTTTTATCTTTCATGAGGGAATGGATGCTTTTATGACCCCATCTTCTATTTTATGTATTTTTTCTTAATAAAAGGGCTCTGCGAAAACCTTTAGTCCTAAAAATAACACACGAGAAACATGGTTATCTTACTAATAGATATGAATGTTTAATACTATAGGACTCCTCACTCTATAAGTGATCTTCATAATATGTGCATACCAACATCCCTCTAACATTGGTCAAAGGAAACTCGTCACTATCCAATTTGGTATGTGACCCACTACATGTTTGTGTTAGAATGTTGTAATAGCATAGAGTGTGTTCAAATAACTCACCAACTACCGAAGACTTTCATTTTCTCATACAAAATCAACGATGAGAAATTTATTTTACGACATCCTAAAATAAAATAAAAATACCATTATTCTATATCAATTCCAATTTTTTATTTACAACAAAAATTATTTTTAAAAAAAACATGCATATTTCAAAATATAAAACAAATAGGTATCTATCAAAACATTTTAATCAATTTTCACAAGTTTTCCATGCATTCAAAACAAATTCCATCAACATCAAAATCCATTTCCACAATTAAATTAATCAATTTAATTAAAATATTTTCCCTCAAAACTCAAATTTAAATTAAGAAATTCGAATCATCCAATTTTAATAAACACACCCAAATTCAATGGAATTTTGGATTTTCCAAATTCACATTCCAAAACCATTTCAAATATCCCAATTCAGTAGAATTTTATTTTATCATTGAATCAATTGGGAGAAAGTTTGAGTAATTTAATTTAAATAAATATCCAAAACAAATCAAGAAAATTCAATGTTAATAAATTAGCCTAAATAGGATGAACCCCTACCTTTTCCTAAAACTCAACACTCACAATGTCACCTTTCAACAAGAACAAAGGGAAAAATACCTAGAAACTCAACCTATAAATGAGATCCAGCATCATAGATAAAAGATCCATCAACTTCGGGATGACCTATTGAAATCCAAAATGAAGAGAAAGAGAAAAATATGAATAAAGAAGGATAATTCAGACCCATGAATCAGACCACAATCACAGTGATGATCGCACATCAAATGAAGGATCTAGAAGGGTTGGAGAGCATCATGATTGATTGGGAAGGATTTGGGTAAAGGAAAAAGAAACCAGAGTGGGGGATAAAGGAGAATATCATCCACACTACCAGTTTAAAAAACATATTTGGGGTATTTCATGACGTGTAATACCCATTCATGTTCAAAAAAAAGTTAATTTATTTAACCACTGAAACATTGGTTACGCAGAATTAAAATCTGATGCTCTGATTTAAAAGATGTTATATAAATAATTCATGATGTGTAAAGGCTCTTCACAACATGTTCCCTCCATAGAATGAAATATTTCATGAATTATCTCCGTATTCAATTACACAACGTGTTACCTAGTTACACGATGTGTAACCATCCAACAACCTACAATAAAATCTGGTTAAAGATGATAATCCAACAAGTCTCTAGCTTTACCATTATAGGTGTCCACTTAACTAATTATCAACCCTAACCAGCCAACAAAAAGTAATATCCATGAAAATTATAATGGTATGCCTATCCGATCGATAACGGCTTGTTACAACATCCCCAACAAAAAAAACATTCTATCCCCAAAAAGCATATGAAGAAGCTTCCACGCCAGAATGATGAGGCCACTACTCTCTCATTAGTGCCTTATGTTCCCACATATCATGATTATCAGAACCTTGATACCATATCAAACGAACCAAAGGTATCGTACTCCCACAAAGTACCTTGGTCTAATAATAAACTATCATGATAGTCCACTGAATCGAAGATAAATTAGGATCAATCTCTAGATCACTATAGCTCAAAGCAAGAGATCGATCTGATAAACACTTTCTCAGCTACAAGAAATGGAATATGTTATGTATCATCATCAAAAGTGGTGGATGTGCTAAATTGTATGAATATTTATCCACCTATTAAATAGCCTTTAATGGTCTCACAAAATTTGGGGTATGCTTATTTTCCTCCAAAGCAATTGATGACCAAGCTGGGGTGAAAATTTCAAGAACACCTGGTCAGTAATTGAGAACTAAAAGGTTTTATAGAGAAGGTCTGCATATGAATTATATCAACTTTGTGCTCTCAATTTTCATTATGAATCAAATAAATCAAATTTGTAGTCTCTAGGACCAAAATCAGTCTAACGAAGGAACTTTTACCAATCACTGACTAACATAATGATGATTTACACAGGTGGTGATACATGGACTTAGAAGGATTCATTATGATCATCGACTGATAACTATATTTATAACAAAACACAACCAACACAAAATGATCTTCCTATTCTCCACCCAAGTTGAGAATAATATTGTTTAGAATATCCTCTAGAATTTGTATATCTATTTATATTTTTCCACTGACTATAGATGATAGGACATTCTCAAATAGACATGAGATCCTAGTCCCTTCTAATGGCCTCTCAAAAATAAATAATTTAACCAATTATCCCTATTAGAAACTAAAAAATATGAAATGTTGTGAAATAGAAAATCTCATTCACATAGATATTTCCCAACTCCTCAACTTTGGTTGTATCTCAAATAGATACGAAGTGAGCAGACATGGTCAGCCTTTCAATCATAATCCATGTAATATTCTTCTTTCTCGGGGTATGAGGTAACCCAATGAAAAATTCCCTAAATATTTCATCCCACTTCCTAGTAGGGATTTGATGTGGTTGATGTAAACCCAAGGGTTTATGATGCCTGGACTTAACCTTCTGGAACATATAGCAACACGAGAAAAACTCATCAATGCCCCATCTCATACATGGACACCAAGACTACCAATTCATGTCATAGAAAATTTTAGTAGTTATTGGGGGCACATAAAACTAGGAATTATGATAATCCCACATCACATCCTTCATTGCCACTAATAGTACAATAAAAAAATTCTGATAACATAGAACACACTAATTGGAGAACATCATATGGGAAACATTCTCCCCACCAAAAAGAGAGTATATAATGATATAGAATTAATAATAGAGAAATTTATCGAGAAGAATCATCTCAAGAAGATTTGATGTCAACTGGATGCTTGATAAAGAAACTTTAGTTCCTTTCTCCTAAACTCCAATATGCCACTGTGCAAAGGGGTCCATAAAATTCAACTCTTTGATGGATTTTTTCACTAATTAGATTTTATGATTCCATATAATGAATTTTAAATTACATACCCTTCCATTGGGTTATAGGAAATTTAAAATTCAAAATATTTAAGGAACTCAACCCAATTCCACTAATGATAATTCACATTTTTTGAAGAGAATATGTAACTCAATATTTTCTGGTGTGAATACATAATAAAAGTTTCTCAAAAAATGTAGTTCCACCATCTCAAAAGCACATGCCTCATAACCACAAGTTCATGGAATGGGTTGGATAATTCTTCACATGTGGACTAAGATAATGAGATCCATAATAAACCACATGATCACCCTATAGAAAAACACAGCCCAAACCTAAACCTGACGCATTATAAAATACCACATAGCTCTGTTTGGCCTCTGGAATAGTTAACTCCAGTGCAGTAATCAAAATACATTTCATCTCAACAAAATAACTCTGAAAATTATCATTCCAAGTAAATATCACCCCCATTTGATTTATAGTAGTAATTAGAGGTTCCAACTTCGAGAATTCCGTCTTAAAGCAATGATAATATCAAAAAAAAAGAAACATAAAATATAGAAGGCATTTTTGGTTCCTCCCAAGTCATCATAATTTTTATCTTATCAGGATCAACTTATTTACCTTATATAGGAAAAAAATGTCCAAATAATTTCACTTTCCAAATCCAGAAATCACACTTTGAAAGCAGGGCATAAAGCTGGTGATTTCTCAATAGACTAAGAACAATTCTCAAATGATGCACATGATCCTCATAGGATATTTAGTAAATGTGTATTTCATCCATAATGAATACCAAAAATTTATCCATATTCACATGGAAAATTCAATTTATTAGATCCATGAAATCTACATGAGTATTTTTTAGACTAAAGGGATTAACAAGGTACTCTTAATGTCCATTCCTAATATGAATGGTTGTTTTCTAAATGTTAGATTTTTTATCCTCAATTGATGGTAACCAAAATGTAGGTATGTATCTGAAAACCACATTTCCATTTTCAAATACTCAAAAAAATTATCAACATGTGGAAACCGATACTTTTTATTTACCGTAACTCAAGTGGGATTTTGGTACTCAACCCAAAAGTGAAGGGAACCATCATATTTCATAGTGAAAAGAACTAGCGTCACCCATGGTGACACTCTTAGGTGTATAAAGTTTTTCTAAATTAGATCATCCAATTGGTACTTGAACTCTTTTATTTCAGCTAGAGCCATTTGGTAAGAGGGAATAAATACTGGTTGAGTTCCAGGATTTATGTAAATGTAAAAATTGACAAACCATACTAGTTGAAAACTAGAGAATTAAGATGGAAATACATTAGAAAACACAACCATAATATGAGGGAGATCCCGGCTCATAGGTTCCCACTCAAGGTAAAAATGAAACACTGATATTACTTTTCTCTAGATAAGAAGGTCCAGATCTACCCGACCTTGGGTCATATTGTCCCTAAAAAATATGAAACACACCAATAGGTGTATTATGGTAGAACCACCAAAGATAACAATAAATATAGGATTTATTAAAAATGGGACATTCCATCTAAAATATGAAGGTAATATATTTCATGTCGAGTACCATAAAACTCAAAGTCTCCTTAAAATCTAATAATGGGATAGAACAAGCAGGAATATAGAGACCCCAATCTATCTTTGTACCAGGGGTGTAGTAATATCCATTTCACAAGAAAAAATATCCAAAGGATGATTAGGAGGATTTACAATATGGGTTTAATTAAATGACTGAGATGATCCTATATAAAATCGATTAGTCACTAATGACAAAGCTATAATGAGTGTACCTCTCACTGATATTGGACCCATGTCTTCTTCCTCTAGAGACTCCTCTAGTAAGTGAATTCTCTTCATTCCAGATTCCTATGACTGGAACCCTTTGAAATGTGAATACTCTAATTTTCCTGTAGTTTTAGGATGAGATGATGATGATCCTCTTGGGTGTCTCAGTGAAACCCTCTTCGAATGTCCAGCTTTCTACATTAAGATTCATTGCTATGAGAAGATTCAAAAATAGGATCCAGAAAGAAGCTGTTTTTGAGCCACAATGAGTGAATATTCTAGAAATGAGATCCAACATCATAGAGCATAGATCCATCAACATTAGGATGATATATTGAAATATGAAAGGTGTATAAAGAGATAAACATGAAGAAATAAAGAGAATTCTTACATGGGAATCAAACTACAATTGAAACACCAATAAAACATCAAAATAAATGATTAGGAAGGGTTGGATAGCTTCATGATACCTTGATAAGGGTTTGGGTCAAGGGAGAAGAAACTATAGTACAGTAAAAAAGATAATTTCTTCTGAACTTCCTATATAAAACCACGCTTGGGGTATTGCAAGACTTGTAATACCCATTCACGTCATGAAATAATTAATTTCCATAACCACAGAAAAATGTGTAGATTCAAATTAAATTCTAACACTCTAACTTATAAACAGGTCTATAAATAAATCAGGATGTGTAATGGTTCTTAACTATACGTACCCTTCACATCATGAATACTTCCATGACTTGAATCTGGAAGAAAGTACATGTCGTGTAACCCAGTTACATGGTGATTAACTCTATGGAATCCTGTTGAAAATTCCTGTTATAGGTGAGAGTCCAGAAAATCTATGACTTATCCATTATAGGTATCCCTGAAATTCATTCTCAACCCTACACAGTCAGCGAAAAGGAAAATCCCTGACAAGGTTAAAGGCATTCATGTCAAATTAGTAATAGTATGTCACATGATATGTATGATATTTATTCATTCATGAATAAAATACATACATTTAAATAATAGTTCTATGAATTCCTTCATACCAAACAAGTAATATTAAAACTATCAACTACCACCACAAAGAATGGATTTAGAGTTATCAGTGAAAATATTGAATGGGGATATTATTTCATCCCATGTATATAACTCCTACCATATAATTTTTTTGGGATAAAAATCGTAGAAAACCATTTGATACTACCAATAATGAAATTTTATTCAATTATGGGTATTTATTGGATTTACATATATAGTTCCAATATAAATTTCCTTGATATTGAAAACACACTCATAACATAGAATCTTTTTCCAATTTTGTTGAAGGGAAAATAGGAGGATCAATATTATTTATAACTAACATCTGAAGCATGGATATTATTTCCCCCTTAGAATGTGTATCTATCTCATATGACTGAGTCTAAGGAAAATTAATCCTCTACATGATACCCATTGTGAGGGAATATTCTAAAGTGGTTCACAAAGAATTTCAGGTGCTTCCTCAAATTTGGGAGGTTGTATTTTCAATCGAGCTTATACATAGGTATTTTCCAACATAAAACAATCCATATAGAATGAATGTTCTGGAAAATGATTATTTGAACAAAGAACTACATGATAATAGAGAAAAAGGGTTCATAAATGTATGTTCTTCACCACAGGATGCGTCAGTCATCTTCACCAAGAAAAAGGATGGGTCAAGGTTCCTTTGAATTGACTATAATGGGATAAACATGATCACAATAAATAACAAGTATTATCTAAAATAGATTTATGACTTGTTGGATTACCTATATGTATCCCAATACATATCCTTTGTGGATATTCATTTGGTTTATTACCAAGTAAGGGTGAAAACGGAGGATATCCCCAAGACTACTTTTTTACAAGGTACGAGAACTATAAATTCAGAGTAATTCCGTCAATACTAGCTAATTATCCCTAAATATTGATAGACTTGATAAATGTAATATTTAGAGATTACCTCAAAAAAATGTTTTCTATAATTTACAGGTGATATTATATTATAATCCAAAAGAAAAGAGGGGTATGATGAGTATTTAAGCATTTCACTAAAGATTGTATAAAATTAGAAGGATTATGAAATGTAAAAAAAATGTGAGTTCTAGTGGAAGGAAGTATCATTGCAAGGGAATATTATCACAAGTAATGTGATGTCAATTGGACATTAATGAATAAATGAAATTGAAGTATGTGTGAGGCTAACATCTGTGATATAAATCCATAGTTTCCATAGAATATTTAGGTTCTATAATCTATTTGTGAGAAGTATAACATGATTTTCACTCACTCTAACCAAGATAACTGGGAAGGAAGTATGGGTTTTTGGAAAAATTAATGTTAAGATATCATCAAGGATTTTAAGAAGAGGCTTATCACGACACATGTACTTATGTTTCCCACAATTTGGAAACTTTTTGTGGTATAGAGTGATGATTTTAAGAACATATTTTACTATTTACTAATATATAATGATATATTGATAGCCAATTCCTCAAGGAAATTTAATTTTTCAAAATATAACTACCAAACACATGATCTAGAGTTAGCTAAAATAATCATCATGTTGAAAATTTGACATTGTTATCTATTTGGGGTGAAGTGTGAAATTCATAATGATTATAAGAGACTCAAGTATATATTCACACAGAAATATTTGAACATGTTCTAGAGAATGTGGTTAGTGTTGATTAAGGATAATGACTCCTCAATACACTACCATCTTGGGAAGGAAGATAAATTGATAAATGATCCAAGTAGAAAGGATCCAACAATTTTATCATTGATGATAATTGAGCAGGATTCAATATTCATTTAAATGTGAAGGAAAGACATGTGAATCATAATTAAAGGAACACCATAAATCCTTTCACAAATGACTTCACAACCATCCCTTATAAAGAAGAAAAAAAGAGGACTCAATGAGATAATATGGTATTTGAGAATAATGTGGAATATATAATAAAATTTAAATTCCCAGTGTTAAAAATCAAAGAGGAAGGAGCTTTAAAATTTGGTTAAAAACTATGTATACCATCAAATACTGTGTTAAATAAGGTGTTGGTGGATGTTGTATGTAAATAATCCTTCTACATCATTCATGAGAGCATGATTATGTATTGAGATCTATGAGATCAATCTTAGTGGGAAAATACGATGAAACATGTTATAGAATATACACTATGTTGTCTTATATGTCAGAAAGTGAAGGATTAAATGAAAAAACCCAAGGGATGATGAAACCATTAACCATACTTATATGGTAATGTGAAAACAAAACAATACATGTTTTCACTGTTCTTATGAAGATATCAAGAGGAAATAATGCTATATGGGTTGTGGTGGATCATCTTAAAAATACTACTCACTTAATTTCATTTTTAGAGGACTTTCCACATTATGTACTTTTAATTATATACTTTAGAGAATTGGTGATTCTACATGTAACACCACTATCAATTATATTTTATAGAGATCCTCGATTTTTGTCAAAATTCCGGATGAGCCTTTACATGCTCTAAACACTGAATTTAACATTAGAATGAATTACCACCAACAAATTGATCTCCATTTAAATAGGACTATATAGAAACTCAATGACATGTTGAGAGCATGATAAATGTACTTAAAAGAATAATGGTATGTACATATTAACCTTTTCAAGTTCTCATATAATTATAGTTTTCACTCAAGCATCAAAATTGATCATTATGAATCCATTTATGGGAAGTGGTGTATAAAACCTTCATGATGAGATGAAGTTGGGGAATGAAAACTAATGGGTACTAAAATGGTCATGGAAGTGGTGTAAATGGTTAAATCCTTCCACCAACACATTAACACCACTTCGAGTCCTCGGAAGTGCTCTTATGATAGTCTTTAATGAGACCTAGAGTTTAAGGTTGGATACAAGGTATCCCTCAAAAGAATTCCATAAAATAAAGTAATTATATTTTGGGATGAAGGGAAGGAATATTCTTGGATAAACTAGTTCCATTGAGATCCTTGGTCACATTGGGTAGTTAATATATCTATTAGCACTCCAACATAATCTATCTCAAGTACCTGATGTGTTGCAAGTAACCCTCTTGAAGAAGTACGTAACAAACCCCTTACCTTTTTTAAATATAGATGTGGTACCACTAGTCAATAATCATTCATATAACGAGTAGCCGGTGATGATCTTAGTTATTATAGAAAAAAATATACAATATAAGATAAGGAAACTGGTCAAAGTGATATGGATAAACCACCAGTTTGAAGAATAATCTTTGGGACCATATGTGGTGAAGAAAAAAATTACCCTAATATATTTTATTGTGTTAAATGAAATTTTTGAGGGTAATATTTTATAATAGAGAAGATTTTAATGACATTAAAATTTAAAAATAAAATTTCTTCTGTGATAGAGTTAAATTCACTATTATGTATTCTGGATATATAAAACACATGCACTTATTTTATTATAATTCATAAAATATTTAAAATACCATTAATCATCATAATTTTTGATAATAAAGTTATTGAATAGTGATCGAATATTCAATATTAATATAGGTCTATGAAAAAACCATTTAACACAAACAAAGGAAGTTATGGCCTCAACCATTAGAATCATACCCTATTAAGTCCATTTTAAAAATCTTTCTTGGGAAATAACATCACTATCCATTGAGTTTGGCAAATCCCAATCAAAGATCTTTGAACTAAATTATGTTCAAAACCATTTATGGGAGATGTTCAAGCTCATCAAGATCATAACCCAAACCATGTACTCCTAACCACCACAAGAAAATATCTCAATGACACACCTTTACCGTTTGGAATTTATTGGTATAACAATTTGGTATGAATAAATACACTAATAATATGAATATTTATATGGTAAATAATAATGAATATTATTTTTTTCATTGTTACATTATATATGTTTTTTATTTTGATACGTATATTTAAAATAGTATTTTTGGGTAATATGAAATATTAATTAAGGAAATTATTTTTATTAATTTATGGATTTTTAAAATAAATAATATTTTAATAAAATATTATAATTAAATAGTTTTTACTAAATTTAAATGATAATATAATTTTTTCCAATGTAATTTTTATTAGGTTTTGAAAATATTATTGCCCAAAAAACCATCATTTCACAATAAATGTTATTTCTATATTAAAATAGAAAATTACAATATTTATAAAATTATTTTCATAAGATAAATATAATATTTAGACTCATCACATAAAAATTACCAAATTGTGAATTTTTCAATACTTTCATAGGAATTAGAATTTTTGGGTAAAAATTTTAAAATGGTACAAATATACGGTGTTTATTATGACATAATAATGACCAAAAAGTGATGTAAGATATTATATAAAATGTTTACCCAACAAGTATATGAATACCATTTAAAATAATTTGTTTTTGAAATTTTTTTATTAATTTAAAAAACATTTATGAATCTTTCAAAACCAATATTATATTTTAAGGTTTTAAAATCATTTCTTTATGAACATGAATCACTTCCACATCACCAAGTGTTATATTTTAATGAGATCAAACTCTGAAATTATTAAAAAAAATTAAATCCACTCCTCTTTGTAATATACCATTTTCAAAAATCATGGGATTGAGTGTGTTTTTTATTACATTGTTGTGTAGAGACAAAAACATATGTTTGAGAAATAAGAAGGAATTTCCTTCTCTTCCAATATATACCCACTAAATATCCCATTAATTTTCACTAAAAATTTTATTACATCCTTACAATTTTATCCACTCTCTATATTCCTCCAATGGTTCTCCCATGCTCTCATGGAGCACTTCCCAAGAGTTTGGAATCACCCTCTCAAGGTAAGTTATCTCCCTCTCTTCTTTTTATTCAATCACAAATTTTATGTTTTGACACGTAATTTCTATTTTTTCTTGATTGGTTATGTTTGTAAATATCTATATTAGTGACATTTTTATTTAAATATGATGATATTTCCCTTTAAATATCATTATTCCCTCCCATTAACCTTTTTGTATGCCTGTTATGCTGCTTAAATTATCCTATGATTTTTTGTACCAATGTTGGGACCCATCTCTCTTATTTTCCATTCAAGAACATTCTTTACATTTAGCCTTTTTAATCCCAATTTTTTTATATTTTCATTCCTTCATAAATGTCCATTTACTATCCATTTTATGTATTATAGGTAGAGATAATTTATTCCCTCGCATTAAAATAATTTACAAAGATGTTACTATGCCAAAATTTATTAAGAAATTTATCTCTCATCTTTCTCATTCAAGCACATTATTTATAATTAGAATCTTTATCTCACTTGGTTATGTTTTAATTGATTTATAATTTTACCTCTACTTTATAATTGATTTTTTAATAACAATACATCATTTATCCCCTCTCATTGTAGCATATACCTAATCCATTACTATGTAGAAATTTATCAAGAGACCCACTCATCATCTTTATTCAAGAATATTCTTATCTTTAGGAATTTTATTTCGAATTACTAACCACGTCCCTATTAATAACAATTTAATTTCAAAACGATTTCATACCCAATTCTATCTCATTAATCTATTTTATGAACATTTATGTATTGTCATTATGCTTTCAAAATTCCACTATGATATTTCTATGACAAACCGCTATGTTGTGAATACCATCGCAATTTCCACACAATGATATCCACCTTGAAATACCTATACTTATATTATTGGTTAATTCCATGTATTTATTCAACAATTATTGATTTTTTAAATAAATATGGTGAAATATATTCTTATATTATATGATTTTTATGGCACACTTACGCATGTACATGATATGATTATGATTAGTGCACCTAAATAACATTCCAATGGATTGGATAATGTTTTAGTCTCATGAGATTCAATTTATAATTCAAAAGAGGTTTTCCAAGGGGAATTATAATATTATGTATTTGTGGTTAATCTTAAATTATTTTAATGGTGCATTGTTTAATGTTGTTTCAACATTAATAGGTTTTCTTTATGTTACCATGTTATATCATTCTTCATTGTTCATGTTTATGAATATCACATTTTTTATATTCCATTGATGTTCCGATTATCTAACATGTAACACCTTATTCGTGTTATACATTACTTATCCCCTTATAGATATTTATAGATCACCCCACTATTATTTTTTCCCAAGGTTATCCCTTATACTTTTAAGA
This sequence comes from Viscum album, assembly GCA_963277665.1. Taxonomy (NCBI): domain Eukaryota; kingdom Viridiplantae; phylum Streptophyta; class Magnoliopsida; order Santalales; family Viscaceae; genus Viscum; species Viscum album. Next base: position 1,501,053,184 of record OY728136.1, on the reverse strand, counting down.
ATGTTGTATTAATATGAGGATGATAGGAATATTTTTAATAATAGTGATGTACCAATATTTTAAGTTGTTATATGAAGTAAATAATTCCCCAATATAATATAATTATTGACGTATTAGGTAAAATTAGGTCTACACTTATATAATAGATCAATAATTAATGTGAATTTAAAAAACTGCTCCAAATAGAAACCTTTTATAAGGCCCTGGCCTTAAACCTTGCTTAATATTGAATTAAATGAATAATTCACATTGAGTATCTTTTCAGGTTTAGAGTTTTAGAGAATTAGGACATAACTATTACATCTCAAAAGATTACAATGTATAAACTTTTACTAAGTTTCCATAAAATAAAAACTCTTAAAAAGAACATGTCTAGTTCCATGTTTTAGGTTGCATGACTTTCCCTTGATCCCATCCTTGACCCTATTCCACGTTAAGTCCTGTGAAAAACATTTCAAAAACTTGGGATGAGCATAAAAAAGCTCAGTAAGGGATACACAAAGAATGAAAACTGTTAGTTTTTCAAAATAACAAGTAAACCATGTATACTTTATCAAAGTAATACTTTTCACCTTTTCGAAGTAGTAAAAACTCTTCACAGAATTAAAGTTCATTACTTACCCTTCTGTAACCAAAAGATTACCATAAAACCCATATAAAGATCACATAATATATAAAGGTAACTTGGGACATAAACATGCTTAAGTAGAATAACCATAAGGTCTACTTCCACACATATCACTTAATGGAATAGCCATTCGGCCAACTTCCATACATACTTAATGGAATAGCCATACGGCCGACTTCTATACCCAATGCATTGGAGGTTATAACGTAACCACCCATCCTGATATTCACGGCACCACCCATCATATGGTTTATCATGTAACCACCCGTAAAATGTACAAGTACCTTCATTAAACATAAAATATTGAAAATATAAACATTTCAATAACAAAATTTCATTTTCAATCACAATAAGTAATTCCCAGATATTGAATTAATCAATCCATTTTGAAAAACCATTTAAAATAGATTTTTGAATCAAAGTGTCCCATATCACTTTGAAGCTTTTAATGAAAATATAATTTTGACACATTAATGTACATATAAATAAATACTGAAAACCATTTTTAAAACATGGACATTAAAGATAAAGATTTAGAATAATAAATCTTTAAAACATTTAAAACGATATTTTTGTTAAAGAGTTTTTAACAAAATGAGAGACTCTTGAATACAAATAATAGCGGAATAACATTTAATCCAAATTTTATAATATCATGAGAATAAAGGGATTCATGATATAATATGTAAAATGACATTATACACACCATATAAGAGTGAATTGGTGCATAACAACAATGAAGTCTCAAAAGAAATGTAAAATGAGATAAAATCCATTATAGAGAAGGTATCCTAAAATTAAGGATAAATCAATCTCATAATTATGTGTGACAAATATAAATACACCCAATATAAGTGGATATTAAGTGTAAAACAATCAAAGGTTATTCACACATATTCAATGGATGACATATTCAATAACTACATGTTGAACCCAAAGAAATCGAAATTGGGTTAAGAAGTTCCCTTGGTAAAATTCGACAGCCTAACAGTGTCACATAAAATTTTACAAAAAGGGTTGATGAGAGATATAAAGGGTATCTCATCACATGGAAATAAAATTTAAATCAATAAGGATATATAAGAACATATCTCAACATAATATTATGTGAATTAAAAGACATAACAAAAGAAGTCTTCTAAAAAGAGGAGGGTGAAAGGTTCCCTTACCGACATGGGTATCTTTCGAAACATACACCCCGTGAAAGAAGGATAATACAACATTGATGTAAATAATCATAAATGAAATTATATTACACAATGAGTAAAATAATGGGCATTACATACACCACTAAAAGGAAATTGTGGAAAATGTAGCATAAATCTCACGGGAATAAAAGTGAGATGAGAAATCCCTTACGAAAACTCGGCATCCTAACAACGCCACGTAGAACTTACAAAAATGGATTGATGAGATAAAATAGGGTATCTCATCATATTAACATAAAGTTTATAGAAATAGGAATATAAAATAACATCCCCCAACATAACAAATATGAGCTTAAAATAAGTGTCATAAAGGAGAGTACTTAAAAAGAAAGAGAGAGGTTAGATCTCTTACGAAAATTCGGCAGCCTAACGGCGCCACTCAAAACTTCCAAAATGGATTGATGAGAGAGAATAGGGTCTCTCATCATATGAACATAAAAATTATAGTAATATTAATATAAAATAACATCCCAATAACATGAAAGATGATCTTTAAAAGGAATGACATAAAAGAGCGTACTTAAAAAGAAAGAAAGGAGTAGGATCCCTTACCTTGGGTCCGACTTGACTCGATCGTTCTTTAACGTACTGAATAATAAACATGAGTTAATTTATACTTGCTTTAGAACCTTTTTAAAGTTCATTATTCCTTTTATATCAATTATTGACATGTTATAAACATTATGTAATCATTTAAGTTAATAACGGTTGGTTTGTCGTTATTTTGTACTTAAGTCAAAAGTGGACTTCTTACAATTACATGTTGTTCGTGTGGTCAAAGGTTCTTTATATCCAGAAAGAAATTCCTTATTTAGATATCTTATATATCATATATAACCAGAATATACTTGTATTTATAATATTACATAATCATTTAGAGGTAAGAATTGAAATGCACCGTTCATGGAGACGGTAAGTCGTACATACGCATGAACGCTACATTCATTTCTATGTCATATTAATGGAATTAAAACTAAATAAGAGATATTTATATTTTTAATTCCAGAATTTTATTCATCCTTTAGATGTATCATAAATCATATATATCCATTATATTTAATTATAATAGTATATTACATTTGAGGATAAGAAATGAAGTGCACCGTTCATGGAGACGGTAAGCCGTACGTACGCATGAACGCTACTTTCATTTCTATCTCATACTTTAATGGAAAGAATACAATAATTATATAATGTTATATTATAATTCCAGTATAAAATCATATATAATAACTTTAAATCCATCCTTTATACATCCCACATATGGCTTTAACGAATCAAATCACTTTGAGGGGGCGGTAGTCTGCACATCCTAAAATGAAGATATCGCGTATACCCATAATGAAAGCCATAATGGTGTGCCACAAATAAAAAATACATAATATTAAGTAAAAAATAAAAATATTATATATCATATATAAACATAGTTACATCTTAATTTCCACCTTTGAAGGTGTTATATGAGTGTTGAACAATCATCGTTTCGTGAGGCAGAAATTCTCCATCCACAGAAAGAGTATGTTGTTTAACCATTAGATGAAGGTGTGTGTAAGTGTTCTAGAATCCTTATTATAAAAACATCCTAGTATATTTAAGATACTTGAATTGTTACAAAAGAAATAAATAAAAATATTTTAGGGGGTTTGAGAAGAAAAATAAATCAAAAGATCACAAGTGAAGACGTTACCTTAAAATTGGGTAACTCCCCTTGGTTTGAACCAAAAGGGTTCTTGAAGAGCTTCCTGACTAAGTTAAGGCTTCTAGGATGAGGAGAGAGATGTGTACAGACAAAATTATCATAGATTGTCTGACCCAAAGGTTTGAGAGGTGTGGGTAAGGTGGTAGAGGTGGGGTCCTTTTATAAGAGGAGAGGAGGGGCACTCTTGGTAAAGTATAAAATGATACTTTATTTTCAAATGGTTTTTGGATTTTAATGGTCCCACATTGATGTGTTTCGAGGATAAGGTGATAAGGGTTCGAAATCCTTCTATCCAATAGGTTTTTGACCTATTTATGTCCTAGATTTTGCATTATCTTTCCATTTTATTTAAATAGTTAAATAATGAGGTCATCGTTGCATCATCATGATGTCATAAATAATTTAATTTATTTAATGTATAAAAATTATAGAAAAAAAAACTATGATGTAGGAAATATTTTTATATTTCCAATGACTATTTATAGTCAAAATTATGACTTGTATAACCACATGTAAAAATTGTTTTAGTAAAACATATCTTGTTTATGATATTTTTATTTTAACTTTAAATAAAAGGCATAAATGTCATTATCAAACCCAAGTGGCTCCATGGGGTACCCAAAATCTACCCATGGGTTGTCTTGGTCGGCCATAACTCATCCAATAGGGTTAGGACAAGTGTCAATATATTTTCATTTTATTATAATATAATGTTTACCTTAAATTACACTAATTACCTTTAATCGCGATTAATAAAACTTAAAAGTTACTTTTCATCAAAAATTATTTTCATCCCATTGAACCACATTTTACTTAACAATTAAAATAATTTAAATTGTATTTTTGAAATTGAAATCATAGAAGTGGTAAAGTCCCATTTAAACGAAAAATCAAATTTTGTAACCACCACTTTGTGGTTTCACTATTCATCCAAAATTTATGTTTTTCAGAAAAATAACAAATATTCACCCTAAGCTATATTTGATATTACGAATTCAAAAATGATATCTATTTTACCAAATTCATAACATAGAAGTTTCATTAATTAATTTTATAATTAAATCCCGTTGTTAAAACAAATAACATGTTTTTATGAAACAATATCTTTCCAAAGATTGACACTCGTTTATGTCCAATTTTAAAGAGATATTAATTACAATGACCAACATTGGATTAAATCGTAAAAATATATTATATTTAAACTTTAAAACCAATTAAAAAGATAATCTAATCATATAAATAAATTAGATTAAAAAGAGGTTTTGAATTAAAATACAACATTTTCACTATTCATTAAAAATTGAACTTTTTTGGAAAAATACCAACAATTTACACAAAGTAAATTTTGATGTCCCGATTATAAAGAAGAATTTTATTTTGTCAAATATAACAAATAAAATTGTCAAAAAGTGGATTTAAAAGTGGTTCGCCATCAAAAGGCGGTTAATCGACCTTTTAAAGAATATTAGACTATCTACGCTAAAAATTGGATTCATTCGCATTTTTAATCCTCTATCATTTATTGTAAAGAGTAAAAATATTTGAAAAACATATATAATCATTTTTTAGTTAGTTCTGTTCATTCCCACCATTACAAAGACTAGGCATTAACCACCATTTAAAATAATATTACTTTATTATTAGAGCGCAACGTAAGATTTCCAAGAAACTTGTTGTTGCGTGTTGGGTACGTCATCGAGCATAACATCCCCTTTAAAGTTATATTAATATTTTATTCACAAATATGGATAAATGTGAAAATTTCATACTCATTATTTACCTGGGGTGTTACATCCTTCCCGTATTTTGGGAATTGTTTCCTCGCAATTTTAAAATTGGGCTTGGATACTTCATTGAAAGCCCCACATCGGAAAAGGAGTAAATTAAACTATCAATTTAAAAGAAAGAAAGGAAAGTACAAAGGTCACACAAGTTAACCCATACTAGGATTCCAAGTATGAAAATATGGACATGGAGAAAAAAACAAAGGGTCATGTTCTAATGGAGAGTGATAGTAAACATGTATAGGAGAAAGTTAACCATAATAAAATCACAAACTTGTGATGGGTTAAATGGTATTCGATTCCCCAGTAGGAAAAGTTAACAGACAACATTTTTGTTTTAAGTTACTTTTCATGGGGGAATTTATTTTTGAGCTTAACTGAATCATAATGAAACATACTTAATTGTCACGTATACTTTCAACTATTACTAGATTCTTTAATCAAACTCATATTTTCTACAAAAGATGAGTTTTTAGGAAGACTTGTTCACATTAAGAGTACTATAATCAACTTCTTGAGAATCACCTAATTCACAAAAGAGAACTATATAATTTCCAAGTCTTTAGACTTTAACCAAAACCAAAACCAAAAAGGTTAGTACAATATTATATAATCCAGAAAAGGATAACCCTTTATAAAAAAAATATATTCTTAATCTCCAAAATTTGTCCAACAAAACCCAATGTTCAATGAGGACCATTCGATAAACATTTTGTCCATAAAATTATTCAAAGTAAACCAAACTAAGATTGAATCCCAAATATTTGATAGATTTAGTCACATAGTCTTCCATGTTAAATCATAACATTTATCTCCAAACAACATCAGTTGCTCTTAATGTCTCATATTGAAAAGTAATTAACCTAATCGGATATCCTCGATGATAGGTTAATCATTTCCATATATAACCCAAAATAAGCTTACCCTTGATTCCAAAAATCATCTAACTAAAATGAATTAGTCAAACTAACCAGGTAATTCACGTAGTCCAGTGGTAGGCGATAAATACCAGTCGCACTTTGGTTGTGGGTTCGATTCCCGCAGCTTTGTTTGACGCGACAGGTTGTCACATGGTCTTCATGTTGTCATTTTCCCAAAACTACATAATTTTTAAAGCATTCCCCAATAATGAGATAAAATCTTCAAAAATAACCATAATGTAATTTAACCTCAATTTTATCTCATGACTTTCACTTTCCATTATTACATATAGTAACCCATAATTACCTAAATAGTAAGGATCATATAGACCCTAATGGTTACCTTAATAATTATTACCTGAACTTTCACATCGATTGGTCATATTGTACATGATGCATTAGAGAACTCACCAAGGTGGAAGTGGTTTATCATGACTCCTTGATAGTAGGTTTAGAACAACCATGAGATTCCTCATTGAATCCCCCATTTCATCCAGTCTCTTAATTAGAGAACCACCACAGTTTCCTCCAAACCCATTGTCACTTTGGTGCCTGCTAGATCCAGCCATTTACTAAAACCAAAAAGGTTAGTGTGAGTATATCAACATAACCATCGTGTACTAATGAGGAAGATAGACACTAAGATATACTTACTTATTCACTATATCTAAAACTAGGACTCTTTATGAAATCCTAACCATTATGGTAATGTCACTTATGCATATAGAATTCCCTAAACTCTAAAGTTATCTAAACTGGCCTTTGATACCAACTATAAGGCCCTGGCATTAAACCTTAATTAATATTGAATTAAATGAATAATTCACATTGAGTACCTTTTCAGGTTTAGAGTTTTAGAGAATTAGGACATAAATATTACATCTCAAAAGATAACAAAGTAGAAACTTCTACTAAGTTTCCATAAAATTAAAACTTTCAAAAAGAACATGTCCAGTTCCATGTTTTAGGTTGCATGACTTTTCCTTGATCCCATCCTTGACCCTATTCCACGTTAAATCCTGTGAAAAACATTTCAAAAACCTTGGATGAGCAAAAAAAGCTCTGTAAGGGATACGCAAAGAATGACAACTGTTAGTTTTTCAAAACAACAAGTAAACCATGTATACTTTATCAAAGTAATACTTTTCACCTTTTCGAAGAAGTAAAAACTCATCACTGAATAAAAGTTCATTACTTACCCTTCTCTAACCAAAGGATAACCATAAAACCCATATAAAGATCACATAACATATAATGGTAACTTGGGACATAAACATAATTAAGTGGAATAACCATAAGGTCGACTTCCACACAAATCACATAATGGAATAGCCATTCGGCCAACTTCCTACATACTTAAAGGAATATCCATACGGCTGACTTCCATACCCAATGCATTGGAGGTTATAACGTAACCACCCATCCTGGTATTCACGGCACCACCTGTCATACGGTTTATCACGTAACCACCCGTAAAATGTCCAAGTACCATGATTAAACATAAAATATTGAAAATATAGATATTTCAATAACAAATTTTCATTTGGAATCAAAATAAGTAATTCCCAGATATTTAATTAATCAATCCATTTTCAAAAATCATTTAAAAGAGATTTTTGAATCAAAGTGTCCCATACCACTTTGAAGCTTTTAATGGAATTATAATTTTAACACATTAATGTCTATATAAATAAATACTGAAAACCATTTTGAAAACATGGACATTAAAGATAAAGATTTATAATAATAAATCTTTAAAACATTTAAAACGATATTTTAGTTAAAAGAGTTTTTAACAAAATGAGAGACTCTTGAATACAAATAATAGCGGAATAAAATTTAATCCGAACTTTTTAATATCATGATAATAAAGGTATTCATGATATAATATGTCAAAGGACAGTATACACACCATATGAGAGTGAATTGGTGCATAACAAAAATGAATTCTCAAAAGAAATGTAAAATGAGATGAAATCCATTATAGAGAAGGTATCCTTAAATTAAGGATAAATCAATCTCATAATTATGTGTGAAAAATATAAATACACCCAATATATGTGGATATTAAGTGTAAAACAATAAAAGGTTATTCACACATATTCAAATGATGTCATATTCAATAACTACATGTTGAACCCAAAGAAATCGAAATTGGGTTAATAAGTTCCCTTGGTAAAATTCGACAGCCTAACGGCGTCACATAAAATTTTACAAAAAGGGTTGATGAGAGAGATAAAGGGTATCTCATCACATGGATATAAAATTTAAATCAATAAGGATATAGAAGAACATATCCCAACATAATAGTATGTGAATAAAAAGACATAACAAAAGAAGTCTTTTAAAAAGAGGAGGGTGAAAGGTTCCCTTACCGACATGGGTATCTTTCGAAACATACACCCCGTGAAAGAAGGACAATACAACATTGATGTAAATACTCATAAATGAAAGTATATTACACAATGAGTAAAATAATGGGTAGTACATACACCACTCAAAGGAAATTGTGGCAAATTTAGCATAAATCTCACGGGAATAAAAGTGAGATGAGAAATCCCTTACGAAAACTCGGCAGCCCAACGACGCCACTTAAAACTTACAAAAATGGATTGATGAGATCAAATAGGGTATCTCATCATATTAACATAAATTATATAGAAATAGGAATATAAAATAACATCCCCCAACATAAAAAATAGGTTCTTAAAAGAAGTTTCATAAAGGAGAGTACTTAAAAAGAAAGAGAGAGGTTAGATCTCTAATTAAAATTCGGCAGCCTAACGGCGCCACTCAAAACTTCCAAAATGGATTGTTGAGAGAGAATAGGGTCTCTCATCATATGAAAATAAAAATTACAGTAATAGTAATATAAAATAACATCCCAATAACAAGAAAGATGATATTTAAAAGGAATGACATAAAAGAGCGTACTTAAAAAGAAAGAGAGGGGTAGGATCCCTTACCCCGGGTCCGACTTGACTCGGTCATTCTTTAACATCCTGAATAATAAACATGAGTTAATATCTACTTTATTAAGAACCTTTTTAAAGTTAATTATTAATTTTATATCAATTATTGACATGTTATAAACATTATGTAATCATTTAAGTTTATAACGATTGTTTTGTCATTATTTGGTACTTAAGTCAAATGTGGACTTCTTACAATTACATGTTGTTCGTGTGGTCAAAGGTTCTTTATATCCAGAATTACATTACTGATTTGGATATCATATATATAATATATATCCAGCATATACATTTATTGATAATATTACATAATCATTTAGAGGTAAGAAATGAAATGCACCGTTCATGGAGACGGTAAGCCGTACGTACGCATGAACGCTACTTTCATTTCTATGTCATATTAATGGAATTAAAACTAAATAAGCGATATGTATATTTTTAATTAAAGAATTATATTCATCCTCTAAATGTATAATACATCATATATATCCATTATATGAACTTATAATAGTATATTACATTTGAGGATAAGAAATGAAATGCACCGTTCATGGAGACAGTAAGCTGTACATACGCATGAACACTACTTTCATTTCTATCTCATACTTTAATGGAAAGAAAACAACAATGATATAAATTTATATTATAATTCAAATATAACATCATATATAATAACTTTGAATCCATCCTTTATACATCCCACATATGGCATTAACGAATCAAATCACTTTGAGGGGGCGGTAGTCCGCACTTCCTAAAATGAAGATATCGCGTATACCCATAATGGAAGCCATAAAGGTGTTCCAAAAATGAAAAATAAATAAGCTTATGTAAAACATAAAAATATTATATATCATATATAAACATAGTGACATATTAATGTCCACCTTTGAAGGTGTTATATGAGTGTTGAACAATCATCGTTTCGTGAGGCAGAAATTCTCCATCCACAGAAACAGTATGTTCTTTAACCATTAGATGTAGGTGCTTGTAAGTGTATCTCTAATACGTATTATAAAAACATCCTAGTATATTTAAAATACTGGATTTGTTACAAAAGAAATGAATAAAAAGAGTTTCGGGGGTTGGAGAAGCAAAATAAAACAAAAGAGCACAAGTGAAGACGTTACCTTAAAATTGGGTAACTCCCTTTGGTTTGAAACAAAAGGGTTTCTTGAAGATCTTACTGCCTAATTTAAGGCTTCTAGGATGCGTAGAGGGATGTGGAGAGACAAAATGATCAGATCTTGGCCGAACCAAAGGTTTGAGAGGTGTGGGTAAGGTGGTAGAGGTGGGGGCCTTTTATAAGAGGAGAGGAGGGGAACTCTTGGTAAAGTATAAAATGTTACTTTATTTTCAAATGATTTTCGGATTTTAACTGTCCCACATTGATGTGTTTCTAGTATAAGGTGATAAGGGTTCGAAATACACCCATCCAATAGGTTTTTTACATGTGTAGGTCCTAGATTTTGCATTATCGTTCCATTTTATTTAAATCGTTAAATAATGAGGTCATCGCTGCATCATCATGATGTCATAAATAATTTAATTTATTTAATGTCTAAAAATTATATAAAAAAATACTATGATGTATGAAATAGTTTTATCTTTCCAATGAATATTTATAGTCATAATTATTACTTGTATAACCACATGTGAAAATTGTTTTAGTAAAACATATCATGTTTGTGACATTTTTATTTTAACTTTAAATAAAAGGCATAAATGTCATTATCAAACCCAAGTGGCTCCATGGGGTACCCAAAATCGACACCTTGGTTGGCTTGGTCGGACATAACTCATCCAATATGGTTAGGACAAGTGTCAATATATTTTCATTTTATTATAATATCATTTTACCTTAAATCACACTAATTACCTTTAATCGCGATTAATAAAACTTAAATGTTACTTTTCATCAAAAATTATTTTCATCCCATTGAACCAAATTTTACATAACAATTAAAATCATTTAAATTGGAATTTTTAAATTCAATTCAAAGAAGTGGTAAAGTCCCATTTAAACGAAAATTCAAATTTTGTGACCACCACTTTGTGGTTTCACTATACATCAAAAATTGATGTTTTTCAGAAAAATACAAAAAATTTACCCTAATATATATTTGATATTCCGAATTCAAAAATTATTTCTATTTTACCAAATTCATAACATAAAAGTTGCATTAATTAATTTTATAATTAAATCCCGCTGTTAAAACAAATAGCGTGTTTTTATGAAACAATATCTTTCAAAAGATTGACACTCGTTTATGTCCAATCTTAAAGTGATATTAATTACCATGACCACCATTGTATTAAATGGTAAAAATATATTATATTTACACTTTAAAACCAATTAAAAATATAATATAATCATATAAATAAATTATATTAAAAAGAGGTTTTGAATTAAAATACAACATTTTTCACTATTCATGAAAAATTGAAATTTTTCAGAAAAATACCAAAAATATACACAAAGTAAATTTTGATGTCCCCATTATAAAAAAGAATTTTATTTTTTCAAATATAACACATAAAATTGTCAATAGTGGATTTAAAAGAGGTTCGCCATCAAAAGGCGGTTAATCGACCTTTTAAAGAATATTAGACTGTCTACGATTAAAATTGGATTCATTCGCATTTTTAATCCTCTATCATTTATTGTAAATAGTAAAAATATTTGACAAACATAGATAATCATTTTGTAGTTTTTCCTATTCATTCCCTCCATTACAATGGCTAGGCATTAACTACCATTTAAAATAATATTATTTTATTATTAGAGTGCAACGTAAGATTCCCAAGAAACTCGTTGTTGCGTGTTCGGTACGCCATCGATCATAGCGTCCCCTTTAAAGTTATATTAATATTTTATTCACAAATATGGATAAATGTGAAAATTTCATACTCTTTATTTACCTGGGGTGTTACACCTTTTATCTTTATCATTAGATATCTAGAAAATAATATTCGGTAGAAATAATTAGTAATTCTCTTGAAAGAAATCATAGTTTTTACGAAATAATATAATTGGTTAATGAAGGATAGTTTATTGACTTTAATACTGATAAATAATGAATTATAATATTTGTAAAGAGTATATTTACAATGAGTTATTTTGATATTAATAAATAATTACTAATTTAATCCCACAACACTCCATATTATATTCATTTTGGTTGCACATCAATTTATAGAGACCATTAAAAATATCATATGTGGGAAGGAATAAATAAATATATTTCTGATTACAACATGAAATATTTGAATTATTTAACATGTTAAAATTTAATGAAAACTATCAAAGGGGATATATAAACCATTTTCAGTCCCTTAATAGAAATGAGACAATATATTTATAGATTTCATGCTGGGATCACAAAATATATATTGATGTAATAATGTGATTTTGATTATTATTGATCAGTTTACTAAATCAACTTATTTTATTTCTAATCAATATAATATGCATTTATATTATCTATCTAGAATCCATATTAATGATACATTCATGTTACATGGAGTCCCTCTCAATATTTTATATAATTGTGATTCTCGATTTACATCTAATTTTTGGAAAGGACATCAAATTTCATTGGGAACCGAAATAAGATTTATTATTTATTTTCACACTCAATCAAAAGGAATGTTGGAGTAGAAGTTTAAATGATTGTAGAATATTATTTGGTCTTACTCATTGGATTATTATGGAAGTTGAGATCATCATATTACATTTTTTTAATTTTCAAATAATAACACTTTTCATTAAAGTATTATTATAGAACCATTTCAAGAATTATATAGAATTAAATGTTAGAATCCAATATATTTGGATGTTATTAAAGATAGAATGTTATTCAAAATAATTTGTTAGAATATATGGTATAAAAGTTTCAAATGATTTAGCATCATATATGGAAATCACAATGAAGATATACGATTTATGCACATTACTATTGGATAGATCATTTATTTGAGGCATGAGTATATTTTATTCTTAAAATATTTCTCTATTAATATATGAGATATTTTGGTAAAAAGGAAAAAATATTTCTATGTTTTATTGGACCGTATGAAATTTTGGAGTATAAGGGTCCATTTCTTACCAAATATCATTAAGTCCTAGTTTATCTCAGGTACATTATGGGTTCCATGTTTCATTATTGTTGAATTATGTACTAGATATATCACATTTTTTTGACCTAGAATAGTTTTTTAAGAGTAGAATCATTCTTATTAACAAATGATAATTCATATTCCTGATTATAAATAGCATGTGTTGTTGAATAAGGCGAATCACATGGTTAATGCTTTTTAGAAGAACCATATAATGAATGATGTAAAAACATTAAATTTATAATATATTTTTCATTAATAAATTTTAACTATTTAATAGCTTGTCAAAGATGATATACCGACCATATGTGATTAATTCCTTAATAAAATTCTAAAATTAAATTAATTTATATATATAAATTAAATCGATTAAATTAAAATAATAAAATCATGTAATGATTTTTTGGAAGAATTGTGTAATGATAGGGAATGTATAAAGACCCCCAATTTTAATACATTAAAATTATATAACATCTTCGGAATACATAAAATCATTACAAAAACAGAATCCCAAAGACAGTACAATTATAGTTCCTTTGGAAATATGGAAGCATAAACACCGATACATAAGTGAACTACAATATCTCCCACTAGGTTCTTCTTGACTAGCATAGTTCATAGACACATCAATCATATTACATATTTTCATAACCTAGGGAATGGAACCAAAAAATGGTTGATCTCAATGGCTCTATAAGGGTAAATAAGGGAGATATGTAATCAAAATCATGAGAATAAGGGTATGAAAACTTGACCATGAGAATAGAAGATTATACCCTACATATCAAAGATCACATACATGAATCATGGAATAAATTTTGGTAGTTCATAAGGAATGAATAATTAAGGAAATATTGAACATTAACCATTAAATAATAACAATGGTATAAAATGTGGAATTATGGAAGACACATAAGCATATATAATGATTTCTATAGTAGTCAAGGAATTGTTATTGGGACCATCATAGTGGAGAATGTCTTTTACTGTACTGGGTTGACACCCCATTCCATCCCTAAGTTACTAAAATGATTTCACTCCCCATTCTTGCCCTAAAATACCAAATTGATTTCATTTCGAGTTCCATCCATTTATATCTCATGAGATATAAATATTTAACCCATTTATTGGAGGGAGATATATGTACAACCAATATCATAATGAAATGATACTTACATATTCCAAAAGATCATAAATATTATTATAACAAACCTTGTAATAAAATGCATTTTATAAGAATGTAAATGTATCATAACCTATGGAAAGCGATATTCTACATAATCATTTCTTCAAAATAATCACCCATGAAAAGAAACGGGTTTCAAAATCCTATGAATTGTGGAAGAGAAATAAGTTTCATAAACATCATGCCATAAAAAATAATCCCTTCAAATAAAGAACATGAGTGGAATCATTGAATAATCTCCAAAAAAATTGTAACACCAACATATGTTATCATAGATGGGAAATAATTTTGATTTATTTTTTAAAACATTTTTTGGGGAAAATATCTTTTCTTCTTTAAAAAATGATATTTAAAACATAAAACCATGTGAAAACCATTTTCTTGTAAAATATCATTGAAAGACTATAATTTGAAGTAATGAAAACCATAAAAGGCTTTTAAAATTATTTTTTACATGGAAATGGGCTTTAAATATATTTTGTAAACATTTTTTAAAACATTTTTGGAAACACAGTTTTGAATACAATAGATTTCCAACCAAAGAGAGAGATGGGAATATTTTACATAAAATCACTATCTTAAGTACCAAAGAGTTGAAAATGGTAATAATACATGAGGATATCATTAATAACCATAAGAAAAAATATTCATGAGTTTTCATGATATATGGATCCCATGATTTGATCAAAGAAGCATAATCATTAAGAATCTTGAAAAGTGATGAGATTGTTTCAATAAACTCTTACCACATGGTTACATGGGATCATACTATACATGTAAGAAAAGAAAATTAAATGAAGATTAAAATATAATGAAAATAAGTGTATTTATAATATAAAATATATAATTTAATTACATAAACCTATAAAATAGTTGAGGTGCATACCAAAACATGAGTCTCATGGAAAAAAATTTAAGACAAGCGAATTTTAGCGATTGGGTAAATTTTAAAACACAAACCCCATGAAGAAAGATAATAAAATAGACATTTTAATACCCATAAATATGAGTACATGATAAATATAATAAATTAAAGGGTATTACATACACCAAAAAAAATAAGTGAGTAGTTATTAAGTCATGTATCTCATAGAAATAAAAAGTTAGACGATATCCCATTACCTTGTTTCTTGCCTCTCATCATATACGTATAAAACACTTTTATAATAAATATAAATTTATTATACATAATTTTCATAACCATATTATTATATCTAATACCATATATACTTTTATCATGACCTTATATTGTGATTTTTTAACAATCCTATATTAGGGTTTCACTTTAGGTAATATTCACTTTGTTCTTCGCGTGTGTCTTAATTTGATATGTCTATGTACTTATACATATATCATGATTAAAAAATATATTATGTGATATAAATATAATATATATTTAGTATATATTTATTATAATAATTTATATAATATATAAGTATAAAATTGAATACATAGTTTATGGAGACGTTAAGGTGTATGTATGCATGAACATTGTTTCTGTTTTTGTTATCATATTGAAAGAAACCAAGAAATTGACATTTATTTATATATTTATATAATATCATTAATTTATAATTATAATTATATATATATTATATAAGGTCACTAAGCTCATATTTAATACATTCTATGTAGTTTGTGAACGAATCACATTGCTTTGTGGGGGTGGTAGTCTACACTACCTCAAACGAAATAATCTTATTCCCAACAAATAGAAAGTAAATATTTATGTCTTGTAAAATTAATTAATATTAATAAAGAAATAATAAATATAATATATTTAATATACAAACATGTTTTTCATTTAAATGTCCACTAGGATTGGCGATAAAGGAAAAAAATCAATATTCATCGTTTAGTGAGGAGGTAGTTCGCTGTACACATAAAAAATATTCTTGTTACCAATTGGATGGAAGGGTATGAAAGTTTAGGTTGAACCCTTATAATAAAACCAACCTATTATATTTATGATACTATTTTTATAATAAAATAATTGAATAATGATTGTGGGGAAGGGGTGTAAATGGAAAATAAAATGATATTGCGAGAAGGCATTACCACTAAATCGGGTAACTCCTGATTTTTGAAAAAAGGCTTCCTTGGATTGATTTATGCCCAAGGGAAGGAATTTGAGATTAATAGTGGGATTTTAGGAAGTCTATTTTTAAGATATTGGTTTATCCAATGTTGTTTGAGAGTTGTGAAGAAGAGGGAGAGGCGGGGGCCTTTTTTAGGGAAGGGAAAGGACACACTTGGCATTTTTGAAAATAAGTTTGGGATACCTATGTTTTTATCAAAAAAAGTCATAAAAACTAGAAAAATATATAATGTAAGTTTAGTTGATGCTTCTTGTCCATAAAATGGGTTTTGTACATGTTTATAGGTCGTTTTGGGTCTTAAATTTGTGTTTTAGTCCTTAGTTATCCTTAATTTAACCTGAATTGTTGTAATTAATTTTAATCACTTTCACTTATATTTTTTGGGAAAAAATATGTTCAAATTATTAAAAATTAAAAATTATGATGATTAAAAATATATTATTCATTTTTATAAATTCCAATCACATAATTTTATCAAATTTATTTAAAATTAATCTCACATTTGGGTCATAAATGCAGGGTTTTAGAGTAAAAGCATTCTATAAAATTCAATTTTTTTATATCCAATTTCAATGTGAATTACTTCCAAGTAACTAAATTGGATTAATTGATAAAAATATAATATTATTAAAATTCTAAAAAAAATTATGATATATATTAACTTTATAAATAAATTAGATAAGAACATGTGTTAAATTAAAATCTCGTATTTTTCACTATTCATCCAAGAAACAAGTTTCTCAGAAAAATCACAGTTATTTTCACTAAGATAATTTTGACATTATAAATTCAAAAAAGAAGTTTATTTTATAAAGTTAAATATTATTTTTTAAAAATTAATTAATTTATTTTTTATATAAGGAAATTAAAAGCACTTCTTTCAAGAAAAATGTATTTTTAAAGTTATAAGAACTATACCAAAAATCGTATATTTCATTATCAATACATTTTATTTATATAAAAAAATTATAAACAATAATTGAAAATTAGTTATTACCATTCATATAAAAAAATTTAATTTCTAGGTTATAATTATTTCATTCAAAAAATTATAATAATTAAATGATGCTTCATAGAAAAATCAGGGTTGTGTGTAACCTATGCCAAGTTGGTGTTGTGTGTAACATACACCAAGTCCATGTTGCCTGTTACATACTTTCATTGGATGTTCAATGTATCGTAGGAAAATTTGGTTCCATTTAACGTATTCCAAGTCAGTGTCATGTGGAATAAATGATTGACTTAGTACATGTCAAGATATAAATGGATATTGAATTTATTCTAAAAATTGTCCACAAAAACAAGGGGTGTTACATTCTATGCCCATTAACATGAATTTATCCCTCTAAATTAATCACTCACATAAAAAATGATGATAATTGTGGTTCAACATATCCTCATGTTCCTATGTAAATTCATATAACTAGTAATTTCATTACAAAACATTGACTAGGTGAGTGGTCTTGTTATGTATAAATTTTTCTGTACGATCCAGAATAAAAATAGTTGCTCCTAGTAAGAAATATATTTCTCTAGTAGTATTATATCAGAGATCAGTTCATGTGAATGTTAATTTATGTAGTTTCTAAAGAGAGAAACATGGAACAAATCTTGGACTTGATAGAGATTTAGAGAAAGTGACAAGCAATAGGTTTCCATACTTATATGATCAAGAATCTCAAAGGGACATATTTATATAGAGATTAGTCTACCTTTCTTCCCAAATCTCATAAACTATTCTAGGGTGAGATTTATAGAAAATAATTTTTTCCAACATCAAATTCTTGGTTATGTCGATAGTTATCATCAAAACTTTTCTGCAGACTTTGTGATGCCATGATATGCTGCTAAATAGGTTTAACCATCTTGACCATTTCTTCAGATAAATCATTTCCTAATAGATTTATTTCTCCAAACTCAATCCAGAATGTTGGATAATTACATTTTATCAAATATAGTGATTCATAAGGATTCATATGAATGCTTCAAGGCAAGATATTGTTGTAATAATTCTAAACTATATGAAGGTGTTGATCCCAAACACCTTTGAAGTCTGAAGAACAATATATAAACTTTTACTATAGGGTTTGAATTTTTCTTTTAGACTAACCATCATCCTGGGGATGAAAAGATGTGTTGAAATTAAATTATGTTTCATTTTCTTACTGAAGACTTTTCCAAAACATTGAGGTGAACCTTATATCTTGATCTGATAAAATGTAATGTGGTACTCCATGCAAACTTACCAATTCATCAATGTATATCATGGGAAGATAATCCATAGATAAGTCTTCTATAATAGTGATGACTTAGTAAGGGGACTGACTACACCCATATTACATTAAACAATTTAGTGGTTTTCGGTAGTCCAACAATAAAATCTATAGTGACATCCACTTATTTCAATTCTTTTATGCATGATGGATGAAATATCTCTATAGACTTTTGTCTTTCAGATTCAACTTGTTGGCATAAAAAGAATTTAAATACGAACTCTATGATATACCTCTTCATGATATCCTAGTTGAATTATTCTTTAAAGTCCCTAAAAATCTTCATACTTCTTATATGAATATCAAATGAATAACTATGAGCTTCCTCTAATAGCACATTATACAAATATAGTATAGAAGGAACACATACATGGTTCTTGAACGTTTTCATTCATTCACGATCAAAGGTTAAATTTAAGGGAATTCTAGACATTCTTTTTAGCTCTCCATCTTCCTACAATTCCCCCTTAATCTCCACTATGATAGAGGGTTGAACATTCATATGATTATGATAAGATTTTACCCTTTCCTTAAGATTTATAGATCAATCCTTTGAAAATATAAAAATATTTGATCTTTTGTGATCCTCATCATGGATAATCTAGAATGATCCTTTTGACTCAAATCCTCAACCACCTTATTCTCTTTCTCAATTTGGTAATGTATTGAGTAGTAAAAATTTGTTATAACCTTTTACCATCTTCTACGGTGCATGTTCAACTGCTATTGTCTGAATTATTATTTCAGAATTTTATGATCGATATATATATATATATCACTTTTATAAATAATGATTATTCCTCCTTATCATTAATGAAAATATTATAGCCGGTAACTCCAAATCATGATTTGGGCAATTTTTCTCATGAGTCTTTAGCTGTTATGAGAAATATGCTATAAAAATGTTATTCTTCATAAGAACACATCCCAATCCCTTTTTAGATGCATCGCTAATAATTAAGAACCCTTACCAAATATAGGGTAATGAATGAATAGGTGTAGTGACCAACCTACTCTTCAGTTCCTTAAAATTTTCTTTATATTATTTTGTCCAAAGGAATATGAATCATTTCTGAGTTATCGGGTTTATCGGATTACATAGTTGTGAGATATTTTTAATAAACCATCAGTAATATCAAGATAAACCAAGAAAGATATGGATATCAGTCCCCATGGTTGGTATGTGCATGTATTCAATAACCTCTATATTTTTTGAATCTACTATTATAATGTCTCTTGAGAATATTTGACCAAAAAAAGAAAAGATTTTGCAAAAAAAAATTACCACATTTTAAAATTTTCATATAGCTTCTCATTTATTATGATATTTATTACAACTCTCAAGTGATAGTCATTCTCTCCTTTATCATTGAATATATAATAATATCATCTATAAAAACTACCAATAACTAATTGGGGTAATATCTGAAGAATCAATTTTTTAAAAACTTGAAAATATAAGGGTAATTTGTAAGAGAAAAAGGAACCACTATATATTAATAGTCATGATAACTTGTATAGAATTTCATCTAGGTTATATCCTCCTTCATTACCCTCAATTGATCATATCCATATTGAAGTTAAATCTTGGAAAGTATTGATCTCTGTGTAGTTGATAAAAAATTCATCAATACAGTGTAGATGATACATGTTCTTAATTGTCATCTTGTTCAAATCCCAAGAATCAATAAAGAGTCGCATGGATACATAATTTTTTTAAACAATTGATGAACTCTAAGGTGACACACTTGGTTAAATGTATACCTTATCAAGGGTTCCTTGGATATTCTTCTTCAATTACTACAACTCAACTAGATTCATTCTATAAGGACACATTAATATTTCCTTGTAACTAGGTATGAGTTTTATTTAAAACATAACATCGTGTTTCATTGAAAGGAAAAGAAACTTTTTTGGAAAGACATCCAAAAATTCTTGAAGAATAGGCATATCATCAATTCCTGTTTTCTCCACAACCATTTGAGATAAATAACATTTTTGAATGGGATTTAAGGCTAATACACTAGATGTGTTCTCCAGTGGAAGTTCATAAATATTATAACATTGATGGATGTTCATAAGATTGTTTGGAATATAAAAAGTAACTTTCCTTCCTTGAAAATTGATGTGGGATTTATGTATAGAAATCAAGTCCATGCCTATGATGATATCCAACTAAACCAATGGAAGAATGAAAATATTTTTATGAATCACATTCTCGCATACATCAATCGGAGAGGAATCGTAAACTTGATATGCAACCATCCTACCATTATGGGGTTGCACTGTTAATTCCAAATATAATGTTTTTTCTATAATTTTATTACCCTTAGAAAAATTATTTATTTATAAAAGAGTGGGTAGATCTTGAATCAAATATGACATTAGCATTTCTATATTGGATGGTATGTGTACTTTTTATAACTTCGTCATCTAACCCCTCATTAGAAATAGTGATTTCATGAGATTTTCCCTTTTCTTCTGGCTTAATAGGTTTCTGAAATCAATCACCCTCACCAACCTTGGGTTTTGGTAGTGGATAGAATAATTCCCATTCTCTATAAATTTTTAGTATTGAATTGTGGGAGGTGCATTCTATGAAACTTAATCTCCATTAGAATTTTGAGCTAACTTACTCCCCTTATTTTGACAATAAATTAACTTATGGCCTTCCCATCCACACATAAAACATTTATTAGACCCAGTAAAAAAATTTCTTCTATGATTATACCCACAATTAGAGCATAAATAAAATCTTGTCTTATACTCTTCATGGTTTTTAGAATATTCATTAAACTCAATCTTCCACTTCTTGTCAAAACCAGGTTTTTGATACGTGACTCCCACCACTATTTCAAACCTTATTACAAAAAACATAAGAAAATTGTATCCCCTAAAGTATCTTATGGCCAGCTCCCATATGATACTTTCCACTAAAACATTAATTAACCTACCATCTTTACTATTAGGTAGGATGATAATTCATGAAGCATACTATGAAAGTATCATTCAAGTAGCCTCGCAGGTACCAACATATTTATCATCCCTTTAGTTAAAATAAAGAAACTATTTATACATCATGTTACTAAGAATTATAGGAAAATACTTATTAAAAAAATAATATTTGGAACATGACCCAATCCATGGATTCAATCTCATCTTACTACCTCGTATTTTTTATTAGAGTCCACTACTATTCTATTGCTTCTTCTAACAGATAGATAAAGAGAATAAATTTATTATCCTTTGAACACAGAAGAATAGAGAATATATTTTCAATACTAATGATCCATTTTTCAGAAACATATGGACCGTAAGACCCTCTAAAATATGCTTTACGTTGCCTCATGAAAGAATCAACATAATGTTGTTCCCTTCTTTTCTCATTTAGAAGTCCACCATGATTCATAGCTTGAGATATCTATGTGATCCTGGTAATGGGGTTTTTTATTTCATCACCCATTGAATTTATCGTATTAGGAGTTAAACAATTTTTTTATCCATCACAATCACCATTATCATGGTTCTTTCCAGTTCCATCCATTGACTAAAACCAAAAGCAACGAGTAATAAATAGTTATCATATTGAGGAACAACATAATCATGAAAAGTCAATTATAGGGTGTCTAAATTATGACACAATATTTAATCACTGAAACCTTAGTTTTATTCTAGGTTTTTCGTATCCAACATCTATATAAATCCTTCATAATTGTTTACGAAGATTTTCTAAATTCCCAAAGCATATTCCATAGGAGTGTCAAATTAGGTGTGTATTAAGGCTCGTTGTCATGTACAAGATTACCCCAAGTTAGGCTTAGAACCTCTTATAGGACTTGTTACCCCTAGGTATATCTATTTATGAGCCACATTTACCTTTAGTTTCTAGACATGGATGTATTTCTAGGAAACCACTCACTCTAACCTTTACCAAAATTCCAAGACAATTTTAAATTCTTATCCTTATCCTTATGCTTATCCCTATACATGTCCATAGTGTTATGAAAAAGGGTTTTTCATCTTAGATTCCAATTGTTAACTAATACTTTTCTCATATAATGACTATAGTAACCCTTGATATTCTTTGATTAACATAACATATCATTTGCAGAATAATTGTAACATTATACAAACAAGATCCCAAATATTGTACTAGTCTAGTGCATTTGTAAACATGGAATCATAAACCCTAATACAAAAGTGAGAATAGTTTTCTCCCTTTAGGTTATTCTTGACTATCACCCTTTTTAGAAAAATCATACATAATACATATCTTCACATCCTAGAGAAGGAAAAATAAAAAAGTGGTCCGATAAAATACTCAGTAAGGGTAGAAAAGGGATATATATGAGCATAAGAATGGTTATAAGGATATGATAACATGATCTTGATAATATAAGATTATACCCTTCATATCAATGATCATATACATGAATCATGGCATCAATATTGGAAGTTCAAAAGATATTAATCATAAGGAAATAAATAACATAAGACATGAAAACAAAACATAGTATTAAAAAGAGGAATTATTGAGGACCCATTAGAATATATAATGATTTCTATAGTAGTAAAGGAATTTATGTCGAGTCTATCATAGTGGAAAAAGTACATTACTGAATTATTTTTACACCCCATTCAAACCCTACATTACTGAAATGAGATCACTCCCCATTCCAGTCTTGTAATACAAAAGTGAGTTCATTTAATATTCCATCAATGTCCATATCATGAGATATAAATCATTACCTAATTCATTGGAGTGAGATATAGGTCCCACCTATATCATAAAAAATTCATACGTACATGTTCCACAAGATCGTAAATAATCATATCATAACCCATGAAATTAAATGGGTATTATAAAAATGTAGTCATATCATAACATGTGAAAAGAGACATTTTTCAAAAATTATTTAATAAAAAACATAGCCTGTGAAAAGAGTATTGTATAAAAATATTATCACCCATGAAAGAGAAATGGGTTTCATAAACATCATTCCATAAAAAATATAATCCATTAAAAGAAATACTTTTAATAGGAACATTTAATAATAACTTTACAAAGGAATGAGTAACAATAATAAAAGTTATCTTATATAGGAAATAATTTTTAAATATCATTTAAAAATATTTCTTGAGGAAACTATCCTTTGGTCATTGATAAATGAATATTGAAACATAAAAAAATTTCAATTTTTTTTTAAAACTACTTTCAAAACATATAAATAATTAATTGAAAAGTATAAAACGTTTTTGAAATATTTTATCCATGAAAATGGGCTTCAATAATATTTTGAAAACAAGTTTGAAAACAATTTTTAAAACATGGTTTTTGAATAAAACATATTTTTTTCCAAGAAGTTAGACGATCAGATTTTATGAAAAACATTATTTTAAGTACCAATGAGTAGAAAATTTATACAAATACATGAGGATTTATTTAATAACCAATAGAAAATAAAATTCACAAGTTTTCATGAGATATGTATCATATGATTTCATCAAATAATCATAATCATTAACAATCTCAAAATGTGATGAAGTTGTTTCAACAAACTTTTACAACATGGTTACATGAAATGATATTATCCACGTAAGAAAAGTAAATTAAAATAAAGCATAAAATATCCTGAAAATATATATATTTATTATATAACATGTAAAATGGAATTATATACACCTCTAAAATAATTTAGATTCATACCAAAACATGAGTCTCGAAAAAGAAAAATTGATAAAAGAAGATTTTACCGATTTGGTAACTTCTCAAACATATAATCCATGAGAGGATGATATAAAATGGATATTTTAATACCCATAAATTTAATTATAGGTGACATAGAATAAAATATTGTGTATTACATACACCACACAAATTAATTTAGTGATGATTAAGGGATTTATCTCACATAAATAAAAAGTGAGATGAAATCCACTTACCTTGTATCATAACTCTCATAGTACTTGTTCAAACCACATGTATAATAAATTTAAAATTGATTTACCTATTTCACATAACCATATTATCATATCTAATAACATATATGGTTTGATCATGATCTTATAGTACCTTCTCATGAAAAAATCCAATGTTACGGTTTCACCTCTGGAAATATTCACTTCGTTCTTTGCATGTGTCTTAATGTTTTACATCTTTGTACCTTTTAATTATACCACGATTCTAGAATTTAAACCATGATATAAATATCATGTATAATAATTATATTTTTATTATAATAATAGATATAATAAATAAGTGTGAAATGGAATATACCTTTCATGGAGACGGTAATCCACATGTACGCATGAACGATCTTTCCATTTTTATTATCATATGTAAAGAAAGATAGAAAATGAACTATTTGTAGATATTTATATTATATAATTTAGGAATAATTATAATGGTTATATATATCATATAATTTTACTAAACCAATAATTAATACACTCCATTTAGTGTGTGAATGAATCACATCCCTTTGAGGGGGAGCTAGTCCAGACATCCTCAAATGGAATTATCATATTTATAGAAAATAGAAAGTAAAAATATATGTGTATTAAAAGAATTAAAGAAAATTAATGAAATAATAAAAATAATATATGAAATATATAAATACAATTTCCATCGTAATACCCACTATGATAGTTGGTAAACAAAAAATGAACAATCATCGTTTAGTGAGGTTATAGTTAAACCTTCACATAAACAGTATGTTCATTTCCCTAGTAGATGAAGGTGTGGGTGAGTGTTAGATTAACCCTTATAATAAAAAAAGATCTAGTATATTTAGTATAATAGTGTTTTTATACAATAATGTAATAAATATATTGTATGGGTGGAGATGGTAAATAAAATAAATGATCTTGAAAGAAAGTATTACCTGGAAATCAGGTTACTCATTTTTGTTTTTGCTAAAAGGATTCATTTGAAAGATTTTAACCCAAGGTAAGGATTATAGAGGGTATGGGAGGGATTTTGGTAAGTGGGTTTATAAAATATTGTATAAAAATAAGTGGTTTGAAATGTTTGATGAAGAGGGAGAGTTTGTATCCTTTAATATGGAAGGGAAATGACACACTAGGAATTTTTGAAAACAAGTTAGTTGTACCTTTGTTTTTACCTATGAAAACTCAAACCTAACCAACCAAACTCACAAATGGAAGGTTAACAGAATAATAATAGAAAAACATGGGTTTTTCACATATTCATTGGTCGTTTGGGGTCTTAAATTTAAGGTTTAGTCATTTATTAAGCTAAATTTAACATTAACTGTTATGATTAATTGTAATCAGTTTCACTAGTATTTTTATTAAAATACAAATTTCAAATTATTTGACACTACAAATTATGATGAATAAAAATATGGCATCCATTTTTAAAAATTCCAATAATATTAAGGGCATAAATTAATTTAAAATTAATCTTGCAGTCATGTTGACAATTCAGGGTTTTAATGTAAAAATATAAAAAATATTCTATATTTTTATATACAATTTCAAAGTGAAATTTCTTCCAATTACCCGATTTTTATTAAATGAAAAAAATATAATCTAATTAGACATTAAAAAATTCTGATATAAAAATTCAACTTATAAATAAATTAGATGGAAAATCAGTCTTAAATTAAAATCTGGTATTTTTTTACTATTCATCCAAGAATGTGGTTTCTCAGAAAAATCCCAAACAATTTCCATAATCTAATTGTGGAATTCTAAATTAAAACATGAAGTTTATTATATAAATTTTTTTTCTATATGTGTCTAGAATATGTTTTATTATTCTTCATATAAGGACAATAAAAGATGTTTATTCCAAAAAATAGTATTTTTAAACAAATAATGACTTTTCGATAAATCATATCTTTCATTATTAATTTTTTTATTTATATAAGTAAATTATAAAAAATATTCTAAATGTAGTTATTAAAATTAATATAAATATTTTTAATTAATATGTTATAATTATCTAGTTTAAATAATTATAAAATGATTTTTTAGAAACATTGATGTTGTATGTAACGTAAGCCAAGACGGTGTTGCGTGTAATATACACCATGTATGTAATACACGAAACATATGCCAAGTTAATGTTCTTTATATCATGCACTAAGTTGGTTCCATGAAATATATACCATATTGGTTCTGTGTGGAAGTGGTGTTTGACTTAGTGTATTTCAAGACAGAAGTGAAAATTTAATTTGTAAAAAAAAGTTAAATAAGAAATTTGGGTGTTATATAATCTAAGTCAAGTAATTTTGGGCTAAAATTGTTTTATTTACATATATTATTTTAATATATATATATATATATTATTTCGAAGTTGAATTCTTTTATTTTTTTTAGACCTATAGAAATGTATTTTTACATGTGTATAAAAAATAGTTTTCATTTATGAATTTATTATAAAATGTTTAGAATTGAAGATAAAAAAATTTGTAGGTATAGTGTGAATTTTTCAGAAAAAATATTTTTATGTGATCTATTTATTTCTGTGTTAATAAATTAAATTAAGCACTACTGATGAATTATTTTAGTCAAATTTAAAGATAATATCTTCAATAAAATAAATTAACAATAATATGGTGGATTGAGAATAATGTCATTTTTATGTTCAAAATTTCATTTTTTCAACTTCTTTTTGTAATAATTTAACAGTGATAAGGTTAAATAATGTGGTAAATACTCTTACTAGGCTCATTATGGGGATGACATATGCAGTAGAATGCTTCATTCGAATTGAGGATGAACGGATCTAAATATAACTTTGATTGTATCTATTTATAGAGTAATTTAATTCCGTTAAATAATGTGCTTTCAAACCTATTAAAAATGATCCTACTATTGGGTATGAATCTTCTTCACTGCAGTGTAAGGAGGTATACATTTTGGATACACTTAAGGGTTTGGATAACACCTAATCTGACCATAATAGTCCTCTTATTATCAAAATTTTTGTGGAAGGTTCCATCATAGTAGTTACAGATCCAGATGATATAAAGAAAACCATAGAGATCTGCTGGTATTCAGTGTTTGCCTATATTTCATATGAAAAAGGTGTTAATCTCTAGTCCTATACGGATCTGAAATCCCAAATCTTTCCTTGTTGGAATCTCTCTAAATGGATAATAATTTTCATTTGTAAAGGTTACTTACATTTTATTCTATAGTAGCAATAAGACCCAAATTTGGTATGGTGCATTAAAACCCCTCTAACTAAATCCAAGTATCTTTCTTCCCTCAAAAAGGGATTAAAAAATTAATCATTTTAGTCAAAATCAATCCATTTCTTGGGTATGGGCAAGAATTCATGAGATTCCACATATTTACTGGCATTATTAAATCCTAAATGACTTGGATTCATGAATTGGTACTCTGATAATAATTGAACAGAACACAATTGATGGGGACCTAGGTCTTTATTCCAGAGTTCTTATTTAAATAATCAAGGAGTCACCATATCCAAATGGAGTTTACTTAGATTTTAATGATCACTTAATAGAGGTTTTGTTTGAATTTAAAAATATACCTCTATATTGTGAACATTATAGAATGGTGGGTCATAAACTTAAGAATTTATGTCTTGTTCAAATTATTTTCAAACATGTTAAAGAAAAAAATGTATTGGAAGGAAGTTCTAGGAGGTAAGAATCCAACATCAATGGTTTATCTATGAACAGATACAACTGAGGAGCCAAAAGTGGTGCAATGGGGAAAGCCTATTGGCACTAGCATAGCATGGTTAGTTTTGTTTGAATAAGAGTAACAACATCATACCTATCCAGTTGACAACATTGAGACTCATAAAATTTAAATTGAAGAAGAAAATAAATGTCCTAGTGTTGGGTAATATATTTTTGTGGACTTATCATTATTTTTTCTACTAGTTTGTCCATCAAATTTGAGGCTTTTCTTCTTGATATGATTGATTCTGATATTAATGAATCAATGAATATGGAATTACTTATGGAAGGAGATAATTTGATGGAATTAGATTAGAAACAAGGGAACAATTGTTTGCAGAAACATGATGTATTTGACTCTTTGGTAAACATTACTCCTATAAAGAACCACAAAATGGAGTAAGGCATAGTTTCAACTCAGATGAAAATGAATGATGCAAATACATCAAAAATTATGATCCTGTAAAATATGAACGAAGATTTTGGAGTTAAATGAAAAATGGAAAGCTTTCCTCAAACAATGATCAAAATGAGGATTATATATTAAAACTAACTAGGATAAGACAACCCTGGACCATTGGGTTCACTTGGGATCCGTGTATTTAGGTATAAACCTAAAATATTTGGTATTTGAAAACCAATGAAAAATTATACAAGTCAGAGATCTCCCCTAGATAGTTTTTTTCACTCTATTCTGGGTAAAGTTCAAAATTAACCTTTCAATGATAGAATATGTATTCTAGTCCATAACAAGTTAGAAAATACTTTTCTTATTTATGAGGATGACCAAATCATCACATGTAGTTTTTCTAAATATGGAAAAACATTATTTACTCAATGTTATATTATTTCAATAGTTACATTGATAGATGACTTCATTGGATAGTATTGATGGAATTATCTATCACTATTTTTAATCACTGGGTTATTATTGGAGATTTTAACTCAATTATATATGCTGATGTAAATATTGGACCTGTTTTGATCACTATATTAATATAGGACTCTATATCTTTTGTTGAGGAAGATAATATTACTAAAATCAACCAAATTGTTTCCAATTATACATGGTATATAAGTTATTTTCATGGAATTAGTGCTAGTAGAATTGAGAGAGTCTTTTTCAATGAGGTCTCACATGGAAATTGAATACCAATCTCATGTGTTACACTAGAAAATGATAACTTAGTTTAGCATCGCACTTTGGATAATTTTTTCTAAAATGAGTATAAGAAACTAATTCCCTTTAGAATCAATAATCCGGGGACCAACCTCCAAGAATGTAATAAAATATTCAATGAAACTTGGTCAGTGGATGATCACAGTGGTAACCCCTTATCATGCATTTCCAAGATCAAAATTTTAAAGTTTAAAATCAATTAATGTAAAAAGAAATAATTAAATTTCCGTGATGAAGTGATAAATGATCTAGAATGCTCTCTACATGATATCCATGAATTAGTAATAAAAAACAATGTATATGGGGATATTAGTCACAAAACCTTGATGTCCTCTAAACTACAACATCTTATCATGATAAAGGATAATATCCAAAATGACTTTTTCATGATCAAGTGGATTACTGATGGGGACATAATTACCAATTTATTCAATAATATTCAATGGGTATGCAGTTTTAATAGACCACTATTTTAGCATAAGGATGGATACACTATTTTGGATGATAGACATGTCTTATAAAATCACATTGTTTCATTTTACTTGAATCTTATTAATGTTCCACAAAGGAGTATTGTATTAACGGAAGGCATCATTCCAAAAATTATTACCGAGGAGGATAATAACTTACTCACATCTATTACTATAGATTTTAAAATTAGGGATTCTCTTTTTGGTTTCAATGAAATAATCTCACTGGAACTAGATAGTTTTACAAACCATTTCATTCAATTATACCAAGATATAATTCAGAATTTTGTATACAAGCTAGACAAATATTTTGTTATAGGATGTTATTTCTCTCAGGGATTCAATTATCAGTTCATTTACTTAATTCCAAAGGTAGAGAATATAGGTGATATCAACCAATTTAGACCAGTTTCCCTTATCAACACCATAAACAAAGCTAACACCAAAATTTTGGCCAATCAAATTTCTCATGTATCAGAAAAAATTATTTCCCGGAATCTAATTTGAATTTTCCAATGAAAAGAAATATAGTACTACCTTCTCACTTATTTTGGTTGTGTGAACCTTCTTCATAAAACCACATGGGGTAGAAATGTAGCTCTTAATCTTGACAATAGTAAGGCATTTAACACAATGGATGGTGTTTTTTAGGTATATTATTTATGAGTTTGGATTTATCAGGGAGTTTATTAATTGGATTAAATCACTCCTTGGGTCTTCTCACATATCTATTCTTTTAAATGGATCCCCAGTGGGATACATCAAATTCTAAAGGGGGTGTGATAGGGTGATCACCTTCCTACTATTATCTTTTCTATTGCTGAGGACTATCTTAGTAGGATTCTTCTATATATAGTGATAGAGGGTGATCTTAAAATAGTAAAAGAATCCCGAGATATATATGATCCTTATAATATTTTCGTTGATTATGACATTATTATCTTTACTCAGGGTGAAAAGGGGAACATCAGAAACATTAAGAATATATTAATTCACTATTAATGTTTTTCAGGTTAAGAAATTAATTGGAAAAAATCATTCATTTAGCTTGGAAAAAACATCTCAAAATCCATTAAATTATGTATGATGAGTGATCTAGGAATAAGGTAAGGCTCTCTTCCATTAATTTATATTGGAGTTCCGATGTTCCATTGAGGAACCAGGGCCTCTTACTTAATTAATGTGTTCAAAAAAATTAGAATAACTCTCTCATTCGAGAAGGTAAAATCCATCTCAATGGTAGGAATAACATGCTTGGTCAAGCATGTAGTGGTCTCAAAGCTGGTGTACTCCATTATGATATACTCATTTCCTACCTCTTTTATTAGAACCATCAACTCTCTAATGAAAATTTTTTTTGGAGTGGAAGTAGCCTGAAATGGAAAATCCTCACAAATACTTGGAAGTAGGGTTGTATTCTCAGTCTTCGAGTGGTCTTGGAATAAAAAAAATGATATTTTCAATCAATACCTACAAGAAAACTATATTTGGAGGCTCAATAATGAAAATTATGACTCATTGGGAATCCACAGTGTAAGATTCATATCAAAATAGATTACATTAAGAGTGATCTACATTCAATTTTCTTTCTTGCCTAGTCTTACAAGAATTTTTCTAAGGATTAACATGAACAATCATTGGGTAGTTTTTATAAATTCATGTGTTAGGGTCAGGAAAGATAACTATCTCTGAACTCCGATTATTTATGGTATCATAACTCATAATCCTAAAACTGACTACCAAATCTATATAAAGTATTAGGTGAATAATCTGGATATTTTTCCACATGAAAATACTTCTGTTGTCTTTTTATATGAGTGTCTGAACCAAGAATACATGTTCATATAAGAGAAAAACCTGAATATAATGCTTAATTACAAGTATTTTTACAAGTATAAAAATCAAGAAGTCCGTAAGGGGATTGGGACTTTTAATAAAAAATGGATATCTCCATCAAGATTCATGTTTCTTTGGAGACTCTCCCTCAATATGTTTTTGGTCAATGATAAACTAAAGAGAGTTGGAATTCCTCTCTACTCATGATATGTGTTGTTTCATTAACATCATAAAGATGTTGACAAGTTATTCTTATGCTACAACACTACCTACTCTCTTTAGATATATGTTTTTGATCTTTTTTAGATTCACACTTTATGGACTGATAATATATAGTATTTTTTCCTCACCATGATGGGTATTAAACTGTACAAAAAAATCATGATTCTCTTCAATGTGGGTTGAGTAGAGGTAATTCATGTCATCTAGACAAGTAGAAATACGATAATATATGAACGTAAATCCTATAACCTCTACATTTCCTTTCAAATATCATTAAACTAGTCCACAACCCCACCATGTTTCATGAGGTGCATTTTAGTAACTCAGATAGTGATTTCTCTATTCCGAGAAAGCATTAAATCATACGAAATTATCCAAAACCCCTTATAACTCTTGAGGTTTTCTAGATTCTACTTTTTCTGGATAGATTAAATGAAACTATGACCGTGCTTCATGGGGGAACTAAATACCAGAAGGTTATGGGGTTGACTCTTGATATCACAACGGTGATTTTATTGAATGAATACATAGATAGTGTGGTCAGTTCACAGCTATTAAGGTGGTAATTATGGTATTTATCAACGTTGTCTCAGTTGAACAAAAAATAATTTCAAACAACATTTGGTTTGAGGGTGACTCTAGTACCATCGTTCAAGATATTATGCTAGGACATACTCATATTTCATTGAGTTTGATAAAAAATGGGCCAAATTTCTTGGCATTCATACTTCAGTTAATTTCATTGTCATAGATAACTTTTATGAAACAAATCATCTTACCAAAAAACGTTTAAATAAAGGCGTTTCTATTGTGGCCTTCATCTGTACTTCTAATATTCCTTATGATATGCATCCTTTTTTCAATGGGAAAATGTAAAATTACCTCTTTCAGATTCATGAGACCTATCCTTTGCTTGACAAATTTTATATTTGGGTCCACCTTACCAAGTAAATAACATTCTATTATTTTAAAGCATTAAATTTTTACAAGGGCGGTACTCCCACACTTATAAAGGTAACCTCCTCTTCTCAATTATTCACACCCATTACAGACTCTATATTTGATAATACCAACTAAAATTTCATCCTGCATTCCTTAAAATTTTTAATAGGTTCATTTCCAAAAAAATACTATCCTAAGAAGGATTACGATGTAAGAAAAAGTAATAAATTAGAAAAATAGGTAATCATCTTAATGGAGTTATTGAAGGTTTATTTCTTCTTCTACATATTTCAAATATTATATAATAAAATAAATAGAATTAAATATATATATTAACTATACTAGAGTTTTCTTATGTTAACAGAACATCGATTTTATGTATCCTTTAAATCTAATGGAAAACTAATGCATTGCTTTTACAAACGTACTGACTATCATTTACAAGGAGCAACATGTTTCATTTTTCATCAGCACCTCACTTAGATGGTTATGTTGATGTATTAAATCAATATTTATAATATTAATGATATAATTATGAATTTTTTAGGTTAAATTATTAATCACATTTCATCCATTCAATTAATTGAAATGTGTATGTATCACTTATGAATATGTGTGGACGACAACCTCTGTGAAGCTAGGTAATTCATTTTTCATCAACAAAATATATTGATTTTTTGAAGTTGTATATAATGTGTATATATTGGATTTCATGAACTAATAATATTATATATATGATGAAACTTCTACGATGGTACAATGACTAAAAAATCCAAAACAAAACATGGATAAAAAATTAAATAGTTAACATCAAAATATTGATTCTATTAGAATAATAATTACTAAATGGGTATCTTTAAATTAAAAATTATTCATATATGGTAATATTATTAATAATATGGTTAAGATATATAATATAATAAATAAAAACGTATTTGAAAATTTGATGTATCATGTATAAATAATGTCAATACATGAGGTAAGGGCCTGTGTTACAATCCCAATTTTTATTAAGATTTATTATTATTTAATATTCATTGTGGGAAACTAGATGTTAATTTTTTTAATAAATTTCATCCACATTATTATCTTATATTTATTTCTAATTTTTATATCATGCATTCCATATTTTCTTTTTTTGAACGCAAAATACCAAAATAATGGTTAAAAAACTAACCTCATTTTTTCTTTTCTCTTAGGGAATTTTTATCTTCAATGTAAATATTGTGAATTTATTTTTGTAGTTTTTATAAATAATTAAAATTTTAATAATGTTTTTTTATAATTCATTTTAAATTCTTTACTAATTAATAAAATGATTCTTTTATAAATTTTTCCATACAACTCACCTTGAAATTTTTACCAATGTGTGGAAATAATGTTGTTCTTAAATGTATGCAACAAGAATTAATTATATCACCAAAATGTACTTACTTCATAATTTAAATTTATTTATATTTTCCATGGTTTTTAAATTAAGATATTGTTCTCAACATTCTAGGAATTCTATGTTTTTATGATTTACTCAATGAAAAAGGTTGTTTTCTATTGATTTTAAAATAATATTTTAATTATTTTATAATTTTTTTCCTATATGTAAACATAATTTGGGAAATATTATGCTTCACTAGGGATATCCTCTAATGATACCATATGTTTTTTTTCTCTAGATGGATTTTGATTACATTATGAGGAAATATTGATGATTTTTTTTTATTTTTTATGGGTTTTGTTGTGATAATATTATAAATGTTTTTATGATCGTGGGACACACATATGTATGGTTTAATTATGTGATAAGTGGAATAGAATTAAATATCTCTATAATAAATTATGTAATGATTTATATCTCATGAGGAAATATAAAATTAAATGGGGAGTGTATCTAAATTAATATGGGAATCTGTCCATCAATAATGAAAAGGGAATTGGGAGTGAACCCAATCCACTATAGTAATTTATCCACTGTGTTATTATGATTTTAGAAGTGATCCTTAAATAAGGAAATTATTATTATCATCAGCCACATTAATATGAAATTTACTTATGATTATAATATACTCTAAAAATTTTATATTAATGATGATAT
This sequence comes from Viscum album, assembly GCA_963277665.1. Lineage (NCBI taxonomy): Eukaryota > Viridiplantae > Streptophyta > Magnoliopsida > Santalales > Viscaceae > Viscum > Viscum album. Next base: position 1,501,017,874 of record OY728136.1, on the reverse strand, counting down.
TAAACTCTTATGACTCGTGTTTACCCTTACACATCATATGAAATCACCCTTTCTTATGTTTCATTTTCATTAGGTGTTGAAAAAGTTTATTAAGTATGATATGTCTAACAATGTTATTATATGATAAGAAATTTGGGGAAGATATTGAATATCTTTCATGAAATAATTTTATTATGTATTGGTCATTGAATACAAAAAACCGTTACAATTTTGGGGTATGATTTATTGTGAGATGTATAGAATATTCATATAAAATGATATAATATTCATATATGGAATCATAGATATTAATTTCTCAATATCATAGTAGTGTTTTTTTATTTTTCAAGATTAGGTTATTAATAATATGTGGAATGAATTTATAACAACCTATGATTAACTGAAAGCGATACAGGATGAACCTAAGGTGTCATAGGTTGATAATTAAATGTCATAATTTTGTACATAATAAGAATTTTTTTCCTAACTATATGATTTATCATTATGATAAATGAATTTTAATTCATACACAATGATTTTTTTGTTTAAGTAAATAGTTGGAACCGGCGTAAATCATGTTAATTATTGATGTGATAGGATACTTAATGGCTGTCCTCATGAAAAACCAACAGTAATGGGGGTTAGAATGAAAAATATTATATCACTGATTATATAACTCTATCACGGAAGTAATCATGATTATATTGAAAATAATATTTTGAAAGAGAATCATTTTATTGTTTCTTTCATAAGGAAACATCAATCTTCCATTTGTTGGTCCATTGATCCACTAATTAATGGGAAATAGATCCTTACCACTCAAAAGATATTTTTTTCTCTATTTCCTAGAGCGAGTTTTTTTAATAATCTATTTATTATTCTCAATGTGAAGTAAATTAATTATGGTCCAATATTAATAATTTTTAGAAAGATGAAAAAATTACTCCATGGAATGAGAATACATTAATAGTTTATTTTTTAGTAAGTACTTTCTTCAAACACTTTACATGAAAATACAAAGAGAATTCGATGAGATAAAGTAGAAGGATGATGAATCCATTGGTACCTATAAATTGATTTTTAAATGAAATTAATGGTATGATTATGTTTTTATCATACAAAATTAAGGAAAAATATATTGATTGATTTGTGGGGTAAAACCATTTTTATGAAAGTATTCATCCATAAAATTATTTTCTGGCTATGAAGAAATCATTCAATGTGATATCAATATATAAATAAATATTAAATACTCCAATTATTCTAATGTTATTTGGTTAAATAATATAAATGTGGAATTTTGAAAAAAAAAATAATAATAAAACCCATGGATTCAAAAAATTGATCTTTATTCATCTCTAAAGATTTTAAAAAATACTAATAAATTTTCTTAAGGGGACGAATAAATATTTTATCTATGAAAAAGTAGAAAATAGTTAAAATGGATACGAAAGGTATATAAAAATGAAATCCAATGAGATTAATAGGGGGAAAACTCATCTGAGTACACGAACAACACTCCAAAGATTCATTTGGAAAGAGTATGAGTATTATGTAATTTATTAGGGCTGAAAAGACATCTAAAATAGTCTTATTTCTAAAACTCATATCAAGTGAAATATTTTTTTCTCAGGAATCTATTAAGCTTGTATTTATTCCAAAATTTATTTAAATAACATAATTTATGTCCATTCAAAGTTATTAATGATAATATAGATATTAGACAAAATTTTGGAACAAAGAATATAATTTTAGAAGACTCAAAGGTTTTAAAAATAGAAGTTAGAGTTAAAAAAATATCACACTTTCACAAAGAAGATAATACTTTTCATAATGTATCACATTGAAATTATATATTTCACAAATATTGTAATCATTTGTGAAATGTATCCTCTGATAACCCCGTCACCTATAAATACCCCTTATACCCCCTATTTTGGGGAGGATGCATCAGAATTCAACATCATGCTCTTAGTTCAAGAAAAAGAAATAATTTTAAAACATTTTAAAAAAATCATTCCTAAATGGAATAAACCATTGTGGATAGCCTCACTTGAGACCTTCTATATATAAGTCAGTGATTTAGGATTATTTTAGAAACATTCATCCATGAATAATAATGTTTTTTAAGATGTCCATTCTTAATGGAACATGAAATATAAAGAAACTTTTAGGATTCAGGAATTAATGTTTTCTGTATCCATATGGACCCCTCCTTTCAATGAAAAAAATATCATGAAAGTCTAGAACCATACAGAACCATATTTTTATGAAACCCTTCTCTGTGACTCTAATATTCATGGACACTATTCCATAATATGGGTGATGCACCACACACCCCCTTATGATCAAGGTCAGCCTATGGTCTTTCTCTTTTGGCCTGGTCCTTTCGCTATCATTACTAACCCCCATGATAAATGGAGAGTCATCCACCAATTTTCTCGGTCAGGTATGGGAAAATTTTCTGTAGTGTTATATAGAACCCCACCACCGATAAAATATATTACCATGATTCAACATAATAATCCTACCCCCTAAAACACCTTGATTTGAGTTATTCCACATAGCCAATTTATTTGACCATGAGTTGAGATACTCCTCATAGATCCCAGAAACTCATTGAGATGAGTTATCCCTATTAATCTATTCATTACACCACATTTCTAGATACTCATCATGGTATTACTAAATACCTTGAGTTTAAATAATTTTAATTAATTTCAAGAAATGTTTCACATGAAATTTCTGAAATAACACAAGATGACTATGTTACTAGATTGAACCAGAAACGGAAGCCTCCATGTAAGTCCCACACCATTCATTTATGCACATAATTATCAAATTATCCTTACTAGAATATGTTAAACTATATTATAACCTATGTTATAGGTATAGGATACCTCATGTGACAATAACAAAATTCATTATGTGTCAATTTTAGTATGCCTCATCAGTTGATCACGAGACAAACCTCATAGACCCTATTGTATAATCGTCAATTTTAATCTACACCAAACCTGGATTCATGTCCTTAAATGGAACCTCCAATGGGTCTCATCCCCTTGTGTTACACCCAATTTCATTCCTTGATGCATTAGTGGGTTCTGATTCATTCATGAAATTACAAGAGGAAAATTAATGCGAGACTTTAGTGAACAAGCCCCACACATATCCTTACTGCTCCGAAGCATCCCCCATAGAAATCTTCACAACGTGTAAGCCCCAATATAATTAATTAAACCATTAGTGTTTCAAGAAACCCTCATGACATAATATTAATAATAAATAAATGGAAGATTAATGTGTATTCTCCCACACATAATTTCCTTACGAAAGACTGTAAGTTGTGGCCTTACCATATGTAATGAACATTGGATATCCAACATAATAAGATTGGGATACCTCATGTGACAAGAAGGATATAAATCATGTGATAAAAGTGAGATTATATAACTTTCCTCAAGGAATATACCATGCATAATCTTCGATCACACAATCATTTCTTCCCCAATAGCACCTCGGTAGCTTCCACACATTAGCCTTAATAACAAAATCATTTCTCCATAGTAGAATCTAGAAATATTAAACATGTAAGACACAAACACACCATCAAAACTACCAAAAACACCCAAGTGTAATTCATCTATAAACCCCAAGAACATCATCACTACTCCTCATCATCACCCATAAATCTTCTATATGTATTTCTCAACCACACCATCACTTATCCTTAGCATCGCCCAATTATCTTCCATTCATTGGATCCAAACATTTCATCACTATTACTCAAATTTAATAGGGATTATTCCATGAATTAGACTAAAAAATACCATATTTTATCCTCATTATACCCTTATTATCTTCAACATATAAGACACAATAACACCACCATTCCTCTCCAACAACATCCAGGTAGAATCCACACATATGCCCTGATTATACCGTCACTATTTATTGGAATCACATAGGATTTCCAATTTGTTTTCCTAAAAAGTTATGAACTATAAAACATTATAATTCATAACACCCATTTCCTAGTCACACAACAATAAATTTCATAACAACATCATCAACACTAGATGTTAAATTTTAGCCCTACCCTATGTGACTACCAAAGTATAACTTATGTGATAAGAATGAGATAACCCACCCCCCATTATGGGAATCTTACATACATAAATACTAGACCATCACTTGTTATCTATCATTTCATGATACCAAAATCATCACCATAAGAAGTTAAAATTCATGGATTGGTCATAATAGATGACCATAAAATGTGTACTCGAAAAACATGGTTTTTTATCCATACCTCATCACATGGTTCGTAGGATTCCTCTCTATGGTTCAATCCCAACACCACCAAAAATTTGTTTGTCTTCCCATGGGAGTTGAAAACCAAAATGTGTGTTAATTACCACTAGGAACAAAATTATGGACTAATGTTAAAGTCTACCCTAGACCTCAACACCTCCATGTAACAACAACCTATATTTAGCTCAGTACATGACCAAAATATATGATAAATCTAAAAAAAGAATATAAACCTTTGATCACATCCCCATAAGACACTAAACCTTTTATTACATCTCTAAGAGACTCTAAAATTATTATTATTCACCCACTAGTGTTTAAACATGTGATCAAATCCCTATAAGGATTTAAACTTTTGACCCCATTGATTCATTAGAACCTCTACCTCATGTGAATATCATGATATTTACATGGAGAATATCCTAAGAACCATTTTATAATAAGAATACTTTTTAATGGAATGAAGAGTTATATATTCCTCATGTAATATATAATAAATGTGTGTTTCCTTATTTAACATTGATTGGTTTCTTAGGGAAATAAGTCTCGGATTCGTTATGCGACTAACATGAAATGCTCTATAATAAATATGGGATGGCTTGGGATTTACACATGTGATTCCTTATACATGAATTTTACTAAACACCGAATGAGGAATATTTTTTATCAACTCCCATAATACCAAACATTCAAAGATGCCTAGACATGCCCAACATCACTATTAGCTCCAACCACATGTAGCATCCCTCCTGTAATAGAAAGAAACATAATTAAACAATAGCATCATTAAGATGAAAGTGGGAGTGATATTACAAAAATATAATAAATCTATTATAGATAACTATACTAGGAAATGAAATTAATGGAGGAATACATAGAAGGAGGAGTTGATATCTCATCATCTTATTCTGATAAAGGAGTAGACATCAACAAAGATGGTGGTAGAGGCCACCCACATATGGATGATGGGAAACGATTATAGAGGGGTCATGATCAGTCCAAGGATGTGGAACACTCCTGGAATGGGACAAAATATAACATGATGAACACTCTAATAGAAATATTAGCAGAGAACCGATTAATGTGACGTAAAAACGCTTATCCTTCAATTGTGAGTAGATGAACATCTTAGGGTATGATAAAATATTGTAATAACCAATAAAAATATCCTAAAATTTATTTCATAGAGGATGAGTATCATTGGTCTCATGAAGACCTAGAACCTGTGGTGTTATATCAATTCCACCAATGATAGATACCGTATAGGGGGAAATACCCTTCATTACCACTATGAAGAAATTTTAGTGAATTTACCTATAATTCACTAAACAACTTTATCTATGCCATTAAGGTGGGGTATATTAAGATTTTGGTAGCCTCTTCTTCAACCAGGGAGTCTCCAATGAAGGTTCCAACCACCAAAAAACACTACATGCGTAGGTTCTCTTATCCCAACAGTAAGGGTGGGTCGATCATAACCTTACTCTAGTTTCTCTAGTCGAGGATCAAATGAACCAATGTTAGGGTATGGTCACCAGTCATGCTCTATGAAATACCACCCTTATAGGGTTCCATGAATTCTGGGTATCCTTTTCTTATACATCTACCAAGATTGGCATCCATGACTACTAGGTACCCCTTACCCATCCATTCATTGAGATAGGATTCCAAGGCCCATGGGTGCCCTCACTTCATCCATATAGTGAGATAGGATTTCCTGAAACATGGGAACCCTCTCCCTATACATCCAAATTGAAAAGTTCCCTGACTCTATGGATTAAAACCTCATTACATGAGGGATGTTGGCTTCTATAGATTATGAAAACTCCTCCCATTTCTAAAATAGCGATTTTATGGTAGGGATGCACCAAAAAAGAATTCTTCCATTTAAAATGGTAATATATCCTTATTCCTAGGTAGAAGTCATAGAAAAACGTTTTTGGATGGCATTACACTGGTGCCTCTAAGAATTTAGATATTCTAGGGGGAAACTATTTTGTGTTACTAACCCCTTACGTGTTGTAGTTCATTGTCCCTACTCCATGAATGGCCACTCTAGTTGCCATTTTCAACATATATGATTGAATTTTAGGGTTAGGTTGACATAAATACTATAGTATACCTTTCATTAATAGCTCATGTGGACCTTGAACCCCTTTTCACAATCTCTATCATCTCGACCACTGTATATGGAGGTGTCTTCATTTGACTGTGATCGAAAAACTAACTCTTTTTCATACCCAGTAGGTTGATTCTACTTACTTATAAATACATCAAAATATATCATGGATGTCCTCCCCATGATTAAAAACAACTATATAGGTCCTCCCAATGACAAAATAGAAATTACAATGGAATCATTCCCCATGATGTTGACCGACTAAATCCTAGTGAATATCTACGCTGATGATGAGTGAATTTTAAGTGAATCATGTTGTAGGATCACCATATTCATCAAGAAAATAAAAATATCAGAATATAGTTTATATATCCGTGCCTCCACCCCCAAAAATCTAGTGTTAAGTCATATACATCAGTTGAGGAAGCTCAGTGTAAAATTTCATGATACAGGCTTAGTCAAATGATGTTAAAATGCATAATATATTTCATTTTGTTTACTTGATGTTAAACAACACAAAATTATTTCTTCTATGTGCACAACCTTAAAATAAACAAGTTTCATTCTTATGGCTTGAAAATAAATAGTGAAGAAATATTGGTCCTATATTCATGAAACTAAATAGAACATCAGTATTCTTGGATACATGAAATTAAATTACATGACACCATAGTCAAATATATATGACCATAAACTAGAGCGATGACATTGTCCTTATTGAATAAATTAAAATTAATGAAAACATAATACTCACATGATTTAAAAATACATGATTAATTTTGACTTTTCTTCAAGATGTTAAACTACACAACATCATTGGTATTTTCTTCATGACCTTAAATGGAACATATTTCATCGATTCTGACTGAAATTAAACAATGTAGCATCATTAGTCTATTGTGCATGGCACTAAAATGCCAATCATTTATAATGGACTCATGATGTCAAATTATATGATACCACATTCAAAATTATAAGACCTTAAACTGAAACAACCTATCATCCTTGTCACATTAAGTTAAACTACATGACCACATACTTATAACAATTTATTAAACTATCTTACGTATTGGCTTCGCCGGGTGACATTAAACTGCATGCCCAACATCCTGGCCACATGATGTTATACTAAATTACACAATATTCAATGCTATATAACCTCAAATAGTAGTTACCATGAATATTGTTCTCATGATGGTAAACAAATTGATAATATCATATCCTAATTCACTAATCCTTATGACATATTTTCCTCACCATAAACTATTAAAATGCTTTTCAGGAATCATTCCCATAAGATGCTAAAATAAACTCTACATTTTCTCTTTAAATGATATAAAACATTTTTATACTTTTTACTATCACTAGATAGGGTTACCCATTCTTTAGATAATCATATACAACAATGACTTCAATAATTACATAAATCAATATTCTCATTTATTGTGGGATGTGTTGGGATACTCAGACCTCACATCTCTCGAAAAACCCAACCACTATGATATTTTAATGCTTTTCCCCAGGTAAGAGACTAATCTATTTCTCATTAATGGTTCCATTTAGTGTGTTCAAGAGTATGAAGGAATAAATTTTATAGTGTTTAAATTTCCCTCAAATATCCCATTATATTCACTTACACACATTGAATCTTCTTTGATTTGGACCTCCATTTTCCTTAAAATCTGAATGGGCTCCACTAACCATAAAGGTTCCTCACTAGACCATCCCACCTCCTATCTTTCGTACACATATCAAATTATATTTTCATAAAAGACCCCTCTCCCATGTTTTAAACATGGTCAATTGTGGATCTGACATTTACATACCCCATACTTGGCTGATGTGTCTATGGAACCTATTCTTCAAACATGGTTTGTAGTCACTCGTTCCCATCACTCACCCTTCTTTAATAGTCTAGATATTGAAGGTTACAATTTATCTCATTTACACTTACCATTATTTTGGTGGAGTCCTAACACCCTCAATGTTATCCTTATATGCATTCATACAAGTTGATTATGTAAATTGGCATCATTGGAACCTTACCACGATATATTATTTTGGACCTATTATTCTTTCCCTTGTTACAAGAGGATCCCCTCAATACTCCTTTTCTCTTCCACTGATCATAGATCATGTGGTCTTAGGAGACTTTGGTATACATCCACCTGTATGGTTAAGAGATGAAAACACTCCAAATTATAACACCAACCCATTTCTTTATAAGAATCGTAACATTAAACTATGTGAAACATGTATCAGAGATGTTTAGTGTGGTGAAAGTCCTTCATGGTTCTCTTTCGCATGAGTTTCTACTCGTTTTTGTTTTATAAACATCCTCCTGAAATTCACCTCTATGGTAACAAGTATCATAACTTCAGACTATATCAAAACATCTGTAAAAGGCGATGCAACCTAAAACTACCTAAACCAATGTCATGGTCTCATAACAGTAAAATGCATGAAAAATTTCTTTTCACAAGATTATAAATCACATGTTTCATGGTCACAGATGCATGACCTTAAACTGAAAATATTTTTTCTTACTATACGATTTTTAGATAATAGAATTTCCATTTCATCCTCACCTTAGAGAATATCCTCTTCCAATTTCAGAATTTCTCTCCTATCAAGATACACAATAGAACTACATATTAATTTATTCACAGTTTAACAAAGGATACACAGTGATGCCTAAACCATATGTCTTTGGATAAACCAAAAATTATTCGACTATGTGCGACCATCGTCACTAGAAGTCATCCCCATAAGCCTTTTTTTATTTCAATATCACTGGATAGAGAAGCTATATCACCCTCAGATGTGGTCTAAAAATCATGAAAATAAATTGTGTGAAACTATCCCTATATTTTGTTTGGGTAAAAGAAATCCTTGGACCCATTTTCACATTAGGTTACAAACTCTATAGAACATCAAAAAACCCTCTGAAATCCCCATTCCCTAATCTAGAATCATCAACTTTATTATGAAATAAAACCTATTTTGGGGCAAGATTCATGCACCTAAACAATGTGAACGTTTTTTGGAGATGTATGTGTGACACAAGGCCTCCTTGGAAGTCCTTCGACATTGTATTATTACTCTCTCCCATACCAAAAGAACCTATCCAGGATATCACTCCATTTGCCAAATATCTATGGACATAAACTAACCTCCTTCTTGTATAACCACCATAACCTCAAACTATTTTCATATGGTCCCCTACAGCCCCCAATCCACATATAGTTGGCATCACCATAGGTGTTTCATATATTAATTCCCACTTTTCTTTATATTTTCACCCAAGCGGACTTTCACATTCTGTGTGATTCGCTTACCACACAAGCCTCTAGATCATTGTGTGTCTTGACTCTTAATTCAATGGCATATATTGTGGTGCCTATATATTTTTTATTAGGTCGATCTATGAATCCTCTCATAAACCATGCCTTGTTTTATAACCCCCCATACCTCATCAAATGTTAGGGATTTTTTTATAAAATATTTTTTTACACTTAGATAAATATTGTCCAAGAGTTATAACCTTAAACTATGTGAAAACAAGTGTGGTGTAGGTTATCCTTTTACCTCTCTTAATAGTGGGTTTATAATACCTTCCATTTCACACAAGATTTTACAGATGGTCCAAGATATATGATCATAAACTAGAAACCTTGTTTAATGTATCTGGACCTTAAATAATTTTCAACTTGTCTTGAAGATATTTTTTCATGCAAAGCCTTCCTTGACCACTCTTCACATAGGGATCATTCTATCTCCCATCCAAAATGAATATACTCGACACACAAACTTGGTCCATGATTCATGAACTTAAACTATGAAAAATAATCTACACACATGATCTTAAATATATTATTATCTGGTCAGACTAGCATGGCCCAAAACATTCCCATGAAATAGGCATAAATTCTTGTGAAGTAGGAAAACCTTAAAGGATAAATATGATAGAAAGATAGGATTTATCCCACTATGTATCCCCCATTAATTGGGAAACATTACATGATTCAATTGAAAAGTTACAAATCCTACATGGCTCAACACCATTCCCTTCAAAAAACATGAATCTATGTTTCCAACCCACTAGTTCTGGGAAATGTGAGATTCAATACTTCCTCCATTTTTAATCCCTTCATAAGGTTATCTATGAGGTACCACACTTTCTATTCCACTTTTACGCATCCCATTACTTTGAAAGAGTGGATGTTATTCATGTGGGTTCACACATCTTAGTCTCATGATGTTAAATTGTACAACACTCATCTTGGTCACAAGTCATTAAGTGCATCATCCTTACTATATGAAAATATAATATGCATTCTATTCCCTCGCCCAAAGATGTTAAACTAAATAATACTCTTCCTCACTGTAAGGCATAAAACTAAAATTTTATTCTGCACTTTTATTAATAGGTTTGTTTCCCCCTTTTATTTTAGTCACCTACCACACCATTTGAGTTCTTTGACAACCGCATGAAAACATATATGAAACTACAATTTAGAGGGAGGTTTGGCCCCCCATTCGGACAAAAATACACCCTCTGTGTGCCAAAACAAACAATGGTGTAACACCCAAAGATTTGAACTCCACTTGAACATTTCCTTAGTCCACTTGCATGCTTCACGTCCCCCATGATTTGGATCCCCACCATCTCCAACCTCAGAATGGGATCCGCTAACATTAATAATGACTATCTAAAATGCATCACCTAAAATGATGGTCACATTCCTTGAAGAACATTCAATAAAAAATAGACGAGTGTTTTCTTTTGGAAATGGTTAATGGTTTATCCTCATTTTTATGTCCCCGCTCTTGGCAGTGTGATAGTGCATCATGTTTTTCAAACAAGGTCAACAACCATCCTCAATAGTCATGGTGGGCCTATTTGAGTTCCAAATACCAAACATCATGTTTCACATCCTTAGTCCCTCTCATTTAGGAAGAATTCAACACCCCTCAACATCACCCTATATGTTTACTCATGCACATTGTGAAAGAAATATATACATACATGGTATCTCTCCAACCAAGATCCCTCTTGAAAGGATACTCCCAATGGTCGATGAATCATTTTGACCATAAACCCTCAACTCTTGTCCATGAATATCATGTAGGAGAAAAATATTATGTTTCATATTTTTTCTTTCAATTATTATGAATCACATGGTCTTAGATATTTTATTTTATTATTTCATCAACATGATCTAGATATAGTTTACCTCAATAGAAGAAGAATTTTTATCATCCATTTTCTCAGAAATTAGTCTTCTTTTCCCTTCTCATACTCATTGGAACCTATTCTATTGGTGTAATTTTTTATAATTAAAAAATCTAAAAAATGAACTATATGATAAAAAATTATATCAAATGGAATATGTCATTTATAGTCCTCAATATGACTAGTCTTGGAGAAAAATATATTTATAGATCAAAATTCATGTTTGTTCACATTTAGCACTATGAAAATAGAATGTTGAGGAAATTCTTGAGTAATGAATAGAATTTCATGGAACAAAAATTTTATATTAATTGTAGTTGGAGAATTTAAAAAAAATTATACTATCATGAAGATGGTAATAATTTATGAAATGTATCACCCCAAACTGTTATTTTTTATATGAAAGAAATCATTCAATAAAAATATAATTAGATAACCCCAATGCCTATAAATACCCCCCTCAAGATACAATTTTAAAGAGGATGAATTGAGATATGAAATTGAACTCTCAATACATGAAACTAGGAAGATTTTAATTTTTAGAAAATCATTTCTCCCATAGTCTAAAATTTTATGAACTGAATCACGAGAGCTCCTCCATGAATGGGTGATTTTTTAGGATGTTTTGTGAAACATCCATCCATGAGTTACACTATTTGTGTATGATGGCCATGCCTCATGAAAGAAGTATTTTTATGAAACACCAATTTATATGAAATTTTTTTATCTATATCCCTATGGATCCCACATTTCAATGAACACACATTCATTAATGTCGAGAATAATGGAAAATACAAATTGTAGGAAATACATTCCTTTATACCCAAACTCCGTGACTTCTATTATATACCAAGGGGGTTGCACACCCGCGCATGTACTCGAGATCAGGTTAGGGCTCAAGTCTTGATCATATGACCCGGTCAATTCACTACAACAATATCCCTCATGAAATATAGAGTGTGGTGTCATGACGTATTCTAGATAGGTTAGGGAAATTTTGGGTTGAGACATATAAAACACCATCTACCATCAAAAATGTTATCATGAGTAGAAAAAATCATGTTATACCAATGAAACACCATGATTTGTGTTATTCGGCTTTGTCTATTCATTGTTTTATGAGTATAGATAATCATATTATCCCCTAAAAACACCCTGAATGAATTTATTCATCTCCATTTATTCATTTCATGATGAGTCAATATACTTCCCTTGGTTCCTCAATTAATTTATGTCCAGATACCCCTCAATAAATTTCTGAAATACCTCCACATGAATTCTATCTTATGTTGTACTAGAAAGGGGAACCATAGTGTATGTACCATACTATCCATTTCTAGGAATATCTGCTAGATAATATTATACCCTATGTGATGAGAATTGGATACCTTATATGATAAGAACGAGATGATTTTTGTGTTAAGAATATGATGCCTCGGGATATGATCATGAGACAACTCTGGTATTCCATGTAGGATGGCATTAAACTCTAAAGTACATTTTTCATGGATATAAGTCCATTGAAGGAAACTCCCTATGGACACATCCTTTGGTGTAACAACCAATCATATTCCTTGACCCATTAGCTGACCAAGATTCCCTTGCGACTGAACATGTTGCAGAAATAATGGTCAAACATAGAAAACATTCCCCACACAAATCCCTACCACTTCCATCCATCTCCATGGTTATCCTCCTCAGGTGAAATACTCAGTAATATTCCTTGACCCATTAGCGGGTAAAGATTCCCTCCAAACCCAACCTAAGAAAGGATGAATGGGAATCTTGATGTGTAAGCCCCAAAAACAACATCCTTGCATATGATGTTAAACTATGTCCATGTCCTATTAAATGATCTTGGGATTCAGTACATAATAATTTCATGATTCATAATATAAAAAGTAATATATACCTTATGTGATATGTGTCAGATTATACAACCATTCTTATAGAATCTTCCATGAATAATCCCCACTCACAACATCACAGAACTATAGTAGTTCCCAAAAATCTTCTAGGCATCTGAACTAATCACATGGTTGGTACACCATAGAAACAATTAGGAATATTCCATGAATAATACCCAATCTCATGATCACATCTCCCCAATATCACTCAAGTAGTTTCCACATATAATCTCCATCCAAATTATCACTACTCTTTAGAATAACCTATGAATATTCCACATGCATGCCTCGACCACACCATCACTTCACCTGTATATCACCCTAGTATGTTCCACATTTATGTACAAAATAAATCGTCGGTACTAATTATCATTACCCTAGAAGCTTCCATGAACAAGCCATAATCAAACCATAATTTCTCCTTGGATGCTCCCATAAAACCTCCATATGTAATCAACAATCACACCATGGTTACCCCCTAATAGAAATCCTTAAGAATCCACACATAATACATAATCATAAAATTGATTCCCCTGAATACTAAATTGGATAACACATGTGTAAGCCCCAAAAACATCCAAGATGTAACAATTTAAACTACATAAAACCCATTTCTTAGTGTCATTACATTAAACTGCACGACGGCATCCTCAACACATGAGGTTAAACTATTCTCCAACCCTAAGGGACTAACATAAGATGCCTTATATATTATAATTATGATTATCCCACATATTATGGGAGGAATACACATATAATCCCCACACCACCCCTTGTTATAAATCATTTCATGACACCAATATCCTTACCACATTCCATTAAAATTTATCTACTGATCCTTGTACATGAACATAAACTATGCACTTAAACTACCAGGTTTTTTATCCCTACAACCTAATAGGGTGTGTAGGATGCCATTATGAGGTTCAATCCCAATACCACCAAAAATCTGCAAATCTTCTCCTAGAAGGAAACAACCCCAAATTGTTATAATTCCCTCCAAGAACCCACTTTCCAGTTAAACTTGAATTATCCACTAGACTCAGTTCCTCCATATGTAAATAACATATATTGGGACCAGTACATGAAAATAATATATTAGAAACATACCCATAATAATATAAAACTATGATAACATAGCCACAAGAATCAAATTATATGATTACTTCCCTACAATAGTCCAAATGTGTGATTACATCCCAACAAGACATTAAATCAATGATCACATACCCATGAGATTTTAAACCTTTTACCCCTCATGCTAGATCAGATCATATAACTCATGTAATTAACATGTTATTTCATAGTTAATGAGCCTTTAAATCCTTATATGATAAGAAATGGTTACCTAGAATTATGAGTGATGGACGTATCACATAATATATAATAAACATGAGTCACCCATTCTAATAAGCTCTTAAAGCCACGATAAATGGCACTTGGATTCCTTACACCCTCAACTTAAACATCTCCATAAAAAATATAGAATGCATTGGGTATTATTCCCGATATTCCTCACACATGATATGTGATAACATTTAAAAGTGGATTGTTTTTATAGATTACCTAAAAAACCAACATTCATTTTCATCTAGAAATTCCCAGTTTCACCATCAGCTCCAACTATAGAATGTTTCTCTACTATTACAAAATGAAAAATAATTAACTAGTGTCCACTTCTAGATAGCACAGAGAATGAGATTCATTGACAAACCTAAAATCATTGCGGGAGACTCATACATGGTAATGATGTCCAAAGAGGAATATATATAAGGATGTGTTGATATCCCATCATCACACACTAATCAATGAGTTTAAATAATTAATAAGGGTTCTAGATTCCACCCATATTTGGAAAGAGATAATGTAGGGAAACTAGGCTAGAGGTGTCATGATATGTCTAAGGTTATATACCACAATATGATATGGAAAAATTTAACTTGAGTCATTCTCTTATAGAAGCATCATAAAACCAAAAAATATGTAAAAATTAAATGGATAATGATAAAAATTGGTATTATAAACCCTTTGATCCAAGAGAAAATGGAAAATCTCATGCGATCATAACTACATATGTTTTTTACAAGAAATAAGTTGTTAAATGTACACTAATTATCCACTAAATAAATAACAATTTCATATTTTATTTAGGATCTACCAAATTTTATATTTGGAGAATTTTATTAGAGTATAACCTCACCACCTCAATGATTATATGTCTAATTATAAGATAAAACTTCTAAAAATATGATAATCAAATCTCATGTCTATAGCTTCTCTCTAAGAGATGATGGTGGTAATGTTCAACTAAAAAAATCAAATTATTCTTTTTTGATTAGATGTTTATTTTATTTTTGGAATTAATTATATATCTCTACATATATCTCATAACAATTAATAGGATAGGTAAGTAATATTTTATATTTCAGATCAACATATGATATTCTATTAGTGAGAGGATAAATATGAAAATCTAAAGAACATTAATTCCATTATATGTGTCATAATAATTTTTAGTGAGAAGTATTTATTTGAAATGTTTAGGGAGAAAATATATATTAAATATGTGGATAATGTTCATGAGTATACCAATGTATTTTTGAAATAGTATCATTGTATTCCCACAAAATTTGAAGTTGGGTTTTCAATATAAGTCATACTATGTGTTATAACTATTTCAAAGATTATTTATAGAATGTATTTTATAGAGTTTAAAGAATTTAATATGTAACTCCAAGTGAATATGGATAATTCATTCCATTAGCTGAGTGCTACTCTATGGGGTGTACTTATTTTTTTAAAAATAAATATGGGATAATTTGCTTGTGCATTGATTATCATGAACAAAATGAGATCATGATCAACAATAAGTATCATCTAACCTATATTGAGGATTTTTTTGATCTATAATGAAGAGATAAATACTATTACAAGAACGATATTGGATTTTAATATCATCAGTTAAAGGTTAAAATAGAGAAAAAACCAAGTAAAATATTTAATATGAGTTATAAACACTATGAATTTATGATGATTCCATTTATACTTACAATTTACCCTACTATATATATGGATCAAATGAAAAGTGTCTGTTAAACCACCTTGATTAGATTGTGATAGACATTATAGATTATATTCATATATAATACAAGATTAATGGAGTGAATTAATATCATTTGAGGATTGATTTAAGTACCTTATGAATGGTGATTCTATAAAAAACATTAGAATTTTTCAAATTTGGATAAACAAGTATCATTCTTGGGTCATAGAATTTTTATTGGAAAAATATCTGTGGATCCTTCAATGATATATTTTTTTTAAATAGGACTTGACTCACCATGGTGAATTAGATCCATATTTTTCATGGATTAGCTGGATACTATCAGTAATTTTTGAGAAATTTCCCACATATATAAAATAAACTAATCATGTGGATAGGTAAATGATTAAAGTTCATTTGAATCAAAGAATGTGAACAAAATTTCAAAGAACTAAAAATAAGGTTAGATAGCGTAACTCGGCACACACTTCCCTAATGTGGATAAAGGTTTGTGATCTATAATGATACATCAATGTAGGGGTTGATATGTTTTCTCATACAGAATATCATGGTTGTATCATATAACTCATAATAATTAAATTATCATGAGAAAAATAAAATTCCATATAATTTAGATCTGTAAGTGGAAATTTTTTCATTCAAGATATCGATGCAATATAAATGGTTGAATGGTCTGATATATATATTTTTTTAAAATATTGAATTTTATATTAACATAAAAAGAGATAAATATGAAATAATGGATATGATTGGAGTTGATTGATGATTTTGAATACTCAATACAATACCACCCTAGGAATGATAAAATGTGGATGAAGCCTTGTGTGAAAGAATCCAAGAAATATTTTCCATGATGAGGATTTAAGGAGATATATTTTTTAAAAAAAATTGAAATAACAGATCTTAAAATCTTGATGTAATGAGATAAATGTAATATTTATTGGATTAATTTTCAACCAAACATTTATGTTAGGATTAAATAAGAAATAAAAGAGTATTTGGAGTTTTATTAGAGGGTGAGGAATGTTCCAAAATTATAAATTATATTTATGGAATGATCGGGTTTAGTAATAGAATATGTGTCCCGTAAATAAAAAAATTTAAGAAATGTATTTTAGATGAAGTTCATATCTCATTATTCTCTATACATACATAGATTAAAGATATGTATATATATTTAAATTATAATTTCTAGTGGGATAATCTGAAGATGTATATTCTAGAGTATGTATCTATATTTCTATTATGTAATCTTATTATGTAGTAACATTATAATTTTAAGGGGATTATGAAACCATTACCCATACATGTTTCAAAATGGGAAAACATCGAAATGGGATTCATCATTAGACTCCCCAAGGCATCTAAATTCCCAATGTCATTTGGGTCATAGTCAATTTATTTATAAATTAAATTCATCTTAACTCTAGTAGTGAAGATTTATCCCTTGACAAACTTTCCAAGATTTACATTAAATAACTAGTAAGGTTTAATGGAGTGTCAATCTCAATCACATCAGATCAAGATATGCAGATCAACTCAATGTTTTTAAGATGTATTTAGTGTGATTTGAATACAGATCCTAACATTATAAATACACACCATCCTTATTTATATGTCCATCTAGAGAAAAATATTCAAATTGTTGAAGATATATTGATATATTACTCTGTAGATTTGAATAGAGGTTGGGAGAAATATATTTATTTAGTTTTTTTTCTTTAAAAATTTATTTAAATAATGAAATCAGATGAATAAATATTATTACATATATGGGAAGAAGTGAATAACTCTAATATGTAGGGACAAAGTTGGAGAATTGAAGCTATTAGGACTAGAGCTAACTGGGGAAATGGAAGAGAAAGATAGATCCATTGATCAAAATATTTGGGAACGTTAAAGTATGAAAAAGTGTTATGAAAATAACTATCAATGGAATCCAGAGTTTAATGTTGTTGGGAAGTTATTATTAGGAATAGATCATTGGAAAAATTGTTATGATATTAAGAAAAAAGTTGAAGATGATCCCCATATATATCTTTCCCTTTGATATTTTTGACCATATCATGATTGTATATTATTGATTGGTACTTCCATCGATCCTCTCCCTATTTAAAAATGATTCACCTATATATATTTTAATAGAGAATATTATTGTTCCTTCACAAATATATAACTCTTAGTTTTCACCACTGGAGCATTATACTTATTATGAAGAATAATGTTTTGTAACATTGGATTGTTGAGATAATGTGTTATGGATTACGGCCACTCACCTGGTTATGGTTCTCTGGAAGAATCATTAATTTGATAAAGATATTGGGGATCATTATAAGGTAATTATGTAGAGTTTTCATCATTTTATTCAATTGATTAATGTAATTTCAATGCACAAATTTTCTAAGGGGAGTATAACATAACAACTCAATATTGTATATAATATTTTTCATTACTAAATTTGATGTGATTGGTATCTTGTGACGCACAAAACATTGAGCTTAAGTGAATAATGACATATTAAAAATATATAATATAAGTTATTAATAAAAAGTTAAATTAATTTTTTTAAATTATTTTTATAAAATCATCTAATGAAATTTATAAAATGGCTGAGAAATTATAAGGAATCCCTGTCTAGTAATTCTTCTATAAAAACAAATTTTTTGTTTAAAATCATTATTTTTATTATATATGTTTAATTAAAATGTTAATGTCTACTATTTTGATGATAAAACATTGGGAAAAATATTTTTATACACTTTAATAAAAAAATTATTGATCATTCACACACTGATTATCATATGGTTAGAAATAAAGATAAAATCAATTGAAGGTAAAAGAAATTTTTTCCTTTAGAAAGTTTTTTTCATACGCACAGTGATCTATTATGTTATAAAAATTAAATTAAAAAATTTGAAGAATTATTTTAATTAAAATTATAAATTATATTTTAAATAAAATAAATTAACATTCATGTAATGTTTTTTACTTGGAATGGAATCAAAGTGAAATCATTTTTATACACAAAAGAAGATTTTTTTTCTAAAAAAATATTGTTCAACCTTTTTGCATGGATATTAGAATTTGATTTTTAAAAGTATAAGAATTTATTAATATCAAATAGATTCCATATTTGGAATAAAAATAATCTATATTATATATTATGTTAAAATATTTATTCGTTATAAGGAATATTTACCAAGGTAAAATTTAATCAACATGATAAGAGTTAAAAGCATTAGCAATGGGGAATAACTATGGGATTATGCTTAATATATATATAATATATATATATATGATTTTTGAAGTGTATTTATGACTTAAATTATCATATCATTGAAAATGTTTCCATTAGTTTCCACTTTTCCATGAAAATGACTTTATATTATTTTGAATCTTTAAATATTTACAAGGATTCCACTCTGCTCAATTATAATTGGGCACCTCCTCTAATCACTTATTCACAAAAAATGAGCATTTTATATTATCCATTAACTACTAAAAAATTATAACAAAACATAATTCTCACATACTATTTGAACTATTATATCCCAAATACCATCCTAGTAAGGATCAAGGTGAAAGAAAATTGTATATACTAATAAAGGATAGAACCAAATTACCAAAGTTCATTTATGTTTATTTTTTCTTCCCCAAAATACTAATCATATATAACCATAAAAACTTAATGAAATCAGTATCCTTAATATAATTATTTTATATGTTAATAATACAATCATTTTCTATATGTTTTTTAACCAACTAAAAAATAATGTGTTGCTCATGTGTGCGTACAAACTACCTTCTTCATGAAGAGATGTGTTTGATTTTTTATCACTTACTCACCTGGATAGTTATACTAATTTATTTAATGAACATATATGATATAATTATGATTATATAAAGATAAAATATTATTTAATGTCCTTTATTTCAGTTAATAGTAAAATTAAATCATTACACATGATTACATATGTATTTCCATCTCCACAAATTGATGTAATTAATTTTTCATCACCACATTAAATTTATTTTATTAAAATTGACTAAAATGAATATATATATTATATATGACATTATTGATATTATATATATTATGAAAACATAAACCTTCTTTATGTACCATAATCACTAAATAAAAACATGCATGAAAAAAGCAATTTACAGTAATATATTTATTACTGTGAAGAATTATTAATATATGTATGATTGGAAATAATGAATGAATCATATATAGTAAGATAAGTTTTAATCTGATTTTCATATGGATTTGTAATAAATATATATTATGTTATATCATGTATGAATAAATTTCGGACTTGAGGTATTGGTTTATGCTACAATACCAATTTTTATCGAGATTGTTTATGATCCCATTTTCATTATGTGAAATTATAAGTTATTTATTTCATAAAGAACATATATTATCTTATAATAAATTTATTTATGAGTTCATAAATATTTATTATTATATTTACACTATTTTATAATAAAAATTACAAAAATAATGTTTTTAGGAAAACCTGAACATATATATCCACAGTGGCTATGAATCTTTTCATCCATGTATATCTTTTGAAATTTTTTGAAAATAAGTTATTTTCAATAAAAAATTTCTTGATAATTATACTTTATAATACAATTTGATTTTTATAATATTATTAAAATTTGTCTCTAAAAATATTTTCTATAAACACTTTTTGTATTTTCTAAATAATGTGTGAAAAGATATTTCTTATTAGAAGTATACAATATAAATAGGTCTCCTATCATCATGTTCTATCTAAATCATTTAAAATAATTTAAAATTTTCAGTGGTTTTGAAAATAAAATACTTTTCAATATTTTCATTTAATTTACTACTTTTTATAGGTTACCAAAGTAAAATAAATAAATAATTTTATTTTATTAAATAATTTTTTATATTCTATAATATTTTTTAATTTATGTAAACAACCTTTAAAGAATATAATTATTCACAATGAATATTCTCTAATGAATCCATCAATTTTCCTTCTATGGATTTATTACAAATATATAATGATGAAATTTTTATAAAAATTGTTTCTATGCCATAGTTAATGGTATGATGAAATTATTAATGTCATTATGATCTTGGAGCTCATATATGTATTATTTTAATTATGTTATGGGTGGTTACATAATTATACAGATCAATAATGAATTGGGTAAAAATTGAAATCCCATTAGATAATAAGAAATATAATGAGGAGGTAACCCAATCCAAAATTAGATTTAGGTGACCTAAGCATCACATACACAAATATTACATCACTTTAAATGAATATTCAATATATCTCAATGAGGTTATTCAGAATCTCACACAATTTTATTCTCTCATAGTCCCCTTATTAGATATTTCTTACATAAGACCTTTCTTCACAACCAGGGGAAAATAATAACATAAAAAATGATGAGATTATATTATCAGTAAGGGTAAATATTATAAATTAAATTCGATAATCATATTAAAGAATATGATAATAATAAGGGTGTAATAGAATGATCATAACTTATAACGCTCACACCCAAACATTCACAGATCATAAATATTGACTCATGGCATTCAACATTAGTACTTCAAAAAACATGATTCATAAGGGTGAGGAATCATCATTAATAAATCATGATGTTTAAGAGATAATAACAATCAATAATCATCATTATTCCATCATTATTCATGGTTTCATTACCTAGATTTTTTAGTGGAGAATGTCCTATTGGGGATCAGGTTCATGACACATTTCATCATTTACTTAGTTATGGTTCACTCCCAAGTCTATCATAGCGGATATAGTTCATACATAATTTGATTAAATCCCCATTTTAGTTCATACTATCACATTAGGATTTAATCATTACCCAATTTATTATAATTATTTTACATAACCAGCAATCACATTATAAAAACAATGCATATGTGTCCCACTAGATGATAAAGATATTAATTATTTCCTCATAACATAATTCGTTGAACTAAAACGTGTTTGATAATTTTTTTCAGTGCATAATCATAACAGAAAAAGGGAAAGAAAATTTATTGTATAATTAAATATTATCCCTTTTGATCATAATAATCATCTAAGGATATTGAAAAAGATAAAAATTATATTAAAAAAATTCGAACCTTTCCTTTAAAACATATGATAAAATAATTTTATTTGATAATATATAAAATAACAATTCAAAAAATATGTATAAAAATGTTCTTTTTGAAAATCATCATATAAAATCGTAAATTAATATAAATTGAATCTAATGGTTAGGATGATGTGAAAATCCATTTTTGTGGTAAATGTTAAAAAAATATTCATGTCACATTTAGGGTAAAAGTCCAAAAGCACCTCTTTTTGTATAAAATAAGATTCCAATAAAAAATTGAAAGGAGAGTAATATGTGGTTGAAAATGAATTTATATTATAATTTTATAATATAAATTAATGTTATTTACTAAATTTTGAATAACATAGACATGGCAGAAGAAGTTCATCAACCAAAGAGGAAATAAGGTTATTTTTCATTAAAAAATATCAAACATTTTATATACCAAAGAGACGAGAAGGAATGAAAAATATGAAAACCCCATAAATAAAATTTTAAGAATAATTTTTCTAATAATTAAATTGAATATAATTTATCCAATTAATATTCATGCATAAAAAATCCCAATTAAAAATGAGATTGTGACATAAACCCCTTCCTCAGGTCGGGACTTTTTTTTACATAATTTTATGTTAACATAAAATAAATTAATATTTATTATAAATATATAACATTACTATATTAATTCTTATATTACAATATAATATCCCATTGAAATTTCTAATTAACCATTTCTTAATAAATTTTCATTAAAATAATCATTCGAGTGGGAACTGGTCCATTTCTCATGTATGGCTCAGGTCAACGATTCTTATCCTTGCACATTGATCATTTTTTCATCATCTCTATAATACTTATCATATGATACATAAAATATTTATTAATTAAATCATCTTTTATATCATTCATATATGTTGGTGATGAAAAATGAATTACATCACTTCATGCAGATGGTAGTTTTTAAGTACACATTAGTAATGTTTTTGTTTTCCAATGAGTGTAAAAAATAGAGTTTAATAATAAAATATGCATCTATAGTCATAAAAATATAATATATATAATATATATTAATTAAAAAAAATTATGACCATCAATATATGGTGGACATGAAATATGAATCACATCACATTGTGGAGGTCTTAGTCCACACGTGTACATGCACGACGTTATGATTCTTCATAGGATGGAAAGGAGATAAAAAATTGATGTATAATTCATATAAGAAAAACTATATATAGTAAATATACTAATTTATTAATCTTAATATGGTCATATAATATTTCATAGAGGTTTATAAATAACTAAACTCAAAATAAATCGGTATATATGATTACCTATTCTTTGGGAAACCTCTTTTGGGTTACAGATTAATCCTTCAAAGGTTGGTATTTTGGGAATAAAAATATATAAAGATGTGGTAAAGAAATTTGATACTGTATTTGAATAGGTATTATCTGTTTTAGATAGATCAAAAATTTTGATAGAGTGAGTGAGATATGACCTTACTTTATAAGTGAGGGGGTGTAAAACTAGTAAATGCACAAAACATTAAAATATAATAATTAATATCCATGTGAAAGGGGAAATAGTGTCAAAACTCATCCCCCAAGGGCCATTCTTTTACTACCCCAAGCCCACCTTCCATTGGCTAGGGGCTGGAAACTAGCACCGAGAAGGCATATCTCAAAAAGGGAAGAAATTTTCCATTAAACCTGTAGACACGCATGAATCTAAAACTACAGAATGTAAACATAATGGAAACCAAAACTATCACCGAGACAACTAATGAAAGTATAGTACAACTAAAAAGTAAAAAGGGGCTAGAATGTAAGCCCAAACCCCCAAAGTAATCTATTATTGTCAAGGTCGGGTTGCTCAAACCCTACCAGAATGGAAGGTTGAGTGTAGCTGCATGTAGCTATAGAAGTACATCATGTATGTCCTACCTTACTAGGCACCACCAGGTCCCAGACCACCATGGTCTTTGTTGAATCATCAATCAGCTGCATGAGGCACGACATGTATGGGTGATGCTCGTGTAGGGGTGAGTTACACAATACTTAGTAGGGACCCCATACCACAAAGGAAAGTCCAAAAATCAAGACCACAAAGCAAGATCGCATAGTAAGACAATTACTAAAAGATATCTCACACCTGATATAACTTAATGTAATGAAAGTAAGATTATCATTCGTAAAGATGATTTATCTTGTACAGTTGAGGGATTTATCCCTGGTGATCCACTAAGGTCTGCTCGGCTACTTGGCCACTGGGGTCCACTTGTTTTATAAACCACTAAGGTATGCTCGTCTGCTAAACCATTGAGGTATGCTCGTCGGTTGAACCACTGAAGAATAATCATCAGCTGAACCACAAAGGTACCCTCTTCTACTGAACCATTGAACTATGCTATTTTTCTAAACCACTAAGGTTTTCTCATCTACATAACTACTAAGGAAATATCATTGGATGAACCACTCATGTATGATCTTCTTCTGATCCAATAAGGTTTGCTCATTTGTGGGACCAATGAGTTTCACATGTCATATCCTTTATTCCACATACAGCCATGTGATTCCTTCTCTCCAGTACACTAGATTCTGGGAGAATCTACTCCTCAATCCATCAGTCATACCTTTATTGTCACTAAATCTCATATATAGTATTCCAAAAGTACTATCTTATTGCAGGGGTCCCAACACCATAGACGGTGATTCAATCAGATGTCTTCTCTGAAAGATATTAGTGTTTTAGTAAATAGTATATGGTCTTGTCCAGGATCGGTCCAACTTGGTCGAACAAACCTGGCCAACCCAACCCAAGGGTCCATCATGGCCCGACCCAATTTGTCTGATCCGACCCGACCCAGTTGGGTCTAGAATGACTTGGTCTAGCCTAGATCATTGGCTAGGCCTATTGGGATTTGCTGGCCCCTTGCATAGTTTGGCTGTGTGTCCAGCCCGCTGGGTCATCCAGCGACCCGGATTCATCTTGTCAGGTCTCCGATTTAGTAGGCTAGTTATTCAACAACCAGGGCCATGAAGCATCTCAGTTTTTCCCGATATCCCATCCCACTTTTAAGGGACAACTCTCCACCATACGAGGTTTCTTAGTGGCTCTATTCATGCTTCCATTCGGTTGGATGAGGCCAGCTAGCTCCTTCCTAGATGTTGTCCCAAGTGAATCATGTGCCACCTTCACGTTGTGGCCTGCATCGGTGGGTGGCTCCTCTGACGTCGTGCCCAAGTGATGCCACCACAATGCACCACAGTGGCCTCCCATACCTGATCACATTGTCAAGGTGTGTCTTCTCCCACTTTTCATCATCGTCGCGAACCACCGCCACCGTTTTTCGGTGCGGTCGTGCCGGTAATGTCTTTTGTAGGCCACGAGGTCCATTCTGGTGGTCTGATTCTCAAACCATTCACACCCTCATACTTTTCAGGTCGCTTCCATCCCTACTACGATCTTGAGGTCACATTGCCATCGATCTGGGTGTTCCATCATAATGATAACATGAACACTCAATGATGGAGAGATCGGGGACATGTTTATGTCGGCCTAATTCATCCATGATAGGGTTTTGAAACAAGATATGCAGAGATTAATTTTCTAACATGGATTATCCTAATCCAAAACCACTCCATCAAACCATCCCACATAGGAGACCAATCTATGTGTCACATGTTCGTGGGTTGAACCATGTTCATCACTCAAAACTGAGAATAGAGAATAAAACAAATTCACATAGAATTTAAACCCCTTCCTGGGATTGAAATATTGGTCAAGGAAGAATGGGATTTCATGCCTCCATTCTTCATTCTTGATCTGTAGCCCACATTCAGCATCTATTCTTCGAAGGGTGGAAGAAAGTGTGTTTGTCATTCATCGTCGGCACCCACTAAAAACTCAAATAAATCCTTGTATGATCCAAAAATCATGCATTTCTTATTCGGCTATTAATTGATGAAACATGAATCATATATTATTTTACACAACATTGTATCATCATTACACTGACTGATCAATGAGGTTTATTTATGAGATTTATCTTTGCCACATCCCCGCACCACATCGCTGACATGACACGACTCAATGATGAATTAAACAAATAAAATAACTTTTTATGTTATATTATTTTTTAATGAAAATTACAGAAATTAACTTTCACACTCAACCCATACCTGTCAAGATTAGGCTCCCCTATGGGATGCATGCCTCACGAGCTCAACTGTAATCTGGGATTTCTGATCTAAGATTCTTTTTAAGAGTGATAAGTATATGAATATAAAATAATCATTATTCCATTATTTTATTTATGGAGAAGAACTAATTTCCATAATTAGCCCACACATTCCAATTTTAAGCCCTTTCTAGGTGAATCAGAAGGCTTTTTTCAATGGTTCTTTTAGATCTTTGATCTCAGCACAAGTTTAAAAGTTAGAAAACCCCACTTGCAAGTTTATTTAATGAACCTGAAAAGTAGTTCAGACATAAATTACAGTCACATAGTCAAGGCCTCATGCCAAGACTATAAATAAAATATCTGTCAAGACATTTTTCCAAGACATTAGTTTGTCTCATGAGACTTATCGAGGAATCAAGGGGCAATAGTGGGCCCCACCAACCCCTTACTAAGTCTACTACAATACATATATAAAATTTTTGAAACAAAACATAAACATTCATATTAAAACTAGAATAAGAAATTTCAATACTTCAACCATAACCCATAAAGTGTATAAAAATAACACATCCACAATCAAACATATCATAACTCATTCGATACAATATAGAATATTTTATTATAATAAATCAACCTTAATCAAGAATAATATCTAGTAAATAATGTTGAAATAGTTGAAAATGACTAGTAAAACTTTTTGAGAGAACTATCCATTTTTTTGAAATCATTTAAAAGTCACACATTTATAAAGGAAGTCATTTAATGGATATTTTTGAATCAAAGTTTCCCATACCACTTTGAAACTTTTTATTGGAATTAATATTTTATAACACTGATGTCCATATTAATAAATCCTTAAAACCAATTTAAAAACATGGAAATTAATGAGAAAGACTTTGAAGAATAAATATTTAAAACAATTAAAATGATGTTTAGGTTAAAGAGTACCCTAAAAAATAATTTTACTATGTCTTTTATAAATCACGGACTTGGATAATAAACATTTCCCAAAAAATACTTACACATAAACAATCTCAGATAATAATGATTTTGAAGAATTAACCATTACCTTGCACTTTCCTTTGGTCGAGGGTACGTTTAACATCATGTATAATGATTATAGGATATAGTTAAATTATAATAGATCCATTTTAATATTTATTATAACATTCATGATTCTTTTTTAACTTTATACTACCCATTTAATAATTATTTCCATGTTAAATTAACTTTTCGGGTAATAATTGCTTTCTTTATCGTATGTGATTTAACTTGTTATTCTTGATTGAATCATTTAGATCCTGATTAAAATAATCCATGAATGTAAAACATGATTTATATTTAATATATATAAATATGTAAAATTGATACATATATGAAATGGAAAAAAACCGTTTATGGAAACAGTAGTTCGTACGTAAGCATAAACATTGTTTCTGTTTTCATATCGTATTGAACGGAAGTAAGTAAATAAGATATATGTAAGTAAATAAATATTTAAATACATATATATATATATCTAGTAGCATTATTATTTCATATATTACATACAGATTATTAATATATAATTTTTATAATAATCATTGAATGGTGAACTTAGAAATAAATCACACCACGTTGTGGAGACAGTAAGTCATACGTACACATGAGCAACGATATCATTTCCTTCATAATTAAATGGTGTGAAATTGGATGGTATATTAATTTTACAGAGAAATTAGAATTTTATTATAATTATTTATATACATATTACTCATCATTATATCCATCCAAATAATATAGTGTTGAATAACATATTGCACCACAGCGTGGAGATGACATGTCGTACATACGCACGCATGGTGAAATTATCATTCATAGGATGGATAGAATAATGAGTATGGTTATACCATGTTTATAATAACATCAAAGTTTGTATAAGGTACAAGATTTATTATTTTATTATGGAAATAACATGGAAAGAGAATGTGGAAGAAGAAAAGAACTTTGAAAGAGGTGATAAAATACGTACCTCTTCTATGGGAGTTTCCATTAGATATGAATAAAAGGGCTCATTATGTTTGCTTTCTGCTCATGGGAAGGCCTCTAGGTTGAATTGATGGAATTTTGGAGGATATTTGGGTAGGGTTTGGCTGAGCCAAATTTCTTTGGAGGTGTTATTTTGAGTGACGGTGAAGTACCATTTTATAAGAGAGGTTAGGGTCACTTTAGAAAAAGTTTGAAATATTATTTTATTATAAAATCATTTTCAGTTTATAATGGCTCCAATTTTATTTATTTAAAATATAAGGTGGTTATGGGTTTATATCCTTTCAACCAATAGATTTTATAAAAGTTTATGTCACCATAAAACCCCTATCTTTTATATTTAACTCTTAGTTAAATAATTTATCTTTTATCGTGTCCTCTTGTATTATTATAATAAAGGTTTAATAAACATACTATAAAAAGACAATCAAACCCCAAGTGGTTAATTATTGATATATATAACCTTATCTAAGTCCTTTGGCCGAATCATATATTTTTAAAAAATTTATATCAATTAATAATATAGTATTTGTTTTAAAAACTCATTTATGTCAATATTGACTCTATTTGGTATTTTGTTTTTGTTAAAGTCATAAAAACTTTGTCACTTCAGAAAAAAAATTATTTAATCAACCCTAACATGTCATATTAACCTATAAAATTCTTTTATGGCATCAAAAGCCTCAATTTACATTTAAATTTATATTTATAATATCAATTATTATAATATTTCATATATGAAGTAATTGTTGCATCACCATTATGTCATAAATTAATTTATTTATTTAATCTCTAAAAATTATAAATAAAATACCATTAAGTAGGAAATATTTTTATATTTATATAGAATATTTATAGTCGAATTTATCTTATGTATAAAACAACTTTAAAATGGTTTATTTATTAAACTTTGAATTTAACACTTTTTAAATTTTCTTTAAATAAAATAATAATAAATGTCTTAATCTAATCCATGTAGACCAAAAGAATCATATTTTATTCCGAATGTTGGTTTTTGATGGAATACACTTATCCAATAGAATTATTACATGTCTTATGGTTATTATAATATCATTTTTACCATTTATTACCCTATTTACTTTTAACTGTGGTAAATAAAAGTCAAAAGTTACTATTCAACAAAAATTATTTTCATCTTATTGAACCACATTTAACATACTGAAGTCAATGGTGTATATTGGATTTTTTAAATACAATTCACAGAAGTAGTAAAATTACATTTTATGCAGATTTGCAAATGTGCCTAGAAGGTGGGTAAAAGACGTTAAAAAGTTAAATAAAATTTTATACATCTAATTTTATTATAAAATGAATCATATTATTAACATTGAACTTATATAGGTATTATATATATATATTTTTACTTAAAATAAATTTAAATTATATAAATAATTATTTAAATAAAAAGTCAGTTTTAAATAATAACGCAGTATTTTTCACTATTTATCGAAAATTGAAAGCTTTCAAAAAAACCAAAAATTCACCCTAAGATAATTTTTTTATCCTGAATTCAAAAAGAAATTCTATTTTACCAAATTTAAAATATATAAGTTAAATTACTTAAATAAAAATTAATTCATGTTGTCAAAACAAAAAAGCGGGCTTTTAAAAAGTAAAAACTATCAAAATATTGACATGAGTTTATGTCAAATTTAAATGTAAAATTACTTATAATGACCTACATTGTATTAAATGATAAAAATATTATCTAATTATACTTCAAAACCATTCAAATTCATAATTTAACATTATAAATTATTTATATTAAAAAAAATCCATTAAAATTTAGTATTTTTTACTATTAATCAAAATATGAAAGTTATCAAAAATGTAAAAAAAATTTATACAAACTAAATTTTTATGTCACACTTCTAAAGAAGAATTTAATTTCATTAATTTTAAAATATAAAAGTGTTAAATATTGGTTTTCAAAAGGTTTCTACATTAAAAGGCGGTAAAATTGCATTTTTCTTTAAAAATACTAATTTTACCTGAAAAAATAAATTTATTCTTATATGACGTCTAAGAAACACATAATATTGATTATAAAATTATATGGAGTATGTAAAATTCAAAATTCAGTTAATACTATTAATAACCACTTTTTGAACAACTAGTTTAGTAAGTCGTGGGGTGCTACATGGCGGTTAGCGAAGCGGCCAGCACCGGCCAACCACGAAGTTGGTGGGCTACGCTGTCGCGTGGTGCCTGTAGGGAAGTCTGAGGCTGAAGCGATGATGGGTGAAGACGGTGGTTGGCTCAAGCTGGCCGCAGAAGGCGGAGACTGAGCGATGCGCCGTCATGCGCCACTGGAGGATTTTGCGGCTTGAATTCGGGGCAGTAGAGGTACCCGCCCTCTTGCGGGTGTTGCGGTGACCAAGAAACACCCCGTGGAACCATCTATTTATAATCTAAAAGGCCGCTCGACCATTCGGGAAAACCGGGGGACCCCCCCCCCTCACTCCTGTGTCGGCTAGGGCGAGCCCCTCTCTAGTGGGCTGCGCATGCCCAGCGGGTAAGGTCGTGCCTTCACGGGCTAGGCCAGACTATGGCATAGTAGGACAAGCCCACCACGGCCCATCCCAACTGGGTTAGACCTAGACCAGGACGGGTTGACCCGAACTGGGTCGTGTCGGCCTAGACTGGGTCAGTCTGTGTCGGACCGGACCCGGGGCCTTCCAGTCCAGTTTCACCTAATGAAACATAACATGAAATCCAGGAGTCTGTTTGAGGAACTATTTGTAGATCTAAGACCCTTGGAGTGAGATGGATCATTTGGTATACTCTACATGAGTTTTGGAAAAAGATGGTGTATGATCGAGTTGGATCGAATCCAAATCCAACTGGGCCCTCGGAAATAAAACACTTGTAAGTCACAGACTGGTCGTCCGATTAACGCACCATATGTCGCATTGGAACCCTTACGATATGGCAATCCTTTGGGATAATTATTCATGGATATTCTTGGCATTAGAGGTAGGACTAATAGCTTGAGTAACGGTTCTACCAATTGATCTATTAGCTAGAATCTAGTGGCTGGAAGTTAGGTAGAGGTAGGAGACAAATCATACGGAGGTCAGTACCGAGCGATCCTATGTGGGTCAGCACCGATCCGGTGTAGGTCAAATCCTATGTGGGTCAGTGCTTAGCGATCCTATGTGGGTCAACGTATACAAATCCTATGTGTGTTAGATATTTTGTGGGTTAGCACTCAGCGATCCTATGTGGGTCAACACATACAGATCCTGTGTGTGTCAGATCCTTTGTGGGTCAATGCGGGGGTCAGTACCTATCGACTAAGGGCGGCTCAGATCTTTTGTAGATCAAAACTGAGGTTAGTACCTATCAATCCTATATGGGTTAAACTCAGTATAATTAGTAGTAGTTCCTCTCAATATAATAATATGATCTATCTTGTTGACTAATAATATTTACTTATGTGCTTTACTTATATACCTAGTGTGAGCTGAGTCTTTTACCTTCATGGTGTTATCTTCGCGGTGTTACCTATGTATTAGTTTTTCCTTCGTGGTGTTACTTGTGCGGTACTTTTACATTCGTGGTGTTACCTTTTTTGTTACTTTTACCTTCATGGTGTTACCTTTTTGGTATTCTTCCCTCATGTATGAGATGAGTATATCTTGATAACTTAGGTATATGTATGGGAATATACCTATATAGAGTTGTTGACTGCTCTGTGCTTTGTGTTTGAGGTCTTGCTTTTTGGTTTTTCTATAGAGGAACTTTGGGAGAACTTCAGGGGTCTCAGGGTCCCTACATAGTATCGTTATAATCACCCCTATACAGCCTATGCCCACACCTTGTTGTGTCTTATGAAGACGACTACATTGTTGATTGAGGCTGAGAGATCCAGGACTGGATAGTGCTCAGAGGTGGACCTTTGACATGGAATTCTTTAGTGACTACTAATCGTGAGTTGTACCTTCCCTTCAGGTAGAATCCACAATGGATGATTCAAGAGCTATTTTCTATTTTTATTTGTACTTATACTTTTCAGTTGGTCTTGTATTCCTACCCCTTTACATTCAGTACACTTTTTACTACAATAGTTTACCCTGTGATTTCTTCTTTTTGTGTTGTCGGTTTGTGTTTTTGTACAGGTTTATAGTGAATACCTTCCCATTATAAGGATATAACTTTTCAGTTCTAGTCACCATCCCCTATATTATAGAAGGCAGGCTTGGGGTAGTCACGACATGGGCCCCGGGGGATGGGTCGTGACAATGCGGTATCAGGAAAGGTTCAATAAAACTCAAAGATATGTTCCCTCCCCTTCTAAATCTTCATATCTCTCATCAAGGAGAGACCCGTAGGAATAGGTGGTCCCCCTCTTCAAAATATGTGGGCCTCTATCGCCTATCATCCTATTAATTCTATTAGATTTTTGTAGTATTCATCAATTATTGGATGACCTTCACCTTCTTAGTGGTAGCCTGTACCATCTCCGGACCCATTAGTGTTGACTCTCCCGGGTCTGTCCAGCATAACGGCGGCCTGCATAGTCATCCATATAGTGCCTCAAATAGTGCCATTCTGATGATGGAGTAGTAGCTATTTTTGTACAAAAAATCCTCTAGTGGTAGTTGGTCCTACCAAATGTGACCAAAATCAAGAAGGCAAGCACAATGTATGCCTTCCAAGGTCTGTATGATTTGCTCCGTCTGACCATCTGTCTGTTGGTGAAAGGTCATGCTCTAGCACAACTAAGTCCCAAACGCCTCATATAAAACCTTCCACAAAAGGGATGTAATTCATGCATCATGATATGAGATTATCGTATATGTTACTCTATAGAGTATAACTATCACCTACACATAGAGGTGTCCCAAGCTCTCTACTGAACCATGTTCTCGAATGAGTAGGAAGTGGGCTGACATTGTATGTCGGTCTATGATCACTCAGATGGTATTGTGTCCTCCTAACATATATTGTAATCCCTTTATTGAGTCCATCGATATCCCATCCACATCCACTCTGGTACATCAAGGGGTTGTTACAAACCTTATGGAGCCTAGTGCTCGGGCTTCACTTGCTGAGAAGTGAGGCATCTCAAGGCAAACACTTTCATTGACTTCTTCATCACCGGAGACTAGTACTGATGTCGGAAGTCCTAGTACATCTTCTCTACAGTTTTATGTACCACCAAAGTGGATGTATGGAACTCCCTAGACACCTCCACATGAAATTCCATTGGTACGATGGATAATCCTCTAAAAAAGTTTATGTGTTTCCCACCTTTATAATATCAATCAGGGGCGCGCCTTGTGGACATTTGGGCGAACATACTCTTGCAACTAGAATCTCTGAGTTATGCCTCCCGAACTCGTTATAAGAGTGGAGAGACAACTACCATCTACTGAAGATAATATGCCTCATCTATATCCCCAAAGGATATCTGAAGTGAGGGAAACTTCTCTGAGGCCTCATTCTGTAGCTGTGAATTCGATCTCTAACTAAGAGCATCTTCCATAAAATTTCCCTTACTGAGAGTATAGACTATCTCAATTTCATAGTCTTGGGGAAATTGTTTCCAACATCCCTACCATGGATTTAGGTCGTTCTGAGAAAATATATTCTTGAGACTCGTGTGGTTGGAGTATATGATGAATTGTTCCCCCGTAAGGTTGTGTTTCCACATCTTCAGCGTGAAGACTAAAACTGCCAACTCAAGGTTGTGATTCATATAGTTCTGCTCATGTAGTCTCAAATGTTTTGACCCATAAGAAATCATCGCTTGCACTTGAATCTAGATACAACAAATCCCGATTCCTAAATCGTCATAGTACACCATATAGTTAGAGACCTCCTCTGGAAGCCTTGAGATATGAGCACTCGTCAAGCTCTACCTCAACTAATGAAATCTCTAATGGCATCCTTCTGTCCACATGAATGGTTTTACCGTATTTATCAATGATGTTATGGGTGCTCCCACTCTAGAGAAGTTGGGTACAAACCTCTGATATTACCGATTCAACCCAAGGAAACTCTGCACCTCGGTAATGCTTTTGGGTGGATTCTAAGAAAGAATATCCTTGATCATTACTAGATCCACCAAAAATCCATCCTCTAAGATTACAAGTCTTCGGAAGTGGATCTTTCATATCTAGAACTCAGACTTCGAGAGATTTCAGTAAATTTGGTGTTCTCGGAGTGTGTCCAGAACCATCCTCAGTTATAACGTTTGATCCTCCTCAGTCACCGAATACACTAAGATTTCATCAATGATGACCAATAAAAACAGGTCTCTGTATGGCTGGGAGATCCTATTCATGTGTCCCATGAAAAGTGATGGGTCATTCATCATTCCTAACAACATCACTAAGTACACGTAGTGTCCATAGCGACATCTAAAATCCATCTTCGAGATGCAATCATCTTGTAATCTAATCGCATGATATCATGATCTAATGACTATCATTGAGAACCATCTCACCCCCTTTATCTGATTGAAGAGGTCAAAATCCTTGGAAGAAGAGAATTATTCTTCATGTTCACCAGGTTCAGGTGTCAGAATTCCACACATAATATCCAGCTTCCATCTTCCTTCATGGAAAAACACTGGGGATACCCATAGTGAAACATTGGTGCTTACAAACCACTTCCCATACAAGTCCTCAAACTATACCATCAGCTCTCAGAGATCAATAAGAGCCATTTTATATGTATTTGTATATATCGGTATCATCCTAGGTTAAAGATCAATACATAAGTGTACCTCTCTTCAAGAGGGTAGTCCTGGGACATCCTCTGGAAAGACATCCTCATACTCATCCAAAAATATAGGAAACTGTGGACTCATATCATCCATTTCAATGAGGGACATGATATAAAACTGATGAGTGATCATTTTCAACCTCTTGTATTCAATTCCATCCCTCGATGTACCATTTTTCTTCTCAACAACAAAGGAATGCTAGTCCCCATCTTCGCAGACACACCGAACTATACGTCTAAAATAGTTTATCAGAGCATGAAATGCTGATAGCTAGTCCATATCAAGAATGACTTCATAAGACCACAATTCCACTACTCGGAGATCCCATATGAACACTCGGCACTAGATTAATCTCACACTATCTGCACCAGTGTATGATAGTCGAATCCCTTCACTTAGGAGTCCATAATTTTAAGAATTGAGCCAATGGATCAATCGGAATCTCTGAGCACCAAACAAAGTCCTCAGTAACGAATGAGTTACTGGAACCTATTTCTCTAAGAACTGCAGCTAAAGTGGAGAAGACATAGATCATACCTCATATAATCTTTGGTAAAATGGGACTGTAGTCCTTGATTGCTTGAAGCTAACCCCCGTCTCTATCCACCCACTCTTGGAGCCTGTGGCAGACCCCCTAGGGGTGGTGGTGGTAGCACCTCATGTCTATACCCACCTCTTCATGATCTTCATGCTCCTCTATCACATCCACCACCTATCGGACCACCCTATTCCAATCTATTCTGTTTCCTTGGCATTCCCTTCAGTGTTTTTCATTCCTCTATGTGGCGAGTCATGCAATCCCGATCCATGTTCCCATACCCTTTATATGCATAGCATAATATTCTCCTAGGATGAATCACTCTACCCTGAGGTCCTCATTCATCCGACCATGAGTCCTGGGGTTTTCGTTCAAAATGGATGAGTGGTTTGGGCCTATGCATCATCTTTCGGCTACCTTCCATGGATGAATCGACTACCTATCGCCTGGTGGTAGCTCCCACTGTCAGTTCCTAATTAGAGAGGAATCTCTCTACCATTAGATTTCACTCCAGCACCCCATCTTGCATAGGGATGCTAAGGGAAATAATTGATTCCCTGATCTCCTTTTTGATTCCCTGCTTAATGGTCTCGGCCATGAAGAAAGGGAACTTCACCACATCTGTTGAGTAATGGGAGAGGTCTGTGAACCTCACAAAGAACTCTTCCACTATCAGGATACCCTAATGTAAGTGTAAAATCTCATGTATACGCACTTACTGATAATTCAAGGGGATGAAATCCTCCCTAAAAAGAATCTCAATGTCAGACTAGGTGAGAATCTACTTCTCGTGAGTCTGGATAGTCACGCTCCACCATATCCCCGCTGAGCCCCACAAAAGTCTCGCTGCAAGAACTATCATATGATCATGTGGAATCCTCACTAATTGAAATACTTTCTTAACCACATCTATGAAATACACAATGACCCTAGGATCTATATCTCCCCTAAACCTGGGAGGTCTCTGTCACTGGAACTCATGTAAGTCAATGATCCAACATGCATCCTCTAATGGTAGTACCAGTAGTAACAAATGACCAATGGGAGATGATATTGCTTGGACACTTCCCAAATGTGACATATCAGGAAACAATCCCTATATCGAATCCTCGTCGCCCTTTGCACCATCTATTCTTTCAAGCATTGGAATCCTGGTTGGAAATTTTTCATGGTGGCATCCTGAAAGAGAAAAATATGAACCAAAATCAATATATTATACTTGGTGAGATAACCCTGACTCAAAAAAATATCATGAGAAAACATTCATGGATTAATGAGACTTGTATCTTCATGTACCAAGATGGAAAGTAGAAAATAGTGTCCTAGTGTATGGTTACGTTGGTTGCTACACCAAAAATGGAATACCTGGCTTGAAATCCGAACTCGAACCACATAAAAATGTTTCCACAATAAAAAATTTATATACACTTAGTTCTTCTAGTATAACTGACCACCCTTTAAAACCACATTATCAGATCCCATCCCCCAGGGCTCGTGCATTGACTACCCCAAGCCCACCTTCTATCGTCCAGGGGAAAGCGAGTAGCACCAAGTACAAATGAACCCTAAGGGGATCACATAAACCCTAAGGGGGATGGAATGTATGTGATTTTTAAAAGTAATTCTCTTCAAATCTGAGTACATGATTGATATCCTTTTATAAAAATGTCTCAATATCCTACTCATAGTCAAATATTTTGAGTTTAGTAATGAAATGGTGAATCCAATCAACCCTAGGGAGCATCCTAGATTTTGATGAGAAGAGAATAGTCATCCAAAAGTGAATCAATGATGTCGATTACCGTGTTAAACATCATGGTCAGGTAATTGACTAAGATATCGTAACCATCCCCATCACTTGAGAGAGTGTAACAATCCTAAAGTGAATCAACAATGCAGATCACCATGTGAAACATCATAGCATAACAATATTTTTAGGAGATCATAATCCTCCAAGAGTATATATCATAATTCAGATCCTAGGATGTATGTTAGGGTATCCCAATAATATAACAAATATGAAAAAGGATCATAAGGACGACCCCATGAAGTACGTTCATGAATCATGATTAAATAATAGTTAATATAGTAGAATTTTAATTCAAGCCATTACAATTATGTCTGTGCACCCCACTAATAGGGAAATAAAATAAAAAGGATCAAAATCCGTGTCTGAATAAGTAAGTCTAGGAACCCAAAAAACATAAAATTGCATCAATCCCATTAGAAAGAAAAGGATACACCTCCTGAATTTATATATGCATCAATAGTAGTCATGCACCACATAAATAAAAGTGTTTGGGTGGATAAATTCTTAATTACACAAATCCTATGTCAGCCTCACAGTCTTACATGATTATTAAGGGTTATTAGGTGACACCAACTACCATCACTACCCAACCCCAATGTTGTAGCTTAGAGTTGATCAAACACCAGGGAACAGACATGGACCCTTAGGTCAAAACACTTAAGAGGCATCCTATTTTGGATCCTCAAATTACATATATATGTGATGGTATCCCTCTTGGGAACCTCGAAAACAATATGTCATTGAAGGCCTCCAACATGATATCTTTAGAAGGAGTATGTAAATAGGGGAATACTACACATAATACACTAGATCAAACATAAGAAAATGTATCCATCTTATTATCCTACTATTTAATATATAAGAAGATACCTCTTAAATTGGACACCTAGAAACAGTATGAATAGGAAAATTCATCCTACATGGGATTATTTGGGAGAATAATGAAGTGGATGTATCTGAAAATGGATTCTCTAGATCAAAATGTAAGAGAAGACATCCCATTGGGGACCACAGAAATAAATTATCTCATGAACTCCTAGTCCATAAGGGAACATATCACAAAGGATATATATCCAAGGGAAAATATATAATAGAATTGGTCATATCAGATTGGCCATGGAATGTCTCAGATCAAGTTATCCTTATACATTGCTCTGAACACCCTACAAATCTATCCCACCCTCACGAGACAACTAAAATCTAATTATTAAAGGAATAACCTCTCCCTTAAAAATAATTCAACCCAAACAACCATTTAGGATTTCTCAAATCACACCAAGGGTTGGTTCATCATGATTTATGCAGAATAATTCTCAAAATGGACAACTCATATGTCCATTTCTGGCTATGGGACATAAAATCCTAAAAAACGCAATGGGTAGCAGGGGAGGAGTACATAGAATGTATACCCTAATATATAATGTGTATCATCAAATCCCCACATGGGAATTTATGTTATCCACACATGGTATATAAACCCCACATAAATTGAAAGTAGGGAATGTACGTAACATGTACCCAATATTGGGTACCTCCCGGTGCACCTCACATAGCCTGGACTTGTATTGTTCCTAGCCATGTACTTCTATATGATGTTCATCCCCCTCATGGTCTAGATATTCCTTTACTTAGCTATGTTACTCTACATAATTTTTCTATCTAGGTAGTCTGCTATATGGTTGAGTACAATTACACAAAATGTATACCTTATATATGATGTATAATTCTAGAAATAGTATCTTCCCTATATGGGAAGAGTAGATGACATGCGTTCCTGGTCTATACACTACTTGATAGGGATTTCTGAATGAGAAACCCATAAAATTGGTACGAAACCCTGTTTTTATCCTTAAATGAAATATATCGACCCTAAAGGGGTAATAAGTAGTCATAATAGTGCTTTAAAATAAAAAACTCATAACTTTATGTGAATATATAAAATAAAATTAAAAATTTATTACCTTTTCATGGAATCTTCTAAAGTCACATTGTTTTCCCTGATCTGGAGGAACCACACGACAATCTAACTCCTCTCGTTCTCTATAACGACACATCTCTTCCTATCTCCA
Source organism: Viscum album (assembly GCA_963277665.1). Lineage (NCBI taxonomy): Eukaryota > Viridiplantae > Streptophyta > Magnoliopsida > Santalales > Viscaceae > Viscum > Viscum album. Next base: position 1,500,977,744 of record OY728136.1, on the reverse strand, counting down.
TATTTATCTATCTCTCTTATTCTCTTCTTTCTTGGTTGTTTTGAAGGAATCGCATAGAGAGGCATGCGTGAGGAGATGTGAGAATGAAAATAAATGAAAATGATAAAAGAAAAGAAAAAAATGAAAAGAAAAAAGAAAAAGGGTCCCAAGCCCAGCCCTTGGTTCCCAACATGATTTTATTTCCCATAAGGCAGAAACCCCCATTCTAGAATTCGTTTAGGAGATGGAATCCCAATCAGATGATCCATTCAAAGGAAAAATCCAAATGAACATGTGTGAATAAATTAATATTTATTTAAATATATATTAAAAATTAATTATTTGATTAATATTTTACCGATTTTGAATTCCAAAAAACTCTTGTAGTAGTGTAAAAACCCTATTTCAGGACCAAATTATTTTGTAGAAAAATTACCTTAGATCATCATCCATGGTAAATTACCATTTTATCCATTATAAGTATCTGATTGAAAAATTGAAATTTCTTCTCATATTTTCAATCCATAAAATCACAGGTCATTGAAAACAAGGTCTCCAAATTTGATAGACTATAACACATAGAGAAATGTATTATTTACTATAAATTCACCATGATTTATATTCATATATTTTAGTCCCCAAAAACATCACAAATTAAATAACTCTACTAATAACCATTCATTTTCATCTATAAAGAAAAAGCACTGACGCTACATCCAACAAGATTGTCTACCAAATATGAATCATCTATACAAAACTAAACAAGTGTGGGAACAAATATTATAAAGGGTAGGGAATAAAAAATTGAGTATGATAGAAAAAAACCAAAAACCAAATTTAAAATAGTTGATCAAGTCAAACTGTAGGAGAATATATTAATCAAATAAATATAAAGTATCCTAATATGATCAACAAATAGAAGTATTAGGGAGATAATAAAGTCTTGGTCTTATTAGATCCCTTTCATATATGACTTGTTTTGTAATTATCGACTAGTGATCCAAAGATTACCTATACGATTTAAAATTTTAAAGGTGATATCCCAACTGAAAGTTTCATCTCAAAGGAATCAAATAGTACATAATCTATTATAAGGAAAAATTTATCAAAACTACCCATTCATTCTAACTTTCATATTATAACTATAACCAAATTTTGGGTCGATCCAATCCATATTGATTTATATGAATTATTAAAGGAATTTTTTAACGATATCATACAAAACAATAATAGAATAGTTTTATAAATATAAGGGGTGTATGCACACACTATCCAAAATTATTTTTCTATCTTGGGTCTATTTACCCCATAATTTTATTACTACTCAGCCACGTAAAACCCACGCACCTCCTAGAGTCTGTAGTGGGAGTAACCAACCCTAGTAGAGGACTTAAACCTATTCTTATAGAACTCATTTGATAAAAGATTACCTAATTACCTGGATTGAAGAATCATGAACCAAAATTTTTATAATTCCTATCTTTATCAATCATATAAGAGAGCTTCTCCTTTTTTTAAACCCAAGGAGTGTCAAACCTAATACATGTTGTAGAGGAATCACACCTAGTATACAAAAGAGTACCAAACAAAAAGGATAATATGTGGGACCCATGACTTATAACCAATACATATCCAGGGGTGCACCCAAATCCAGGCATGATCTAGTTATGTCACCAAAAACCCAATTATCATGCATTTGAAATTAATCAAAAATAAACTTCATTATCCACCTCATATTTTACCTCTAGTAAAAAATATCGATATGTGAATGTTTTATTTAAAATAAATTTTGATAGATGGATCATGCACCAAAATTGAAGTCTAGTAAAAGAATATTCAATAAGCAATAAACATTGTAAAATTACATGGTATGTACATTTGGGTGTGCATGGTATATAACACCATGATATAATATAGGTCGTGTACTCTTTAAAAAAACATGTATAAGTAAAACTACAAAGTTTTTATTATATATTGGATGATGTGTGTGATCACAAGGGTATACACAGTTTCCCACAACAACCTAAGTCATGTATATGCCTATGATACATGACATATACTAGAGAGGGTGCATGGTGCATTTTCTCTACCGAATCACTCCACATGCAACACGGATTGGAAGAGTCGTGTATAGGATAAAATATATAGTGTGTATTATAGAACTACATGTTATGTTTTTCATGATTACAATATGGGTATGTAACCCCTATGGAAGCTGACACAAGACACCCAACTCTATAAGAAATTTATTCCAAATATACACACAATGTGATATTTAATTTTATCACAATACCCTAGATGATACTACTCGAGTAATACAAGGATTATGGATGAAAATTATATATTGTGTGATCGTGTCTTTATATTTAAGATATTTAAAACCGCTGGGAAATAAACCTACCCTAATTTTCTCACCATTGATTATGATTGAATCATTTCTATGGGAATTGGCTATCTATATTTCACCTTATAAGGATCCATTTTTCGTTACCCTTTAGAAAACTACCTAGAGAGACTTTAATTTCCTACCAAATTTCCCACACAACACATGCCCTTATGAACCCATATATCCACACCTCAGATGATCCATAATTACCCATAAAATATTTCTCTTACCCAATTATCTACAACAATGTACAAATTGACTTCTCACAAACCACAATACCACTCGTTTATCATCATACACCATGATTCATTGAAATATTAACCATAGTGAAGGACTGTAGTTAATTTGTGAAAAAAATAGTTAAAAATGGAGGGAAATCCATATAATAATCTTTTTTCATGGCCAAGTAAAATGAATACCCACCAATCATTATGTGTGTATTTTCCAATAATGATGAACATGTAGAAAAACCGAATTTTAGAAAAATAAATAAATCATTAAGGAATTTAAATATAAAAGAATATCATAAATAATAAATAGATTATTTAATTGAAAACAAAAATAATTAAAAATCGAAAAAAAATTAATTTTCCCTACCTTAATTTAGGATTGTTTTCATTATTGGAATCCACATCATCACTGTATTCAGTTGATGATTCCATAAAGAACAGTTCATAAACTATTGATGTTAAATAATCTATTAACATCATTATCCTTTAATATCTCTAATTATATTTTACGGTGGGTGACCATAATTATAGTGGAAATGAAATAACAAATATAAAAATTTACAGCTACATATATAGTTAATAAAAATTTATTTATTTGCATCAAATAACACACTTTTGATGGACCAACCTGTGGTTTGGGTTATAAACCCACATTAGATCACCACTAGGATAAATTACCATATTTTAGTCACATTCAATAAATTAGATTTTTTTATATAATACTTCAATTATGTTATATCAATATTCATTCTAGTGGGATAAATATTTATTTAAACTAAAAATATTAAGAACCCCTTACAAATATCCATGATAAAAAATTCACCCAAAAATTGTTTAGGGGTAAAAATATGTTGTGATATTAAAAAAATGATAAAAAAAATTAATGGCCCATTATATAAGATTAATTTATTATTTTACACCTCTTTAAGTACATGAAACATCAAAACTAAAAATTAAGTTACGTATTAATTGGATAAAATGTGGTTCACTAAAGCTCATTATATGGTGTGGGAGATGGTTATCAAATAAATTTTTCATGAGGATTTAACCTTTAATGTTTTTTAAAGATGTGTATTCCTTATATTTACCTAAACGTTAGTTTTTGAAAAAACATTGGTATTTATTGTGATTGGAGCTAGGGAATATAAATGTTTTGGAGTATGCATCCTGTTTTGTGGAGACTGATAAATTTTCACTATAATTGATTATAAATGATAACCATGATATTAGATGAATTAAGATATGTCTCTAACCAAAGTTCAAGATGAAATTTATCCTACTACATAAAACCAATTATGATACTATAGTGAATAATAAGAAAATTGTGAAATATTTTATGTTGAATTAATTATGTTTGGGTTATTTTTTGTCTTAATATTGTTTGGTTTATCATTTATGTAGTTTTTATTATTTGAAGAGAAAAATATTCCTTCAAGGAGGATTTATAATGAATATTAGGATGTCAGATTCATCTCTTGGGGAGATAATGCATGTGTGTTACCACTATTGTAACACATCAAACCTCATATTAAACTCTCATAATGAGCTAGAGACATGTCATAAATATTTTAATCATAGGATTATAATGATGTTTCATTAGGAATCTTAAAGTAGATATTTTATTCAAATAGTATATTCAAGAATTATTTTGAGGATATTGATGGGTCATGAGTGATGATATTTGGTTACCATTACCATAGATATATATATATAAGAACAAATAAAAATTGTTCATTATAGATAATAAACAAAAATGTTTAATGAAAGACCTATAATAGTTTGTGTTAACTATATTATTTATTCTATTTTGATAATTTATATTTTATAAATTTTTAAATCAGATTAATTAATATTTATATATATAGATTGTAGTATACCATTTGAGTTCTCATTTCGAATCAATTCCTTATTATGTGAAGATTGGTACACCACATAGAGTAATGGTGGAATAATATTTCAAATTCGTTTTATGAAAACCTAGATCTTTATTTCACATTAATTCATGATTTATTACATAAATTTACATATAACATATCCCAAAATATTGAGAAGTATAGCATACTCCGGAATTAGGTATATAGCATAGCGTCTTGAACATGGGATATAATAATAGTATTGGAAACTTCCTTAACATGCTCCTAAAATTCCATGGGTTTTAAAACAACACGAGACAACCTAGGGATATACATAATAAAGGGGTGAGATATAAATCCTAGAAAGTGAGGGAAAATAGAATAAAGAGATATAAAAAAGAAAATATAAAAAAATGGAGATTAAATGGTGTGGTAATCCTAAACATGGATAATAAGGCATGATTTACCATGATAATTATAACATGGGAAATTTAACAAATTAAAACACTACATCATAATCATAGGTCAATGCTAAAATCTAAGACATCATAATGGAAAATTTACCATAATTAAATTAGGTTCACTCCATGTACCAAAATTTAATCTCATGATACTAAACATTACCATATGCATTGAAGCTCTATATAATTCTAGGTGCATCCGTCACATTCATTTCATTCTCATTTTTAAGTGTGCCACATGGATTATAAAACATGGATTCAATCATCATAGTATTTTATTAAATTTTAATGGAGTGTTGAATAAATAAGTTTACTTCCAATTTCAAAAATGTATATGTGTATAAAGGTGAATGCCCTTGATAGGATATTGGTTGATATTCACTACAAAATTGTTTTGGCATAGAAAAATCATGGTGAAATTTATACAGTATAACATCATCACATAAAAATTCAAAAAAGGCTTGATGGGATAGAAAGGTGTGTCTCATAATATTTACATTATATGGAAATTAATAGGGAAATTAGAGGATATATCCCAATGTTATGAATTCTAAATACAAGGCATCAGATAATAAATAAACTTGAATAAATGAGGGATGATGGGGATCCCTTACTTGAGCATGTGACACAAATTGCATGGAAGGAGCTTCTTGATAACTTGAATGACTCTTGGGAGTACTTGGGAAAGGTATTGATATTGTAAGGAAGTGCTCTAAGGAATTTAAGTGAAGAGAAATCAGATCATGGTTGGGATTTAATAAGAGATTATGGGGGATTTCATTATTATTTCTCCAACATATATTTTGGACTATATATAATAAAATATCCAAAACACAAAACATAAATTGGTTTTTTACTATGATTTCATCCAAAAGGGAGTGGATTAGAACATTTTATAAGTTTATTGGCCGAACATAAAAAAAATAACCATTTTTATGTGCAAGTGAATCATACACTTAATGAAATGATTTTAAAAACCAAATATATATTAATGGATTTAGAGGATTTACAAAAGCATTATAATATTAATAAAATAAACATAAAATCACAACACATTAAATAAAAAATATATATTTGGTCTTGAATGCACTTTATAGTATTTATTTCATATGTTTTAGGTAATTATAATTTTATAATACACACCATATATGTGTACGATAATTAATTTTTACACAAAAAATACACTATCTCGAAAAATTATAAAAATTTCACCATTGGTTAACTTCAAAATTTTGATTCTCAAAATAATATTTATTTTATATAATAAATTTCATTATATGAAACTTTTCACTTTTAAATTAAAATTGACATTTATTGAGAAATGATCAGTTTTTTCATAATAATAGTTTTTGAACTGTTATAAAAATTACATTTGACATCATTAAAATTATTTGATCATTTAAATTTAATAAAAATATTAAATAAATAAAAAAAGTAAAATATTATTTATTATAGTAATCCATTAATTCATCATAATAAATTCCTTAAATGAATTAGAATATTACCCAAAAATAATATTTTTGTTTTATTGAATCACAATAATAAACATTTATATGGTAATAATAATAGGATAAAAATATATTAATTATCCTTTAAAAAATAATTTATAATCTCGTATTATTAGTTTCTTGATTAATATCCATTTAATACACCCACAAAGTCCCTAAAAGTAGGGTGCACAATGGTGACACTCTCTTGGGGTGGTTTGACATATATTGTTTAGACCATGTTCTTGATGAGCTTAAAATTCTCTCATAATTGGTTACCATTATTCTAAAGTTGTTGGATCTCAGTTTGGTCTTGGTAAAGGTAAAATCCTGTATATTTTATCTCCTTTGTAATCTTTTATAAACGAGCTTCATAGGATATAATTCTACTAGTTCAGTTCATCACTTCCTTTATCTCTATCAATTGGATTTGTTAACAACCTATATTTATAATAATCATGTGATCATTTTTAATGGATATATTATCAATGGTAATTCAACATAAATTAATTTTAGTTCTGATAGAATATGATAAAACCAATTAATCACATGTTTTTTCTATTACAATATTACATAATAAAACATTTAAATCAATTAAAATGGTTAATTTAATTTATAACAGTTCTGGTCTATAAAATCTTCCCCCTAAATAAAATTCACCCTAAAATTTTCTTTTCTATAACTAAAAAAGATGAGGGTTACTTTGATTCATCATCTCCTATGGTTCCCACATTTCTTCTTCAAACTATTGTTTTATCTAAAACACTTTGATCTAGTGCATTTACTATTTTTCATATAACTTTTTCTTGATAATATATGATCTCCACTAGATGATCCCCAATGGAAAGGTAATTATCCAATGTAAGAACATATATATTGAGTACATTTTAGGGTTCTGGTATATACTTCCTCAAGAAGGATATAGGGAATACGTCATTTACTTGAGATAGTTTAGGTGGGACTGCTAATCGATAGGCCATAACTCTGATGCAATCAAGGATATCAAAGTAGTTGATATATATTAGAGAAATATTAAGCTTCATTCATAATAAATTGTATTTCTTCAATGGAGATATGCAGAGGAAAACCATGTCTTCAATATAAAACTCTAGGTATAAGGGAAAAATTTTTGAATATATTTTTTTCGACATTGATCATTAATGATTTATTTATAAATGGTATTAACCATTTCCACCATATCATTACCCATTTCAAGACCCATCAGTTTTTTCCATATGCCTCACAACATGTAGGTGTTTTACACATCTTCCAATAAAGGTCTTCATAAGATCCCATTTGGATGAGGGACTCGAAATTATTGTTGTATGAGAACTCGAACTGAAGTAGATGTTGTTTTCGTCCTCCTTTCAAGTCCATATAACATTCTCTAAACATATCATACAATGTCGGAATAGTTCACTCAAATTGGGCATTATTTTGAGGAGGATTTGAAATAATAATGATCATCTCAGATTTTAGATAATGTTTGAGGTGTTTCTAGAACATGGAGGTAAATCTCGAATCTTGATCGTATATAATCGATATTGGAACTCCATGAGCATCACCACTTCTATGATGTATATATGTGCATGTTGATCCAATGAGAAATCCTCTCAAACTAGAAAGAATTGTGAAATATTCATAGGATGATCTATTATAATGCATATATAATTATTCCATGTTGATATCATCTAAATACTAGTGATAATTTCCATGGTGATGTTTCCCAAATCCCATAATGGTATGGGTAATGGTTTCATATTCCATGTGGAGTTTTTCATTCACAGTTCACTATACGATATACAGGAAACCATGATGTATATTCCATGATCTCTTTGATCATATTGTCCCACCAACAGTGTTATTGGAGATCTCGATACATATTTGTGCTTTTTGGGTGGATGTACTCGGTTGATCTATGTGTATTATCCAACTGGTCCTTATATAACACTAGATTTTATGGTACACATCATCCACAAAGCTCAAAAATCCTACATCATTAACATTGGACTCTTTGGGTTTCCATTTTCATAATTTTTCCACTTTATTTTTAATTCATAGATCATTTCATTGATAATTATTTATATTTTCCAAAATAGATAGTCAAAAAATAATTTTTAAAAGGATTAACGATGTTTGTTCCTTTATGATTCCCATGTTCATCATCTTAAATGCTGAGAAGATCGAATTCCCCTCAATTCTTATAAATGATAGAATTGATGGATCATTTCTTGTTTAAACATTTTATACTTTATTTACCTTACCATGATGGTAGTGTATTGAGAATTTATTTTCCTTGATCAGATCTATCCATCGTCATTGCCACATATTCATCTCTTTCTATGTGAATATATACATGAGGCTTTTATTATCCATATATATCTCACACTTGTCTCCAAAGTGAAAATGCCTTTATATTTTCAATGTGATGACCACTACAACTAACTCCCGATCATGTGTTCAGTATTTCTATTCCTAAACACTCAACTGAATGGAAGAATAGGCTTTGAATTTGTCATTATTCATTAATACACATCACAATCCCTTCATTGAATCATCATGAAATACCACAGAAATCTATCCACTTATGGGAGGTGTGATCATATGTGTAGTGATAATTTATATGAAATTATTTATCCAAATTTTATTCCTGCCATATTATTTTCATGATTATGATTTAATTTCACCCATAATAAGAATCTGAGCTCACTCGTTTCATATGTTTTATTTTTCCCAAGATTTAAAGATGTATAATATGAATGAATTGAAGTGACAATTATAGAGTTTGTGTATGTTTCTAATGGAGTTTATTTATTTGATTTTATATCATATTATAATTAAAAAATTATGTTTGTATCTCTTATTCCAATTATACAAAACTATTCAGTACATTGGGATGTGTCTTTCTTATTTATTTTATAAATATTATAGTTTAAGGAACTAACACCGATATTCTGGGTTCAGTGTCTTTGCACTTGGTATCAGATCATGTTTAGTAGAAACATGGAAACTAGATTTAGAAAATATACACTAGGGAAAATAACCCAAATATAGGCATTGAGAATAAGAAAATGAAAACATTCTAGAAATTTTTTATGGAAGTGATTATGTGGGTATTCCTAAAAATACATCCATGTATGGAAACTAAAATTGGATTTATTTCTTAAAAATATGTATATATGGTTGACAACTCTAACAAGGTGCATCAGGCTAGACATGGCATAAAATGGTACACGTCAATGGTATGTACTGGGCACTTAGTTTGACACTCTCGGGGGATATTCTTAACATAATTAACATTTTACTTACAACCCATTAAGAAAGATTTAAAAGTAAAATTGTCTCTAAATAAATCATTTTTTTTAAATTTTGATAATAGATATGCATGTATTTCCAATTCATATTATATTTTTTTCTAGTTCCAAATTATGAATTATGATTCATAAAAGAATTTAATGTGTGCCATTATTTAGAATTATTGTATTGTAGAATAAATTGAAACAGTATTAACACACGTATTCCACATAGGTATTTCCATCCTATTAATGATAATGATATTTGAACTGGAGTATAAAATGTTGCTTAAAAACTTATAATTATACATGGAAAATGAATTAGGTTATTAATAATAACCTAACCCATATAGGGAATCCTAATCAATATTGTGGTGGTAGAATGATAGAATGATTTATTTGAAAACAACATCTTTTATTCTATTGGACTACAACCCCATTTTTACCTAATTAGTGGATATGTTCCATAGAGAATAATTTACTCACTCTGAGAACTAATGAACGGGAAAGGTTATCATGGAAATCTATCATCTATTGGGAGATGAAGATAAATGGTGGTCATTGATTCAAACAACAATTTAGGAGGATGAAATTTAAAATATAGAATAGATTGATATTATGGAAACATTCACAGAAGAATATTTACCTCGCAAACCAAAAGTAGATATAGAGAGAAAATTCATGAGATGGAAAAAATAGAGGATGAAAAAATTTACAATTAAGAAGACAACTTTACAAGGTTATCAAATAATGATGTAGATAACATATGTAATCTATGGAGAAATATTGATCAATTCTTTGATGGTTTAATATCACTCCAATGATGGGAAATGGTGTCCCAAAAATTCCTCCTCGTTCGAAGATATATTCTGATTTCCTATTAGGAAAGAGAAATAATTCTCTAAGTCTTATGAAATTTAGGGAAACCAAGAGAATAATCGGGTGGTAGATCAAAAAATGGATAAAGGGATAAATAAAATAGAGAATGTTCCATTATATAATTATTTTGGAAGGAAAAACCAATGTTCCTATTTAAATGTATAAGGATTTTGTTACATGTGTGGATTAAATGGCCACTATTTCCTTTATTGAAAAGTAAATGAAGAAACAACCACTATGAAGTTATATAACTATACCGAGATGGGTTATTGTGAAAATTATTGTCCTAATAATTAGAGAAAATTACACTAGAAAAGGCCAATGAAAAATGGCCAAGCTTATGAAATCATATCAGTAGAGTTTGAGGTCAATAATGAAGTGGTGGATGGTACATTAATCATCTCCCTAAATTTAAATAAATTCTTATTTTATTTTTTATCATCGTGTTCCATTATATCTCTTTAGTCTGCTTTAAAAATCAGATAAATTTAATTCACCTTAACAATGTTGTTTTCAGTAATGACTCCTAATGGAAACCTTATTGCAATAGAGAAGCATCAATATGTTCCTATTATGACTCATAAATGTTCTTTAATTTCTAATTGTATCACCGAAACTAAGGTTTATTTTTATATAATTATTTGTATGGAATATATTTAGAAATATCATGAAAATATTTATTGAAAGGATAACCAAATTGTGATTCATGATGAAGGTATCAAATTTATCATATTTAGTGGGGAGACATCATCATCTATGTTATATTTGGATCCATTGCCAGTATGTATTTTAAATAAATGTCTTTGGGAGGAAGATAAAAAATAATCTATGGATGAAGATATGAAATATTCATACTGAAGATGTAACTATTGTCTAAGAATAAATTGACGTATTTCCATTGTATTTTCCTAAATATCCTCCAAAGTGGGATGTTGAGTTCTCTGTTGAATTATTTCATGGTGAAAGACCTATATAAAATAATCCTAGTAGAATTTTCATTGCAGAATTAGTAGATCTGAAGAAAAATCTATAGGAATTGAGTGATAAGGGACTTATTCTTCCTAATGTTTCACAATGTGGATCCCCTATTTTATTTTTCAAGAATAAAGGGGTATCTATGATACTTTCTATTTACTATATAGAAATCAATGATATTATAATAAATAAAAAGTATCATCTTCCTCACATTGATGATTTATTTTACCAACTTCACAAGACTCAATATTTCTCAAAGATTCTTCTTCCATTTGGATGTCATAAATTTCATGTGAGGATGGAAGATATTCTATAGGTAGCATTTCAAACAAGGTATAGACAATACATGTTTACTGTAATTCCATTTGGACTTACTAATGCACCCTATGTTTTTATAGATCTAATGAAAATATTTTTCAAGGAATATCTTGATGATATATCTATGGTAATCATTGATGATATCTGGGTATATGACAAGACGTATGAGGACCATGAGAACCCCAAAAGGTTGTTCTGGAGAATATTAGAAGTAAAATGTAATATCTTATGTTTATAAAGTCTGAATTTAAGCATCAAACTATTTTTTTCTTAGCTGTATTGTCTTTAAGGATAGAATCTTAGTTGATCCTATGAGGTCAATGGTAGTACAGTAATGGTCAACACGAATGAACATAAACGAGGTGAATTTTGAAGGTCCCCTTCTCAATTATTCCAAATGTGCAATCCCTATTAAAGGGAACCTCTCAACTTCATGCACATTTTTAAGAACCATCCATGATTTGTGTTAAGGCACCATTATTTTGATAAACTAAATACATTTTCAATAAAAAAATATTTTTTTTCATTTCTGGTTTCATACAAACAATTATGGAACATACAATGATTTTTCTAAAAGAACACTTATTTTCAAAGTAGAATGGGTATTTGTCTTAATAATTCCTCGATTATTTTGTTAGAGTATTATCATATTTTTAAACACAATAATTTGAATCTTATTCTTAATTAGTATTAACAATCTATGATATCATCTACTATATTTTAATAAATGGTTTATGATTAATTTGACTTTGGATGTGCTATTTTGAAATCATTAACCATATTACTCATTCTAATGTGATTATTTATATGGAATTATTTATTCAGATTTTAATTCTATGACATTATATTCAAGATTATGTTCTAATCGAATGTGTTTTTAGTCATTCACTGTGTCTTATTGTTTATATTAGCTTCTCATATATTACCTACTATTGCTGATAATCTAAGATCACCCATTTCTTATGATTCTTCTCCACATGATGTGAAGAGGAGTATTATTAATGAATTTTAGGGATAATCTAAATGTTTATGGATGTTTCCAAATGATTTTATTTTTTTATTTCATTTAATGTTGTTGTTTAGAACCACGATATATATATTTTTCAATTGTACTAAAAAATTTGGTACTTTGGTATGCATCTTTTTTTTTATTATACTAATGTAATAAAGTAAGACACCTACATCAAAATATTGGGGTTAGGGTATTTATATTAGGGATGAGACTTTTTAAACTATTAGACACATAAAATAGAATCCAATTATGTTAAAGAGGGAACTTATAAATTACACTTACTTCCTTAACTTATGAATTTATAGGATTCAAACTATGTTACGCATGATCTATTCATTAAAATTTATTATTCTAATTAGTTTACCCTTTCTAATGGTTCATAATGAGATTATAAATTTACCAAAACATTTCCCATGGGAGTTTCAAACGAGGTGCACAATAATCATCGTTGTCATATATCGTGTTACACTGTGTAAGACCCAATGAACCTTTTTAGTATTGTTACCCCTTGGTACATGTTTTCTAGAATGACATCCACTTGTAATATCAGGAAAGAAATTTATTTTCTTGAAAAAAATATAATCTACACTTAATAAAATATAGGATTTTATTTTTATAATTAGATTTATCCCTTAGGAATTCACTTGAGTTTTCCAATCATAATCCAAAAAATAAATGAACATTTCCTTTGATACCAACTATAAAAAACTAACTCTTTAGTTCACATTATTACTTTATTTATTACATTAATTTACACATAATACATCCTAGAACATTGAGATGTATAGTGTATTTGGTAATTTGGTATATAGAATAACAACATGAATATGGGATACAACAAACTTATTGAAAACTTCCTTAACATGCCTATAAAATTAAATGGATTTTAAATCTATATGGTAAAACATGGGGATATGCTTAAGAAAGTGTTTAGATATAAATCCTAGTAAAGTATTAAACATGGAATAAGATGATAAATTATAGACAATACAGATTTTATTGGGGGAGTAAAATGTGTTTTAATAATAAATATTTATAATATCACATTGTATAACATGATTATCAAAACATGGGAAATGTGGTAGAAAATTAAAACATTGCATCATAAACATAGGTCAATGACAAAAACCATGAAATCGTGTTGGAAAAGGGCCTATAATTGAATTAGATTCACTCTATATCCACACATGACATATGATGTTACTAAAAATTACCCAATACATTGGAGCGTTATATAATTCTAGGCGCACTTGTCACTTTCATTTGATTCTAATTATTAGGATTGTCATACATATCATACAACATAGATTCATTCGACATGATATTTTATTATAAAATAAAAGAGTGTGGAATAAATAAATGTAGTTAACATTTAAAATAATTATATGTTTTTAATTTTGAATACCCCTGATTGAAAATATGTATGATATTCACTACAAAATTGTTTTGGAAAGGAAAAATCATAGTGAAATGTTAGAAATATAATAACATGAAATAAAATTTCATAAAATTGTTTGAAGAAAGAAAATGGGCCAATAATAATTTGGAAATGGAATGGGTAGTAATAGGTACATAAAAATGCATTTCACAATGTTAGGAACTAGAAATCAAAAGCCTCGTATAATAAATAATATTAAATGAAGAAGATAAGATAAGGATCCCTTACTTGTGTGTGTGACTCCAAATTCTTGGGAGGATCTTTTTAAGAGATTGGGTTAAACTTGGGAGGACAATAGAGATGGTAGGGCAAAATAAGACATGCTCTAAAGTGTTTTAGTTATGATAAATTTTATATTTGGTAGTTTTACGTAGGATATGAGTGTGGGTTTATTTATTATTTCCCAAAATAAGTTTTGGACTCTATAAAATAAAATAACCAAAACCACAAACTTTCTCATAAATTTTTCAAATGGTTTCTAAAAAATAAAAGTGGTTTAAAGTTTTTTATAATTTAAATGTTTCAATATAATAAAATAATACCCTTTCTTATGTGGATGTGGTTAATACTATTAAATAAATGATTTACCAAAACGTAAAATAATTTAATGGTTTTGGAGGATTCAGAAAGCCTTTATAAAATTTATCAAGTAAACATAAAATGAAATTATTTTAAATTTAAAAAAAATATTTTGTCATGTAAACCCATTATAGTATTTAATACATCAATTTTGTGTCATTATGATGTCATGTTAACACTGTATATTTATATGGTATTTAATTTTAATCTTAAAATTTGACTGTGTTAGAAAATTATAAAAAATTCACTATTGGATACTTTTGATGTTCTGATTCTAAAAAATAATATTTATTTTAACCAAATGATTTATTAAATATTTTTATTTCTATTTTTTAAAAAATAAACATTTTTTTGGTAAATTATAGGTTTTTTTTGAAAATAATAGTTTTCAAACTCTAATTAAAATTAAATTTTACTTAATAAAATTAATATGATTAATTATATTTAATAAAAATTATTTTATAAAAATATTATTTATTTAAAAAATTCATTAAATCCTAAAAATAAATTCCTTAATTGAATTTTAATATTACCCAACAATATTATTTTTTTTATTCTATCAAAATAAGAATAATTTTCAATGTGACAATAATTTGACAAAATATATTCATTATTCTATAAAAAAAAGTAAATATTCAAATTTGTAAGATCTTGATGTGTATACATTTAATTCAACTTCAAACACCCAAATTGTTTGGTGCGTGATAGTGAGACTTTCATGTGGTGGTTTGTTGTATATGGGTTGGGACATGATCTCGATGATATTGAACATTTCCCATAAAATATTTCACTCATACTTAAGTCGTTGGATATCAGGTTGGGATTGGTCAAGGGAAAATACCAGAGATTATACCTCCCTCTGAATCGTGAATAAATGCATTTTATAGGGTATGATCTTACTAGTTGAGGTCATCACTCCCTTTGTCTATGTCAATTTGATATGTAACACCCTATATTTGTACTAATTATTTGATCACTATTAAATGACTATATTTTCAATAGTAATGATTCAAAAAAATATTATAAATCTAATAAAATATAATGTCACCAAATAAGCACATGTGTTTTCTATAACCATATTACCCAATAAATCAAAAAATAAATCAATAGGGGGAATTTTATTTAAACAGTTCTAGTTATTACACCGTTTAAGTTCCATAATGATTGTTAATGTGGATATGAAATGAATTTTTTTCCTGATATTATTAGACATTAGAACATAATATAAATTGATTAACTGGAAATTTTTAATGATCATATCGATTTCTTTGGTCACAAAGTTTCTTACAGCTAACCTGATATGAGTTATAATTTTTTTCATGGAGAGTGGAAAATTCATGAAAATTTTGAGTGATATATTGAGAGAATCCATTATGAATTAACATTGAAATATGATGGTATGATTCTTTGGTTTTGTGAATAAAATGATAAACCATAATTATATTTATAAATTTTATAATTATAGTAAATATTTATTAAAAAAAATTAAAAACCACCTGGGAGATACGTTAAGTTTTATGTTTAATTTTTACTGAGGACTAGTTCAATAACATACTAATCATATCATATTGAATATATAATTATAAAATGAGAAATGACTTATTTTGAATATATGGAGTTTAATGTATTTTTAATCTATATATATCACTTTTAGCGGGGATAGTTTTCATCGGTAAGAATGCTGATGATGTGGTTGTGTATCAAATACCAAAAAATAATTTATCTAATAGTGGAAAATTGTTACCATTTTCAAGTAATTATACATTTCACCATATTAAATGTTTATAAGAGTTTTTTTGAGTATAAATATAAGGTAATGATATATAAAAATAATGGAGAAGAATGAGTAAAATTGAAAAACTAATTCCATGAGAACATACAGACTCTATGGAATATTTTTATTTACATTATGATTTAAAAATTATTCCATTCCTTTTATTTATATAATGAATATTTCTTATTATTAATTAATTAACCAATTCATCACAATATTTTTTTTGATTCTTTAATTTTATGTGGTTCATTGGAAGAGTAGGGAGATCAAATAAGGACGGTTGAAAAAAAATTATGTAAGCACTATCTCTATGAAATTGTTACTATATTATAGTCTTAGATTGATGACGAAAATATTTTAGGTTTTTTTAAATGGTGTTTCAATTAAACTATTAAAGGACAATGAAATTATGTCCTAGGTAGTTCTTGAGATTTTTTTTAAAAATCATTTTTTTCTCGAGTGGTAAATTTATTATTAATGCTTCATTGAACACATATCAATGATACCAGTAGTGGTGATGGAATTTACACAAAAGGATGAGATGATTAAATATGGACAGAAATTTTATGATTCTATGGATACTCTAAATAGAATTTTTAGTTAATCAAATACATTATTCATACCCAAAGCTATCAAAGGAAATCCATTTTATTATGATGCATTAAGATATAGTTTTTAATTTTTTCCATATACCAGGCATATTTGATTGCCTATGGAGAAAGTAAATTTTGAACACATGAGAAAAATTATATAATTCATGAATTTGATCATTCTAATTCATTCTTAGGGGAGTCGATGAAATTAATTATTTAGAAATATATCCATAGTGTATTTATATCTAAAAATATTATTGTATATTTTCTTTATATGGTATTAAAATATAAATTATAGCATTTTGTTATAGTATATCATTATATATATAATTATATTACATTATATAGAAAATAAAATTAATATATCATAAGTTTTGAGTATGAAAACTCAAGTATTAATAGAAAAAAATGGCCAGTGGAAAATAATTAACTTAATAGTGATCACACATGTTGAATATTAAGAGGAGAGAGATCACGTGATTTAATAATTTTTTTTTAAAAAAAATTACTATTGTTGGTCATGTAAGAAATAAAAAAAATATTCCAAAATTAAACGGATTAGACACACCCTAAATATTGAGGGTACTATTGAAGAAGATATCTACCA
This sequence comes from Viscum album, assembly GCA_963277665.1. NCBI lineage: Eukaryota > Viridiplantae > Streptophyta > Magnoliopsida > Santalales > Viscaceae > Viscum > Viscum album. Next base: position 1,500,959,880 of record OY728136.1, on the reverse strand, counting down.
TTGTACGAAATGATCTATTTAAAGGATATAATTTTTTTCCATTGAGTTTGAAAGAATAAGTCATGATCAAATTTAATAACACTAGTAAGTTAATTCTTCTTGGAGTAAAAATATATATCATGATATGTGATCAAAGCTCCAACAGATAGACATATTTTAATACATTCTAATGTTTTTATAATTATACATGATTTTTTAACATGTACTATCTTAGATTCATTGATTGATGATATATTTTCATCCATTTATTAAACTAACATGAAAATTAAGAAAAATTAGTCGATTAATTGTTGTATTATATTGAATAACTCAAAATAATAACACAAACTTGGTGATTTTATAAAAATTTCAAAATCATATAAATTAACACCCATATAACAAGTGTTTTCAGTAGATAAATTATGTAATTTTCACATGAAAAATTATTTAGGTTGTGTGGATTTCAATTTAAAAGTACCATCCTAGAAAATCTGAATAGAACCCATGATAAATTTTATCTGGCCTTAAATTTTATTTAGTGTATGATTGTGGATACTAAATAATGGAACAAGCTAAAAATTATCATAGATAGACTACTCACACTTTCATTTCACCAACACCACGGATAAATCAACTAAAAAATTAGCATGGATCATAAAAATATTATAAATTCCTTAAACATGAAAAAATATAATATAGATCTATTAATGTAATGACACAATTTTATATATAGAGAAATAATATACCAAATATGTTTCAATTATATAACTATAGTATAGCATTATATATTACGTGAATAATATTTTAAATAAACTAGTTTTACCCTTAAAGGATAATTATGAAACATAATATCTAAAACCCAATATCTATAAATGTATATAAAAACCAAGATTTATACAATGTTATCCAGTGATTCTAATGACATAGCTATATTCCCCTAAATGTTGTGAATCACATAGTTCAAGTGAACATATGGAAGAATGTTCTACAATGAGGCGAGTGGAATTTAACCAACCAATACAAAAAAATTATTCATGTTAATGAATAGACATATTAGTTTGAAATCATGGTTATATAGAGAAAAGTAAACTAAGGACTCATATTTGCACTAGCCAACCTTATTTGGTTAAACATACCTATATCTAATGTCATTTATGTCATCATGTATTAGTGAGAGATTACACAAAACCACTCTTATATCATTAGATTTTATCCAAATTATATGTCACCAAATATAAAAAAACTCACTCTCAACATCCAAGTATTCGAATTTATAATATCATGGCCCATCGATAACCAATAAATAAATAAAAATTCAAATTAATAAATTAAGAAACCTAGGTGAGAAATAATGTTGAATTAAATTTATTTCAAAAAATAATGTAAAATTTGATTTATAGAATATTATATAGTATTCTTGTTTATAAATTATCTAATGGATCACATGAAGTTTAATTTAATTATAAATAAAAATATCAAATTAATCTATAAAAGTTACATGTTGCATTCATCAATGATTTTATGATTCAATCATAGTCGGAATGTGGTATCTTTATGGTAAAAACAGGGGTGTACTATAGATCATACACACTTGAAATATATCTCTAGGATCACCATTCATTGATATTTGTGAGCTATCATGAGAAATCATAGTGCTTTACAATATCTTTTTTACTACCTAAAGAACTCATACTTGATTCCTGGAAGTGAGATTGAAAAAGTTACTTTTTATCTATAATTATATCTATATAACTTAATGTAGTATGGTAAAAGAGAGAACATCTTTCAAATTACTGCATTAGGATAGACCCATCATTTTTGGAATAAAATATACATTTTTACTAGGGGTTTGGTTGCAATAAATTTATCTTTGGTCCCTATGGAAACGTAACCATAATGAACATAAAAAAACACACTTAAGACATATTTAACTTATAATAAGTGTAATAAATAAATATAAAATATGTTTTATCATTATTTATCTTCCACCTGATAAAATTGAAATCATTTACTTCGTTCTTAAGTACCCATAATTGTTTTAAAAACCTTTATTGTTTTTTGTTTATTAAAAAAATAGTATACCCTCATATTAAACAATATATTTAAATAACTCATGAATAACATGAGAAATTAAAAAATTTATTAACATTAAAAACTAAAATAATATAATTCAATTTTTTTCATATGATCATTTACAGTCAGACATTCACTAACCCTACTCACGGGGCATAATTCATCATAAAATCTTATTTATCAAAATAAGAGGAACTTGTAGATATTTTTTATGTGTGAACCCATATGAATTTTTTTCAATAAAATTTACCCATACTCACAATGTAAGATTATTATCTAGAAACCCATCATAGATTAAAATAATTAATGATAATTCATAGCTTCAACACTCTCCAATGAACACATTCCATGTAATATAGTCTCTTTTTCATGTGGTATATCTTAAATCATGAACAAAAATTGTGTCACTGTCATTTCTTGGTAAATTATTTCTTGAAATTACAAGACTTACTAACCTTAATCTACCATAGAAATGAATTTAATAAAAATACTACCATCCTGGTCAATTGGGCCTAAGATATCTCTTCAATTAATAACTAAAAAATCCTTTTTAAATTCTTTAGTAAATGTGATTAAACTAATGACACACATATCATAAGTTACCTCATTAGAAAAATAAATTTAATGAAATATTTTGTTACATGAAAGAACATGACCAAATGGTACACATAGATTATGATCTCAAGTCATGATATCAATACCCATGATCATAGATAAGAACATTATTGACAATTGTAATGTGTTGGGTTCCAATAGGAAGGTTAGTCATGATGATATCCTCTACTTAAGATCCCCAAGTGATAAATTCATGAGAATAACTATCAATGATTATGATCTTCTATCACTTGATATCCAAACACCATATGTGTCTCATTTGTATGATGTATCTAGACCATATAATAAACATTTATGATTACTGTCATAGTATCTAGAATTTCTCAATAATTTATGGGAATTTATATATCATTTTGAATTGAAAAATAATACAAGAACATAACCATGTAATTAGTTTATTCAGAAGTAAGATTAGTATTATAGTAAGATAACATCATGCATAACTCTTTGTATACTTGATATGATAATTTTGAAGTACTATTTTTGTTGGGTCTAGGGTACCCAATATCACATTACTCCCACTTAGACTAAATCCTAATTTATAACTATAAACTGACTAGTACTCACATGATTGGATTATGATTTTACCGATTTATGGATTTAGGGATTCCTTCATTATTTTCTTATATGGGTACATTGTTATTTTTGACATCATTTCCTTTAGTAATACTCTCCAATTATATGATATCATCAACTATATTCATTTATAACCATGACATATTGTATTGTACTATTTTAATAAGAATAAAATAATTTCTATTTTTATTACTCTTTACATTCTAGGAATGTATCTATGATATAGAAACAAAATTCAATATTTTTTGGTACTCTATTTGAAGCATCAAAAGTTGAATCGTACTTTGTATTTTTAAATATGGCTACCCCATGATTCAATGAGCTTATATTTTTTATTCCCATAGAAAAAATATGTTAATAGATCAAATTGATTTTTTAAAAACTATATTTTTTCTTGTTAACTACTGTTACTTTATCTTTAGGTACTAGGTATATCTTCCTAACACTTTCATAAGTAGTATTAGATAGTTATAACTACAACCTATATAGTATCCCTGATTTATTTTATACTTTCCTTCCATAATATTTGTGTTTTAAATATCATAATTTTACAAAGAAAGAAAATATTGATAAATACATCGCATGTGTGCATGGATTTATACTCACAATATTAGTCTCTCCCCATGTCTTATACATGTGTTATTTGAGAGATCTATTCCTTTTAATATTCATAAAACTTTTATCTTGAATTATTGAATCATGTATTTATCAAGGCCTCCATAATTTATATAATTTCCCTTGGACCAATAAACCCACAAATCTACATCAATATTTCATTTCTACTAGTACATATGTTTCTATGTTAATTTAATATTTTTTGGGTTACTTTCAATCTAGTTATAACTCACTATATGACCAATAACTATTTTTTATATTTTATCAACATATCTGAATTACAAAACTATGATGCTCCCACTAACCTATTGTACGAACATTTGAAAAAAATCTAATTAGTATTATATGATAAAAATCATTCAATTAATATATCCTTTAAGACTTTTAATATTTAATGCTTCCATATAGAATTCATTGTTCATATCAAATAATATGTACCTAATCTTGGTGAATATAAAACCACCAGAATTGATTTAACGTTACATCACAGTATGTTCTTATAAAAAATTCCTATTCTATGATATCTTTAGGAACATGTTACTATGCCACCTACTAATATACATCGAGCCTTTTATTTATCTAATCATATCTTGATCCTATTATCTCTAATTGAGATGTGAATCAAATTTATAAACAAAAATCACATGATTTTTTTCATCGGTATTTATGTAATATCCTTATAAAATTTAAGGAAAATTATTTTAGATACAATTTTTCTATCCATGATTTTTTTATAATTAGTTATCCTAAATATTATCTTTTAATTTAATCAAATAATTTCTGATATAATCATTTTATTTCCAAATTTAACTCAAATTATATCGATTTTCTCTTAATGATAACATATAGTTATGGGGTAATTCCATCATTCATGAAACTTGTATTCAAAATATAATGGAAGATATTGAATGACTTATAAGTCTATTCTTTGATTGTCCCTATAAAAACATCATGGAAATGATGTGTATATGTAAATGTGTGTTTAGAAATATATCCACTATAAATTTTGAGGATTAATGAATACATGTAAGTCTCATCATCGATCCATCCTTCATTAAACTAAAAGGTTTAATTTTTATATGTAAAGATGAGTTTGGAATAAATCAAATATATATTTTGATGAATAAGGAATGCCGAGTTAAAAACTTATTCTAATTACAAACCAGAAATATCTCATATCAAATAACAAAGATATTAATTTTTTCACTATTTTATTCCTTGAATTTTATAATGTAATATCATGAAGTATAATCATCTACATCTAGCTTCAACATGAAATTTATTACCCTGATATTATTTAATTAGTTTTAGAATAATTGGGAATGTATCACAATTAACGATTGTTGTATGTTTTTCATTATACCTTATATGCAATCATTTCAAATACCTAATAGTTTTTTATCATAAATATTCCAAACACTCTTTTTATTGTTTCCTTTACATTTTCATTTTGATTTACTTGTCTGGGTATTATATTTCCACAACTGGGTATTATTGAGTCATATAATTTATATTCATCATTAATTGATGGTGATTCAATTATTGATGAACAGTTAAGAGAGTAAGAGGTTCCATATACAATAATAATTTAAAAATAAAATATGGTATCTATGTGTATAATATGCATATGATAAAAAAAATTATCTTAATAAAAATTAATAAATCAACTTGAATCAACTTGGAATATATATTCTATATTCTTCCTAGTGTTGACATATATATCGCTCTTTTAGAAAAAAAACAAGGAGAATTCACATAACTTCTTATAATAATTCTAAACACACATGGTTATTGTATCTAGATAAAAATGTGTAACACAAATATATTATTTAATACCTAGGATATAACATATAAATATCACCTGACATGACAAATATAGATGATTTTAAAGCATTTTCTTTCTACTAATTCAATTCTTGGTGGTTTATATTCCAGTGAAGTTTCATTCAACATGTAGAACAAATAATATCTTGTTTGTTATGATCCACCTTTACATTTGGTATTCTAGATGGATGTTGTAAAATCTATATTCAATTAGAATTAATCATAGGTTTTTTCAAACATTTCTTTCAAAATGTTCATAAAAATAAATAAATATTTAACTATATTTATGTTACAATATATTTGGTAAACCTTATCCAAAATACATTTATATAGTTTCTAAAAATATGTTTGTTTTATTATATTAAAAAACTAGAGTAAGAGATTTATAAGTATGATAGAATGTGATGCTTTGAATGATTTCAATTCATCATTCAATTTTCACTTATTTAGTAAAATCTTAACATCCTTCATTTCATTCTTCACTTTATCCTCACAAACTTGTTAGAGATGGGACTTTATGGTATACCAATTTATGACCTATTGTATCATTCATAAATCACTAAGAATTTATGATAACATTATGATGTAAACATTAAATAAGTAATTCAGGTGTCCCTTGTAAGATTCTTTTTTACTGTATCTTGTTTCTTAAGGTTGGATAATATCTAATGGGGACCTGAGCACACAAACTTTAGATTTATATCATAGTACAATGTGTAAAAACTTATAAAAATCTTATATTTTACAGGAATATATGATGTAGTTTCATATACAAAATTCATTTTTAATGTAGTATTAATTTATATTTTTGAAAAAATTAATATTTTCCATATTTTTACCCTTATATTTATTATTAATTAATATAATTGTAGATTTATAAATCTTAAATTTCTCCCACTATTTTATCAGGACATTTTATCCCTCAGCAACTTGATTTAGATTACACAGTTTCTAGAGTATTCTAGTGGAAACGATCCATAAAACCTATCATTGTTGTTTATAATATGGATACAGAACAACATATAGTGTTTCAATGACATATTTTAGCATTCAAGATACCTAAAATTTCCTCTCCTTGATCTATTTTTTGGTTTCCAATATACTGAAAACCATAGCATCGACTTACTCGATGATTTAACTCTAAAATTTCCCCAAAGTAGTTGTGAATACATCTTTGATAAATTTTTTATTTAAGGTGATCCACATATTTAATATGAAACTCCTAATAGTAAGATACATCATCACCTATGTCTAATGGGAACCACATACGTATGTTTTTTTTCAAGTTCAAATGATGAAAGATATTCATGATTTAATTTATTTCTTTCATATTTTTTATAGTTTCATCAGTGAATGAAATATGTTTTTCTAGAAAACTTGTATCTATGTAATGATACTCACAAGATATCCATATATAACAAAATATAATTCAAGCATTTTTTTAATTTCAATCTATACATGTCTATTTATTACACAATTTTACCTTGCGTAATAGTTATACATGCTGAAAAAACCTTGCAAATAATAAAAAATAAAATTTCATGATGAGGATATTTTACTTGTTGTTAATCCACTGAGTGATGGATAGATCTTCCTCGATCCTAGTGGTTACTCTTTAATTCGTGTATGATTTGAGTTATTGTGATCACCATATCTAATGGATCAATGTCTCATACTGGCCTTGGTCATGTATTAACATGAACTATAAATCATTTGGGCCTCATCATTATATTTATCTACTAACACACATGTGAGGAGGTATCAGGATAATGTATTAAACCTGAATAATATCACTCATTGATGCACATATCCTTTCAAATATAATTAATTGATGAATGACACACAAATATTTATTTATGAAAAAAACTATTATAATTATTACACATGAAATAATGAAATGAATGAATAAATGAAATACCATACGTACATTTTTGGGTCAAAGATCACTATAAGTATTAATGGGGTAAAATTAACTATTAAAAATAATTTTGAACATATTTCTAATAAAGGGAAAAAATTATGAATTAAAAAAAATTAATCTAACTTTTGTTCATATAAGACAATTTTTAGGGTACCACAAATAAATTTATAAAATTTTAATAATGTTATCAGTGTTTAAATTATTTTGTCATTTTTTGGTCTTCATGGGGTTTCAAAAAACCCATGAATGGGTTCTAGGCCCTTACTATGCACAAATGTACTGGGCGGGTTAACCCGACCTTGATGAACCACATGGTCAACGGTGTGGAATTACCCATGCGAGCACATGGGGAATGTATTGGACGTGATGGTGTGCCTAACACTATAAGATTTTGTGATATAGATTCCTTTTAATTTCTTTTATGTATTTCATTTTAGTCTATACCGAGATTAACATTAACTAAACACAACACTATATTAGCTTACAGTATACACAACACTATACATGGCTTGTGTTACACATAATTTCATGATTGTTTGATAGAATTCATTCCACAAAAACCTGAGTATAGATTTTTTTCAATGTATAAAAGAAATATGTCTGGATTATGTTATATGCAACATAAGAGGATGCTTTCAATAAATGTAGCAGTGACTTGGCTTATATTACACGTAAGAGTGACCTTCCTCGATAACTTGCATTGTACACAATACCGAGTTTCACTAAATAGTGATATATTATTAAAATATTAAATAAAATATCTGTTATGAATTGTATTAATTAAATTTTTAATTTTATATAACACTAAAATTCATCTTATGTATTTTCCAGAACATGATATAAGAACAAATTCAATTTTCAGACAAAAGAAGTATTCTTGAAAAAATATAGTTTTCCACCTTTTGATGGAACAACCCTTTTAAATGTAGTTTTTAAAAATAGTATTCATATTATTTGTAATAAAATTATTCTCTCAAATCTCTCATCAAAATTTATCTTGGTTGAACTTTCCATATTTTTTTTGATTAATTTCATATTTTGATGAATAGTGAAAAATACTGAATTTTAATTGAAAACCATCTTTTCATCTAATTTATTTATATAGTTACATTTTCTTTTTAATTTGTATTAAAGTGTAATTGGATTATTTTTTATTTTTTAATCCAATATTTTTATAGGATTTAATTTCACAATTAAAATTTTCAGAAACACATGACAATATTTTGATAAGTATTTACATCTTAAAAAACACACTTTTGGTTTGGACAATGAGAATTAATTTTAAATTAATTTATGTTACTTATATGTTTTTAAGTATCAAAAATGGACTCAATATTTTGAATAAGTGGGTCCAAATTATGGTAATTGGATTTATTTTTTAGATATTATGTATAGTAACTACAAAAATGTTTATTTACCATAGTTAAAGGTAAACCAAGTAAATTAGGGTAACTAACAATATGATAATGATGATAAAATTATCCTAACACCTTCCAAAATACTATTAGATGAATTAAAGTCTAAAAATATCACCTAGGGGTCTTAATTGATTCATTTAATGGTCTTTGTTCCATGAATGGGATGTAATTATAATTAAAACAAAAGAACATTACTACATATCACTCTCATATATCTTACAAGTATAATAAATTTTATATAGTGATAAAAATGATAAAACTTAAAACATAAACAATATCTAGAAATCTAATCGAATAATATACATCATGTGAATTTATTTTAATTATTTATAGATTAAATAATTATCATTAATGATGATACAATAGTGATGCAAAAATTATTTTTTTGATAGTAATATCAAATAAATGTTTTTAAAAATATTTTAAAAAATACCATTTGAAGTAATTAATATGATCCAAAAATTTTATAGGTGATTATGACATGTTAGGAATTTATTAATTGTTTTTCTTCTAAATGATCATCTCCATGGATTTTATTTAATGAAAAATAAATGAATAGTGTTGAAATTGACACTATTGATATTTTATAAAAACATCATATTAATACATTATTTTAAAAAATATATTTAATAAAAAGTGAAAATTATAATGTCAAAAATTTCATAAAGTATCCAAGTATGGGAAATTGAGAACACATAAGTAAATATTTATAACCATTTAATATTTAGATTAGTATTACCACAAATAAAATTAAGTACTTTAAATAAGGATAAATCAAAATGATAAGGTTTAAAATAAACTACAAACATGTCTAAATTTTTATTATTTGAGAGTATTTTCAACCATAATTATATTATATTATAAATAAATTATTTTGGTAGAATTATTAACCTTAAATGAAATTATAATAGATTAATATTTCAAGATATTTTAATGGTGCCCCACCCTTCTCTTATAAATGGGCATCTCTCTTTATATTTTAATCGCACCACCAAATCCCTTTGTCTCGGTCAAACCCTTCACAAATATCCTACTATCTTCCCTCACTTCATCCTAGATGAAACCCTTTGTGTAGAAAGATATCTAAAGAAGTTCTTAATGAGCATACTAAAAGAAGATACCTGAAAAAGAGGTAATGGTTTTATCACCTCTTTTGAAATTAATTTCTTCTTCTACTTCATCTTCTAATTTTTTCCACATAATAATGTAATAAATCTAGTATCATATACATTCGGATATTTTATTATAATTATGGGACTACTTTGTACCATTATTTATCGATCCTATGAATAATAGTCTCACCATACGTGCGTATGTACATCTTACCATGTCCATACCGTGGTGTAATTGTTATCCAGTGATACTTAATTTGGATGGGTATATTGATGTGATTAATGGAAGTAAATAATTTATATAACATAATAATTATTCTATTAAAATAATATACCTTCCAATTCTATTCTATTTAACCATTAAGTGAATGATATTATCGCTTGTGCGTATGTATGACTTACCGTCTCCATGATGCGATGAGATTCATTCTCCACATTAACCATTAGAGAAAGATTATAAATTGTATATAATAAATAAGAATGAAATATATGAAATTATAATACAACAGAATTTATATATATATATATATATATCATTACTTTCTTCCATTCAATTAAATAAGGAAGTGAAAACAACATTTATGCGTACATACGACCTACCATCTCTATGAACGGTGTATTCCATTCCATTAATCTATCTATTTTATATATTTATATGATGAATATAAATGATATATAAATCATGTATTAAATTCTGGAAGTAATCAAATCACGATATAAATATTAATATCAAGAATAAAAAAGTCAAAACACATACGATAAATAAAACTATTATTATCCAAAATGTCGCTTTAACACAAAATTGATAAATGAAAGGATAATATAAATTCATAACAGAATCATATATGATTCCATAAATATTATCATGGTTTCGTTACAAGTTAATAATATATTTAAACCCACTATACTAGAGTTTCAGAGACATACCAAATAAATCAGACCTAAGGTGAGGGATAATTTTGAAATCTCATTATTATTCGATATTGTTTATTCATATGTATTTACAAGGGGTATATTTATCAATCATGTCATGTTTCCTAAATATATATTATTAATTCTATTATTTGACTATTTTTAATGTGAATTTTACCCATAGTTAAATTTTTATTTATAAGGACAAGGCCTTAACCATTACATAATCTTGAATTAAATGAATAATTCCCATTGAGGTTCTTTTAGGTTTAGAGTTTTAGATAATTGGGCCCTGACTATTACATTACATCTAAAAAATTACAAAGTAGACACTTTTACTAAGTTTCTTGTTTTTCATAAAATAATAACTCTTGAAAAAAATAGTCATGTATAGTTCCATGTTTTAAACAGTATGACTTTTCTTTGATCCCATCCTTGACCCTATTCATTTTATATCCTGTGAAAAATATTTCAAAACTTCGGATGAGCATGAAGAGCTCAGTAACAGTTATAAAACAAGAAAAGATAACTTTAGTCCATTAATACATACATGTCAATGAAATAATACTTTTCAATCATTAACATACCACACAAGATCATAATATTTATGAATAACAAATGGAAATAATAAATCATAAAGGTAACTTGTGGCATCCAGAACATACATACATTGTAGCTTTCACAACTATGTAGGGAGTTACATTTGGAATACCCACTAAAGTATATTCCCAAAATATAAAATGAAAAAAAATTAACAATTATCTCCATTATATTACCCAAATCATTGGAGAGATATCTCAGGCTCACCCATCCTAGGTTTATCACGGAACCACCTATATACGTAAACAATAACAAAGGACTATAACATATTCACAACACATAAAAAAATAAAAGAATGATAACATTTCCACATTGAAATCACAAGATATCATTTAAATATATTTACATAATCAATCCATTATCAAAAACATTTTCAAAACAAAAATATGTAAAAATAGTATTTTGTATTTATTTTCCTTTTAAAAAACATTAATTTTTGGTAAGGAAGCCAAAAATCAAATAATGATCGCGGTGGCGGAAAGGTTGTTGTCACAATGGACAATAAAAAGAAACATTATTTTTTCATTTAGTAAAATAGTTCATAGAAAAATATTCCCTTTAAATGAAATGAAATTTCAAAGGTGTTTGTACACCATATATAATAAAATCGTTTATAAATCAAAAAATGCCTCAATAAAAGTAGATTGAGACGAAGTCCCTTACCTCGTGTCCGACTTGACTCATTCATTATTTAGCCACCTAAATAATAAAAAACAATTTATACTTGATTAATAACCCTTTTCAAGTTTATTATTCTTTTTATATCATTTATTAGCACGTTATTAACATTATATAATAATTTAAGTTAATAACGGTCGTTTTGTCGATATTTGGTACTTGAGTCAAAAATGAACTTCTTATAATTACAAGTTGTTCATGTGGTCAAAAGTACATTATCTCCATAATGATATTCTGGATTTTTATAACATATATATAATATATATCCATTATACATATGTATTTATAATAGTATATAACATTTGGAGGTAAGAAATGAAATGTACTGTTCTTGGAGACGGTAAGTCGTACGTACGAATGAACGCTACTTTCATTTATATTTTATATTTAATGGAATGAGTACTTAATTATACATAGGTATATTATAATTCTACTATAATATCAATTATAATTTCATTAACTCTTTCATTTATATTTTCCACATATGGCTTGAATGGGTTATATAACTTTGAGGGGGAGGTAGTCTACACTTCCTCAAATTAATTTATCGCATTTAGTCATTATAGAAACCATAAAGGTTTCCTATAAATGAGAAATATAGAAGTGTAAAGACAATATAAATATAATATATATCACATATAAATAAAATACCATCATAATATCCACCATGAGAGGCGGTAGGAGATAATCGAACAATCATCATTTTGTGAGGCGTTAGTTCGCCGTCCACAGAAACAATATTCTTTTTACCCATTAGATGGAGGTGTGTGTATGTGTAGATCGAATAATTTTCATAAAAACAACATAGTATATTGAGGATACTGGTGTTATTATATAAAAAATAATAATAAGATCATAGGGAGTGGAGAAGAAAAACTATAGAATAAAACTTGACGGAATACATTACCATTAAATCGGGTAACTCCCTTTGGTTTGAACCAAAAGGCTTTCTTGAAATGTCTTCTACCTAAGGTAAGGCTTCTAGGAGGAAGATAGGTATGTTGGGTGATTATTTACATAGATTTTGGATGATCCATGGGGCTTGAGAGGTGTGAGTAATGGGTTAGAGTTGATGGATTTTTATAAGGGGGAGGTGCTCTTTAGGAAATTTTGAAAACATTATTTTATTATAAGCTGATTTTCTATTTCAAAAGATCGAAAACTCATTAAGATATAAAATAAGATTTCTCTTGTTAAAAATAAAATCATTCAATAAAAATTGGAAAGGTTTAGGATAGTTATTTATATTTTAAAATCTCTTTTACTTAAATCATTTATTAATAATGTCATCATTACATCATCATTGTGTTATTAATAATTTTATTTATTTGAAGACTCAAAATTATAAATAAAATACCATGATGTAGGAAATATTTTTATCATTCAAATGAATATTTATAGTAGAAGATATAACTTATATAACCTTAGGTAAAAATTGATATACTAAAAGATATATGTTTAAGTCACTTTTGTCTTTACATTAAATTAATTAATATAAAGTGTAATTTTCACTCCTAAGTGGATCCATGCAGTCCAAAAATCGACCCAATGATGCTCATGGTCAGAAATATATCATCCAATAGGATTAGGAAATGTGTTAGTTTAATTTAGCATTATTATAATATTATTTTTTACTCTCATTTACCTGATTTACCTTTTAACCATTGTAAATAAAATATTTTCTGATGTAAATATTCATGATTTCAATGAAAAAGTTACCTATTTACACAATTTGTACCAATTGATTCTTAATATTGAATCTATTTTTCCAAATATGAAACACATAAGTGGTTGAAATTAATTTTAAATTAATTATCATTTTCAAAACAATAAGCATGTTTTTACGAAATAATAACTATCAAAAGATTTACCTTTATTTATGTCCAATTTAATAGTCAAATTATTTTCAATGACCAACATTGGATAAAATGGTAAAACTATAATATTATTAAACATTAAAACCAATTAAAATAATATTATAGCTATAAAAATAAATTATATTAAAAAGTATTTTTAAATTAAACTACAGTATTTTTCACTATTCATTAAAAATTTAAATTATCATAAAAATACTAAAATTTAATCCAAAGTAAATTTTTATGTCCCATTTATAAAGAAGAATTTTATTTAGTCAAATATAACATATTAAAGTGACAAAAACTAGATTTTAAAAGGGTTCTCCATCAAAAGAAGATAAATTGACCTTTTAAAGAATATTAGAGTGTTTATGCTTAAAATTGGATCAATCAAATTTTAAGCTTCTATATTTTATTGGATAAATGTAAAAACATTTAAAAAAATGTATAATAATATTGTAGTTAGTTCTATTCATTCTCTCTAATACAATGACTATGCATTAACTACCATTCAAAATAATAATAATATTATATTATTTTTTGGTATAACTTAACGTTGTGTGTAATGTAAGATTTCTAAGAAACACATTGTTGCCTATCGGGTATGTCATTGAACATAGAATCCCCTTTAAAGTAAAATTAAATTTTAATTCACAAATATTAATAAATATGAAAATTTTATATTCTTTATTTACCTGGGATGTTACATCCTTCTCCCCTTTTGGGAATTGCATCCCAACAATTCTATTCACTTATCAAATAAGTGGGGTTATTTGTACCTTATAAAATTTTAAGATTCCCACATTTCCTCTTCAACCATATGGTTTTTCCAAAAAACCTTCACCTGATGGGTTACCTTATTCCACAACACATTCTCTCTTCAATCAAGAATCTAGACTGGTTGTTCCTAATAAGAGAGATTCTCTTCAAACTGAACTACCTCTGGACTAAAAACATTAGATGAATTTGGAATATAATTTCTCAAAATTGAAACATGATAATCATTATGTACCTAGGATAAACATGGAGGTAAATCCACATTGTACGCAATTGATCCAACTTTCTCTAGGATTTTATTGGGTCCAATGAACCGCAGACCCAACTTTCCCATTTTGCCAAAACGCATCACATTTTTCCATGGTGAAACCTTAGGAAAGACATGATCACCTACCTCAAAAGAAAGATCCTTCCTATGGTTATCTACATAACTTTTCTGCCTGATATGAGCTATTTCCATGTTCTTCTGAATCCAATGAACTTTTTATTCCTTCTCTTCTACCAATTCTATTCTCATTAGTTCCCTTTCACCTAATTCATCCCAAGAAGTTGGAGTTTGAAAATTCTTTCCATATATTACCTAAAATGGTGCCATCTGTACACTGGAATGAAAACTGTTATTATAATAAAATTCAACCAAAGAACAATGTTGGTCCCAACTTTCCTATTAATCCATTGAGCCAGCACGTATCATATCCTCTAATGTCTGAATTGTTTGTTCTGACTACCCAATGGATTGAGGATGAAAAGTTGTGATAAAATTTAATTCAATATTCAACCACTTCTGAAGGGTTATCTAAAACATAAAAGTAAACCTGGGATCAAGATTAGATACAATGGTTATAAGAACTCCATGCAACCTGACTTCTCTTTAACAAACAACCAAGAAATTTGATATAAAGAAAAAGTATCTCGAATAGGAAGGAAATGAGCAGATTTAGTCAATAGGTCTACAATAACCTAGATACCATTATTACCTCGAGATGTCTTTGGTAATCCTACAATAAGTCCATGGATATATTTTCCCAATTCTGATATGGCATCTATAAAGTCTAAACAATCCCTTTTTGTATCTTCTTCTCCACTTTAACCTGCTAACAAGTCAAACACTTCACAGTAAAATTAGTAATATATCTTTTCATTCCATCCAACTAGTAATACTCCCGAAGAACACTGTGCATCTTAGTACTACTAGGATGAACTGAAAACAGAGAACTATGAGTTTCACATAACAACTGTTTCTTTAACTGTGAATCTCAAGACACACATAATCTCTTCCCAAACCCCAAAACAACATCATTATCAATGTTAAAATCAGGCAACATACCCTTCTGAACCAACTTTACCTTTTTCTGCAACTCACTATATTCTTTATTCACTTTCTTAATTCTGTCTGATAGAGCTGATTTCACTAACACCTAAAACAAACATAGAGGAATTTTCATCCCCTACTACTTCTATTACAAAGCTCGTCACATATTTAATCGAAGGATTTTGTTCCAAACATAACATGGTTAATGTAGCATTACTTTCCCAAACGAAAACATCACCTAATTTATTTTCTTTTACTGGATGGTAATGAATCGTGCAATCATAATCCATGATTAATTTTAGCTATCTCCTCTATCTCTTGTTAAATTCTTTCTGAGTTAATATATACTTCAAACTTTTGTGTTCAGTATATATTTAACATTTTACTCCAAACAAATGATGCCTCCAAATTTTTAAATAAAAACTGCAGTAGAAAAATTCCAAATCCTATGTGGGGTAATTTAACTCATGAAGTTTCAACTAACATGAAGCATAAGAAATTACCTGATCATTCTGCATTAGGCTAAAAATAATTCATTTGAATGAAGAATCATTGTAGAAAAAAAACTTACCATTTCTGTAAGGTAGTGCGAAAACTAGAGAATTCACCAATCTTCTTTTCAATTCCTAAAAACAATCATCACATTTTTTTCCAAATGAAATTAACTCCTTTTCGAGTTAACATAGTCATCTAGGAGATAACCATGAAAAATTTTCAACAAACCTCTCCTAATAACCTTCCAAACCATGAAAAAAATGAATATCATCTATTTTTGTGGGTCATGGCCATTTTTCATCAATTTTTTTCAGTAGGATCAATAGTTATGCCATTTTTTGAAATAATGTGACCAATAAATGAAATTTTTTGTAACCAAAACTCACACTTGCTGAAATTCCCATACAGTTTATTATATCATAAGGTTTGCAATATAACCCTTAAATGACTTTCATGCTCCTATTTACTTTTGGAATAAACCATAATATCATCAATAAACACAACCAAAAACTTATCCATGAACTCAAAAAAAATTATATTAATAAATCCATGAATAAAGTATGTGCATTGGTTATCCCAAAAGGCATAAATACAAATTCATAATGGACATATCTAGTATGAAATACGGTCTTCGAAATGTATTCTACTTTTACTTTCAACTAATGGTACCCTAATCTCAATTCAATCTTCAAAAAAAATTGAGGTCCCTGGAGTTGATCAAACAAATAATAGATATGGGACAAATGATACTTGTTTTTAACAGTGATGTTTTTCAATGCTCTATAATCAATACAAATTCACATTGAACCATCTTTCTTTTTAACAAACTAGATAGTAGCACCTCATGGTGTTGTGCTAGATCAAATGAAACATTTATCTAATAATTCCTGCAGTTGCTTCTTTGACTCTAAAATTTCAATTTGGTCTATTTTATAATGGGTTTTTTGAAATTGGCATTGCATCTGTAACTAAGTAAATAGTAAATTCATATTCCGGATCAGGTATAATACCATAAAAACATCAGGAAAAACATCAAGGTACTCATCTACCACAAGAATATCATAAATCTAAATAGTTCCTTTGTTTTCAACCATATGTGCAAGGTAACATTAATTTCCATATTTTACTAGTTTATCATCTTCTTGATATGCTATCAAAAGTAATGGTTCATTCATGAACACAAACTGAAATTTTTTCTGAAAAGAAACCACATTAGATCTTCTGTCAATCTTAGCATGATAAATGGAAAGCAAATCAATACCCAAAATAATATCAAACACTTTTAGAGGAAAAAACTATATGTTTTTCTAGTAGATTCTTTCTGCACACAAGGACATGAAGGTTGTTATAATTACTTTTTGTCTTAACATTTCCTCCAAGTGTTTTTACCATAAGATTAGGATTCATACCATGAGATAGAATTTAAAATATAATTGAAAACTTCTCAGAAATGAAAGAGTGTGTAAACCCTGAATCAAATAACACATTGGCATAATCTGGAAATACAAAAGTGTACCTGATAAAACCTCATTCGATGGCCCAAAATCTGCAGAAGTAGTTGCAATGGATTTCACTACCCCTTTCTTCTTGTATTCTGGCTGCTTTCCATCAGTCGAGTTCTTAGTTGGACCCACATTTTCATAATGACACATTTCATTAAACTTAAACAATTTTTTTGACTGTAAATAAGATTTTTTCTTACCATTACCCTGATCTTTTTTAGTGAAATTATAAGCA
The DNA here is from genome assembly GCA_963277665.1 of Viscum album. Lineage (NCBI taxonomy): Eukaryota > Viridiplantae > Streptophyta > Magnoliopsida > Santalales > Viscaceae > Viscum > Viscum album. The sequence goes on along the minus strand of OY728136.1, from coordinate 1,500,941,380 downwards.
TTATTCCCAATTTTACCACATCAGTAGCACTTACTAGAATTCAAAAGACATTCCACAGTGTGATTTGTACCACAATTTTCACAAACTATAAACTTAAGATTCTTACCATGAGGGTTTTTTGAAGAGTTATTCCTTTTCATCTACCACCTCGGCCACTTATTCTGTTGTTTTTCAATGAACACCTGATTATCAAAAAACTCCATTTCCACCTTTTCCGCACATCGAACGAGCTTTTCATAACTTTTGAGCTCATGAGAAGATAAATCCCTTCGATACTTTGTCTTTAATCCTAAGTAAATATAATTTATTTTACTAACCTGAAATCGTATGAAATTTGGAACATACCTTGCCAGTCGAGTGAAGTTTTCTTCATAAGTATCCACTGAGTTATCCTCCTACCTCAATTATTGGAACTTTATTTCCATCATAAGACGAACCACCTTAGGAAAATATTTCTTAAGAAACATACCATTAAATTTATCCCATTAAAGAGCATCAATATCTTTACTATCCCTGATATTTTTCACCGTTGACCACCATTGGTCGGCTTCACCGTCAAAATGGTAAAAATAAATACTAACCTTTTGATGTTCTAAACACCCCATGAAATCAAAAATATTCTCCAATGTTTTAATACACCCTTCAACAAACACATGGCCAGATGATTATCTAAATTATTGGGGATGTTGTCTCATGAAATGCTCCCCTACTGACATGTTCTTCTATGGTTGATCTATTTGATCTCATCCATGGATACCACCACCATTTATAACCTCAGTAAACTATTCCATCACTACAACAAACTGTCCAGTTCCAATTCTGACCATCTCAGGTTACTGATTTGGAAGGTTTTCATCCACTTGATGTCATCCCATCATAGTTGCCCTGTTTTATCTATGGAAAACTATTCTGAACACAGAAATATTTGTGGCATAGCAACATGGTAATATGTAAATGATATATCATTAATATTTGACAATAAATTAATTTATGGACATTAATTTAACAATGTTTTAACTCCTATAGTTTCCTAAATCGACCTATAATAACAACTATAAGGACCCAGCCTTAAAAAATACATAATATTGAATTAAATTAATAATTAACATTGAGGATCCATTTAGGTTTACATTTTTAAAGAATTAGTCCATAACTATTAAATTACATCTCAAAAATTACAATGTAGACACTTACACTCAGTTTCAATAATTTTTCATAAAATAAAAACTCTTGAATAAATGATTCATGTCTAATTCCATGTTTTAGACTCCATGACTTTTCCTTCATCAAATCATTAACCCTATTCATCTTTAAGTCCTTTGAAAAACATTTCAGAACTTGGGATGAGCATAAAAATCTCAGTAAGGGTTATAAAACAAGGAATGAAACATTAGTCCATTAATATACACAATTCAATGAAATAATACATTTCAATATTTTACATACTACATAAGATCATAAGATTTATGAATAACAAATCGATATAATAAATCATAATGGTAACTTTTGGCAACCATAACATACTTACATTGTAACTTTCACAGCTACGTAGGGAGGTACATTTAGAATACCCATCACATTCTATTACCTAAATCTCTTTAGACAAAAATTAATGTTTACCACCATCACGTTACCTAATGAATTGGAGATCTATCTTGGGATAACCCACCCTAGGTTTATCACAGATCCACATGTATACATAATCAATTCCCAAGAACCATAACATATTCACAACACATAAAACAAACATAAAGGAAAGATAAAATTTCCACATTCCAAACACAATATATCATTTAAATATATTGACATAATAAATCAATTATAAAAACCATTTTCAGTTCCAATGTACCTAAAAATAGTATGTGTTATTTATTTTTCTTTTAAAAAATCATTATGGCTTGTTAAGGAAGAAAAAAATCAAATAATTCTCATAGCGGTAGAAATGTCGTTGGCCCCATGTACATTAAAAAGAAACATTATTTTTTTCTTTTAGTAAAATTATTCATAAAGAAATATTCCCATTGAAAGAAGTTAAATTTATATTTTTTTATACAACTTATAAAATAATGTCATGTTTAAATCAAAATATACCTCCATGAAAGGAGATTGATATGAAGTCTCTTACCTCATGTCTGACTTGACTGGTTCACTCTTTAATCTCTTGAATAGTAAAATAAAGTTAATTTCTACTTTCTTAAAAACCTTTTTAAAGTTTATTATTCTTTTTATATCATTTATTACTATGTTATATACATTACATAATCATTTAAGTTAATAATGGTCATTTTTTCGATATTTGGTACTTGAGTCAGAAATGACCTTCTTATAATTACAAGTTGTTAATGTGGTCTAAAGAACATTATATCAGGAATGATATTCATAATTTATATATCATATATATCATATATATATATTATATATATGTATTTATAATATTACATAACATTTTGTGGTAATAAATGAAATGCACCTTTCATGGAGACGGTAAGTCGTACGTACGCATGAACCCTACAGTCATTTCTATTTTATATTTAATGGATTTAAAACTTAATTATACAGAGGTATATTATAATTCCAGTATAATGTTGTATATAATTTCATTAAATACATCCTTTATTTGTTCCACATATGACCTGAACGAGTTATATCATTTGGAGGGGGTGGTAGTCCACACTTCCTCAAATGAAATTATCACGTTGACCCATTAAAGAAACCATAAAGGTATTCTATAAACGAAAAATACAGAAGTTTAGAGACTATATAAATATAATATATATAACTTATAAATAAAGTTCCATCATAATTTCCACTATGAGAGGCGGTAGGAGATAATCTAACAATCATCGTTTCGTGTGCTGTTAGATCGCCGTTTAGAGAAACAAAATGTTCTTTACCCATTAGATGGAGCTATGTGAAAGTGTAGATTGAATACTTCTCATAATAACAACCTAGTATAATGAGGATACTGGTTTTTTTATGTAAAAAATAATAATAAGATCATAGGGAATGGAGAATTAAAATAAAATAATAGAACTTGAGGGGGACATTACCTTTAAATCAGTTAACTCCCTTCGGTTTGATGCAAAAGGATTTCTTGAAATAATTTTTTCCTAAGGTAAGGTTTGAGTAATGATTGAAAACATTATTTTATTTTAAACTAATTTTCAGTTTAAAATAGTCAAAAGCTCATTATGTTCAAAGATAAGATGACTATTGTTCGAAATAAAATCATCCAATAATAATTGGACTGGTTTTGGATAGTTTTTAAAATTTTATAATCTCATTTATTTAAATCATTTATTAATAATGTAATCACTACATCATCATTGTGTCATAAATAATTTTTTTATTTGATGTCTAAAAATTATAAATAAAATACCATGTTCTAGGAAATATTTTTATATTTAAAATGAATTGTTATTGTCGAAGAGATAACTTATATAACCCCATGTAATAATTGATTTACTAAAATATATGTGTTAATGTCATTTTTTTCTTTACTTTAAATTAATTAATATAAATTTTCATTATCACTCCTAAGTGGCTCCATGGTGTCCCAAAATAGACCCATGGATTCCGATGGTCAGACATGTATCATAATATATGATTAGGAAAAGTGTTAGGGTAATTTAAAATAATTATAATATTATTGTTTTATCCTTATTTACAAGATTTGCTTTTTAACCATGGTAAATAAAATATTTACTGAAGTTAGTATTCATAATGTCTAAAAATAAAAGTTACTTATTTACACAATTTGGACCTCCTGATTCTAAATAAGGAATTATTTTTTCATAATTCAAAACACATGAGTGGAAGATATTAATTTAAAATTAATTTATGTTGTCAAAACAAAACGGGTGTTTTTAAGAAATAATAACTATCAAGGTATTTACCTTTATTTATGTCTAATTTAAGAGTGAAATTATTTCAATGACCAAAATATGATTAAATAGAAAAAATATAATCTAATGTGACTTTAAATCCAATTAAAATAATATTCTAACTATATAAATAAATTAGATTAAAACGCATTTTCAAATTAAAATGGTATATTTTTCGCTATTCGTTAAAAAAATGAACATTATTAGAAAAATACCAAAATTTCATCCAAAGTAAATTTTCATGTCCTAATTCTAAAGAAAAATATTATTTTGTCAAATAGAACATATAAATGTGACAAAACCGGATATAAAAATGGTTCTCCATCAAAAGGTGGTAAGTCAACCTTTTAAAGAATATTTGAGTGTTTATGCTTAAATTGGATTCATTCACATTTTAACAATCAAACTTTTATTAGATAAATGTAAAAACATTTAACGAACATGTATAATCATATTGTAGTTAATTCTGTTCATTCCTACCAATACAAAGGCTATGTGTTAACTATCTTTTCAAATAATAATATTATTATATTATTTTTTGGTATAACTTAATGTTGTGTGTAACGTAATATTTCAAAGAAAATCATTGTGGTGTATCTTGTACCCCATCAAACATAGAATTACATTTAAAGTAAAGTGAATATTTAATTCACAAATTTTAATAAATATGAAAATGTTATGTTCTTTATTTACCCGGGATGTTATAGTATTAAATGGTATTGAAGGAATATTTCTCTCATTTTCCATACGAGGTACTTTTTGAATTTTATGGCAATAGTATGAGAAGAATGTTTCTTAACATATATGGAATGATCATATTTTTATGTCTTTATAATTCCTTGTAATCATGATGCTTCCTCTATATGGTTTCAAGTTTATTTTCAACTAAATTCTTGTATTTTAAAATTTCATGGCATTTTGAGAAAAGAAAACATTTTTGAAAAATAAAGGATATTTTCCTTAAGAATTAAGTTCAACTATTTTATAAAAAATATTTACAATTTAAGAAGACAATTATTAAATAGATTTATGTTTCACTCCTATTTATTACTATGAGTAGACTTTGTTAATTATGGAGTGAAATTTTTTGAAGTAATGATGTTTAAAAAGAAACCATTTTATATCATGGGTTATGATATGATGAATGATTTATGTTTTTGTCGAAAATGTTAGAATGGTTTCATTATGAGATTGGTGGGACATATATCTCCCTTCATTGCATTGGGTAATTATTTATATATCTTGAGATAAACATGAATGGAATGGAAAGAATGTTTGGTTTAGTAATTCAGGGCCAGAATGATAAGTAAATCCATATGTGTAATACATGGATGGAATGACAAGTAAACTAGATTTAGTAATACATGGATGGAACAACATGTAAACCTAGTTTAGTAATGAAAATTTTCCACTTTTATGTTCTTGGAATCAATGACTTGGTTACTATTGAAATCGTATTATGTGATTATTTTTTCCACAATCCAATGTTTTATTCTAATGTTATTTTATTATGGCTAACGTTCCTTTACAATATATAGCTTACGTACTGCCAAGATTTATTTCATCACTCGAGATTTTTATATTCAAAATTTATGTTCATGTTTTGTTATTATTATTTTTATGTTTTGTTTTATGATCTTTATGTTTAAACTTACTAAGCGTTTCAGTTAATATTTTTATGTTTTCCTTTCCTCAGGATATAATGAAAGGTTTTAGGTAAGAAAACTATAGGGGATGATCTTTATAGGAGATTTTGATGATCCTTTTCCAAGTTAAAAGATTATGTTTAAATTTTTCAATGACACTAAACTAATACGTTCTTTGGTAATATATTTTTTGTAATGTATTAATTATTCCATAAAAGAAATGTAATGTCCATGTACGTCAAGATTGGGTCTTTAAAATATGTATCAAAGTAACGAAATAGTAAATCTTTGGAAACTAGGATGTGAAACATTTAGTGAGATCCCTAGAGATATAAATACGGTATATCTAGGAATTTCCCTATGGTTATGTATAACTATAGGTTATAGTCCTAGAATTATGGTAACGATCATGAATAACCTTTGATTAAACCTAAGATGTTTGAGATTGAATGTACTCCCCATGATTATATGGTTTTCCTAATATGATTTTTTCCTATCACACTATTCTTTGTGGGTTTTAAAAGATGGAATAAAATAGAAGGATTTGTGTTAATGAAAAATATGATATAAAATGGAATGATATTCTTCATGAGAAACCAAATGAAATGGGATTTGGAAGGAAAAACATCATTATTATACCTACTCATAAATCTCATAATATGATCAATAATTTCAACTTGGGTGAGTTTTTTGACCTATTAAATATAAGATATATGCAGTTTTACGGTGATCAGAGAGGAAATAATGTTCAATTTTTCTCATGTAAATCGTGTGGGAAGGGGCCTCAAGGAGAATGTTTCAAAGTAACTATAAGATGATTTTTGCATGGAAAAGAAATACACAAAGCCAGAAATTAAAAAATAAAAGGTCTAGTTAACACAATGGGAAAATATAATGGTATTTCTAATACATAGATGAGGGTTAAATGTTTTAGATTTGGAATGTATGGGCGTTATGAAAAACGATTCCTTAATGGAAAATCTCATGAAGAGAATCAACATGGTCATATGGGTTGTATTTATGTTGTTGATGATGAGAATACAAATAATATATGAGATCAAAGGTGTGTTAATGAATAAAATGATGAATCTTAGTTAATATTTTAAGAAGACCGTGGAATGATTGTCTATTTATCAAGAATAAGGTCGTATAAGTAATTTATGGTACTATAGAATAAAGAATCATCTAAATATTGTTACACTATTATTTTTCATTAGGTATTTTAAAATATATGTTAAATGGTACTGGTAACCAAGAAATGTTATTCAGATATGTTTGGAAAACACAAGATATGTGAAAAATGATCGGATATGGAGATAATGAGTTATTTGATAGTATTAATGACCTGAGGACTGATATAAGGACAATGTGGTATCATGGTTTAAGTATATATAATTTTTTATTTATTTTTGGTATATGCAAAGAGTTAATTTTGACAGAATTCATGTTTTTACTATAGTTATATGGAAATTCATATTATTACAACGTATCAAGAGAATATATGATTAATGTATACACGTGTTTGGAATGTGACAACCAAGAACTATATTATGAGATATGAGAGATAATTGTTATGCCGATTTAGTTGACCTCTTTTTAATGTTTTATATTTTCATTTTTTGGAAAGATTGTAAGGTTATATATTTATGAATAGTATGAGTTATACTCCGGTTGATGTTTTTTAGAACAATATATTATCTCACTATATGTAGACTCGTTTGTATTTGATAAATTGTGGTAAACTATTTTTTTGAGAATAATGGATTGACCTATCACTCTATATATTGATCTACAGATCTTCTAACACTTTATGAATGACAAATCCAACTTCATTTATTTAAATAAGAGATGAAGTGGAAATTGTTCAAGGAACGAACAGTGGTGAGATTGTACCAAAATCAAGTAAGTATTTAATCTCATGAAAAAACATTCAAATTTAGCAAAAGGATCCTAAAATCCCAAAATGTAGTCTTAGTTACTTTTTGTCTGATGAATCAGATTGTCCCTTAAATCATTTTAGATTTATGAATCTATGGTTGTTAACTTTCTCCAAACATTGTTCTCTATCCCTATCCATTAGAACGTGATGGTTATATTTTTTTCATCCATATCCATGTTTTCACTCCCCAAATATATTCTCCTATATGGAATCCCAAGGATGAGTTACTTTTGGTAATCATTATGTTTCTAACATTAATTTTTTTAATAAATTTTTAGTATTCGTTTTTACGATGTCGGTTCCCATGAAAAAAACTTTCATGTTTTAAACATTTTATAACCCCCGATGAATTTTGAGGGAGAAATTAATTTTATTGGGGGTATAATGTAACACCTCAAGATTTTATGAGATATATTATTTTTAATTTCTTTTATTTCTTGTGTGGTAAGATGCACCATGATTAGCATGTTTTATACACAACACCGCACTAGCTTGCAGTATATCAAACACTATACTTGGCTTGTGTAACACAAAATTTCAAGCTCATTTGATAGAATTAATTTCACACAATGAAGATTATAGATTTTGTTCAATTTATAAAAGAACTATGTTTTAATTATGTTATATGTAACCCAGAAGTAATCTTACACTAAACAAAGCACTGAACAGGCTTGTGTTATATGCATCAGAGACCATCCTCGATAGCTTGTGTTGTACGCAATATCGCGTTTCAGTAAACAATGATATATTATTAAAATATTATATAAACTAGCCATTATGAATAATACTAACTGAATTTTTATTTTTATATAACATTAATAGTCATCTAATGTATTATCTTGAACATAATAAAAGAAAAAAAATCATTTTTTCGGATAAAAGAAGTATTTTTTTTAAAATAATTTTTTCACCTTTTGATAGAGAACCCATTTAAAATCTTGTTCCTAACACTATTATACATTATTATTTGACAAAATAAACATATTATTTGGATATGGGACATCGAAATTAAACATGGTTGATATTTTGGAATTTTTATAGTGAATTTTATATTTTGTTGAATAGTGAAAAATACTGCATTTTTATTTAAAACTCCATTTTCATCTAATTTATTTATATAGATAGATTATAATTTTAATTTTTTATAAATTTTATTTGGATTATGTTTTTATAATTTAATACAATTTTGGTAATTGGAAGTAATTTCACATTTAAATTGGATATAAACACCCGATAATCTTTTAATAAGTTTTTAACTTCTTCAAAAACCCACTTATGGTTTTGACAACATGAATTAATTTTATATTAATTTTAGAAAATTATGTATTTTTAATTATGAAAAAAGGATTAAATATTTATAATCATTTAGTACAAGTTATGTTAATATGTTATTTTCAAATTTATGGATATTATTAATATTTACTATGATAATTTGTATTTACCACAATTAAAGGTAAATCGAGTAAATTAAGGTGACTACAAATATTATAAAGATAATATAATTACCCTAACACATTAAAAAATATTATTTTTTGAATTAAATTAAACCAATATCATGTATTGGTCTTAATTGATTCATTTAATGGAATTTTTTCCATGAAAGTTATGTACTTATAATTAAAACAAGAGAAGGTGACAACATGTCACTCTCATATATCTTATAAGTATAATATTTCTACTATAGTGATAAAAATAAAAAAACTTAAAACAGAAATAGTTTCCAAGTAGATAATTAAATTATATAAATCATGTATATTTATTTATAATTTTTAGATATTAAATAATTACCATTATTGATGACACAATAGTGATGTAGACATTATTTTATTGACAGAAATATCAAATAAATGGTTTTAAAAACATTATAAAGAATATCATATGAACTAATTAATGTGATCCAAGAATTTTATAGGTGACTATGATATATTTTGAGTGTATTAAATGTATTGTTTTGAATTTATATTCTATGTGGATTTTATTTAATGTCAAATAAATGAGTAGTGTCAAAAAAGACACTATTGATATTTTAAAAAAACAGCATATTATTTAATAATTTAAAAATAAAAAAAAATATTTAATAATTAAAATGTGAAAATTATATGGTCTAATATTTCATAAATTATCTAATTATGGAAAATTTAAAAAACATAACTAAATATTTAAAAGAAATAAATATATAGAATATTATTACCACAAATAAAATTAAATAGATTAAATAATGATAAATCAAAATGATGTTTTTTAAAATCAAATAAAAAATGTATAAATTTTATTGGTTCATAGTATTTAAACCAATAATCATGTATTTATATAAATGGATGATTTTTTGAGCATTATAAACCGAAAATAAATTTAAAAAAATAATATTTCAAGACTTTTTAAAGGTGCCCATCCACTCTCTTATAAAAGGGAACCTCTCTTTCTCTTTAAACAAGACCTCAAAAGTCATTTGGATCAATAAAATCCTTCCCAAAACTCCTTCCATCATTCCTAAATTTATCATAGATGCTAACTTTTTGGCATAAAACCATTTTATGGAGTCAATTTATGCATTACAAAAGGAGATACCCAATAAGAATATAATTTTTTATCACCTCTTTCAAAATTGTTTTCTTCTTCTACTTCATATTCTAATGTTGTTTAAATACTAGAGTAATAACTCTAGTATGTTATAAATTATGAGATGTCATTATACTTATGGTACAACCTTATTCCTCCATTTATCCATCCTACTAATAATAATATCACCATGTATGTGTCAGTATATCTTACCTTCTCCATGCTATGGTATAATTGTTATTCATAAATACATAATTTCGATGGGAATATTGATGGGTATAATGGATGGAAATATTTAATGTAACATAATAATTATTCCTTATAGTTCATATACCATCCAATTCTATACTGTCTAACCATCATGGTAATTATGTCTTCACTCATGCGTATGTACGACTTATCGTCTCTATAAGGCCCTAACCTTAAACAATACATAATATTGAATTAAGTTTATAATTCAAATTGAGGATCTTTTAAGGTATCGATCTTTAGATAATTAGGTCATAACATATAATAAACAACTTGAATATTAAAAGTAGACCCTTCTACTCACTATCCATTTTTTCATAAAACAAAAAATCATTAAAAAAGAAACATGTCTAGTTCAATGTTTTAGACAACATGAATTTTCCTTAATCCCAACCTTGTACCTATTCATCTTTCTGTCCTGTGATTTTTTTTTGAAAACATGGTATGAGAATAAAAAGCTCAGTAAAGGATAGATAATGAAGGATAACTATTATTTTTTCAAAACAACATGTAAACCATGAATACTTTACTGTAAAGTAAAACCTTTTACCTTAAAGAAGTAGCAAAAACACTTCACTAAATATAATCTCATTACTTACCATTTATGAAACCAATATATTACCATAAAGACTATAGAAAACAATGTATATTATATAACATAACATGGGACATAAGCATACATAAATGGAATAACCATACAGTAGGATTCAAAAAAAAATCACTGATTTTAATAGACATACGGTTAACTTCCATACCCAATGCATTGGAGGTTATAATTTAACCACCTGTCCTTGGTTTATCATACAACAAGAAATCATTTGGTTTATAATGTAACCACCCAAAAAATTTCCAAGTAGCATTATATAATTACAACACGTAAGACAATCATAACGAAAATATAACATTTGTACACTATAATCACAAGAGATTATTTTATGATATAGAAATTTCAACCCATTTCTAAAACAATTTAAAACTTTTAATAATGTGAATTTTGAATCAGAGTTTAACCTACAATTTTTAAACTTTTGAATTAAATTATCATTTCAAAACATTCATGTCCATTTAAATAAATTATTGAAAACCATTTTGAAAACATGGACTTGAAACAGAAGTTTATAAGGAATAAATCATTAAAACATCTAAAAAGGTGTTTTAGTTAAAGAGTCACTTGCCACTTGTGAAACACTTGTATAAAAATCATTAAGTAATAACATTAAATATAATTAGAACATAATAATTAAAGATATATCATTTAAAAAGTATTTTAGATACATTTTATTGGTTTATAAAGGTACAAAAAATCAATATATGCCTCAATCAAAGGAGATTGAGATGAATCCCCTTATAAATATCATATCAATTGATTAATGTTAAATAAATGACATAATTATGAGTGAAAAATGAAAATATAAACAATATAATCATATATTATGTGTAAATAATCAGTGGTAATTCATACATATTTTTGTGAAAATAAAACCAATGACAAGGCTATTTAAACTAATGAATGGAAATTGATCAAATATTTTTCATACAATGTTCATATAATTCACCTATGAATTTTTCAATTTGGTGATTATGTGTTGAAAAATTTTATCTACACATATAGAAGAGTAAATTTTAATGTAAATAAAAAGTTATTTGACACATAATCTTGGAACAATATAATCAACTAAGTATGCATAAAGTCTAATGAGTGGAAATTGAGTTTTAGAAACTCACTTATGATAATTCGGCAGTCTAACAGTATCATATAGAAAATCAGAAAATGAGTAGATGAGAGAAAAAAAGGTTCTCTCATCACTAAACCATAAAATTTTGAAAAATAATGATATATAAGAACATATCCAAACATTAAAAAATGTAAATTAAAATACATAACATAAAATTAGTATTTGACTAAAATAGGAGGGTGAAAGGTTCCATTACCTTGAGTCTGACTCGTCACGTATGTTCCTTGTTCTTTGTGAATAATAAACATAAGTTAAATTATATTTGCTTCAAAACCTTTTTTATGTTTATTATTCCTTTAATATCAGTTACTACCACATTATATTAATTACATAATTAATTAAGTTAATATCGGTTGTTTTGTTGATATCTAATACTAGAGGAAAAAATGAACTTGTTATAATTAAAAATTGTCCATTTGGTCAAAAGAAAATTATCTCTAGAATATAATTCCTGATTTACAAATCATATAAATCCTATATATTTGTATTTATAATAGTCTATAACATTTTGATATAATAAATTAAATGCACCGTTCATGGAGACGGTAAGCCTTACGTACGCATGAACACTAATTTCATTTATTTTTCATTTTTAAAGGAATGAAAACTAAATGATACATAGGTATATTATAATTCTTTTATAATATCATATTTTATATATGTTACATAATTTCATTAATTCAATCATTTATACGTTCCATGTATTGAATGAACGAGTCATATCACTTCGAGGGGGCAGTAGTCTGCACTTCTTTAAATGAAATTATCATATTTACACATCAAGAAAAGAATAAAGGTCTATTTTTAAAAAACAATAGTATCATAGATACTATATAAATAAAATATATATCATTTATAAATACAGTTCCATCATAATGGCCACTATGAGAGGTGGTAGGGAAAAATTTAACAATGATCGTTTCATGAGTCTGTAGTTCTCCGTACACAAAAGCAATATATTCGTATCCATTAGATGGAGGGGTGTGTAAGTGTATTTAGAATACTTATCATAAATAAACAAGTATATTGAATATACTGGTGTTGTTATAAAATAATAGAATAAATATATTTTAGGGAGTTGGAGAAGTAAAAATAAATAGATGAGTCTTGACAGAAGACATTACCTGAAATCGGGTAACTCCTTTTGATTTAAGATAAAAGGCCTTATTGAATATCCTCCTGCCCAAGTTAAGGTTTTTAATAGGAATAGTGTGATGTTGGGAGATTATTAGGGAAGAGTTTTAATGATCCAATGTTTCTTGATAGGTGGGAGTAAGGGTTCGAGCTGGTTTCCTTTTATAAGAGGGAGATGGGGTATTTATAGGACTGTTTAAAAGATTATTTTATTATAAACTGAATTTTGATTATAAAATGGTCCAAAAATAATTTAATTAGAATATAAAGAGAATATTTTTATAAATACTCTCTAATAATAGTTTTTATACATGTTTTTGGTTTCAAACTTAACCTTATCATTTAGCTTTAACCCTTAGTTAACTTATTCGCCTCATACCATGTCTTCTTATATATTCATACTAATTGGTTAATATAGTTACTATAATATTATATTCGAACCTCAAGTGGTTCATTAATAAAATTTTAAACCTTATCTAAGTCATTTTGCAGAATCTTACATTTTTAGGGTAGTTATATAATTTTATAAAATAGTACTTACTTTAAAAACAAATTTATATCAATTTTTATTCTATTCATATCATGACTTTTAAAAAATCCATAATAACTAGATTATTTCCGAAAAACAAAATTAAATCCAATATTACAAGTCATATCATCTCTAAAATTAGTGTATGGCATTAAAAGATTCGAAATGAATTTATTTTAATATTTATTATCTCATATATTTAAATCCTTCATTAATAAAGTAATCACTATATCATCATTGTGCCATAAATAAATTTATTTATTTTATGTATAAAAATTATAAATAAAATATCATGATATAGGAAATATTTTTATATTTTTAATGACTATTTATAGTAAAAAATATCACTTATATAACCCATATAATATTTTTACTAAAAGATACTTGTTTATGTTACGTTTTTCTTTACATAAAATTAATTCTTCTAAAATGCCATTTTCATATCCCAGTAGCTCCATGGGTTCCCAAATTTGAACCAAGGATGAAAATTGTTAGAAATATATCATCCCATAGGATTAATACATATGTTTGAGTAGGTTAATATTATTATAATATTATTTTTTACCCTTACTTACCAGATTTACCCTTTAACCATGGTAAATAAAATAATTACTAAAGATACTATTCATAAGGTCTAAAACTAAAAGGTAACTATTTACAAAATTTGGAAATACTGATTCCTAATATTGAATGAATTTATTTAAATTCTTAAAACAAAAGTTACAAAAATTAATTTAAATTTAATTCCCATTGTCAAAACATAAAATCGTGTTTTTAAGAATGAAAAACTACCGAAATATTGACATGTCTATATATCCAATTTCCAAGTGAAATTAAAATCAATGACCATAATTGGATTAAATGATAAAAATATATTCCAATTATACTTTAAAACTAATTAATAAAATAATGTAACCATTTATATAACTCAGATGAAAAGACAGTTTTGACTTAAAATGTAGTATTTTTCACTATTCATTAAAAATGAACTTTATTAGAAAAATACCAAAAATTTACCCAAAGTAAATTTTGATGTCCCAATTCTAAATAAGAAGTTTATTTATTATCAAATAGACATATAAATGTGGCCAAAAATATATTAAAAGGTGTTCTCCGTTAAAAGGTGGTAAAATGACCTTTTATGAGTATTAGAGTATTTTATACTTAAAATAGGATTTATTCTTATTTTAAGAATCTTAAATTTATTTGATAAATGTAGATAGATTTTACAAACATGTATAATAATATTTTAATTAGTTTTTTTCATTCCTTCCAATACAATGGCTATGCATTAACTACCATTTAAAATAATAATTATATTATTTTTCTGTATAACTCGATGTTTTGTGCAACATAAGATTTTAGAAAAATCAATTGTTGCATGTCAAGTTTTCTACTGGAAGAAGCATACCCTGTAATGTAAAGTTAATATATTATTCATAAGTATTAATATAAATAAAAAAGTATTATTCTCTAAATACCTGGTTCATTACATCCTTCCCCCCTTTTGGAAATTGTGTACTCACAATTTTAAAATTGGGCTCAGAAACATCATTGAAAGTCCCACATCGGAAAAAGTGTCTGTAAAAATATCACATTAAAAGAAACAAATATAAGTACAAAAGTCACCCAAGATACCACATTATATTATTCAATGTAGGAAAAAAATGATATGTAAGAGAAAATAACCATCAAGTTCTGATGGAGAGTGATAGAAAATGTGATCAGGAGAAAGTTAACCTCCAGAAAATCACAAACATGTGATAGGTTAAATAGTCTTTGATTACCAAGTAGGAAAATTTAACAGATATTTTTTTTTTCTTAATTTTCTTATTATAAATTTTCAGAATTTATTTATGATAATGAATAAGAACATAAGGTAATATACATACTTATCAAGTAGAGTATCATCCTTTAGTAAATTTCTAACTCAAACTCATATTTTCTCCAAATGATGAGTATTCAAGATGACTTGGTAACACCTAGATATATAGAATCAACTTCTAGTGAATCAAATAATCTAAAAAATGAACTATATATTTCCCTTGTCTTTCGAAATTAACCAAAACCAAAATTATTAGTACAAAATCAGATAATCCCCAAAAAATAATCCTTTATAAAATTAAATACTACTATTAATCTCCAAAATTCAACAAAAAATACCAAAAATTCGACAACGACTATTAAATACAAATTTTTCCTTAAAATTATTCAAAATAAACCAAACTAAGATTTAAACCCAACACTCATGAGAATTTTATCACATAGTCATCCACAAAAAATCATAACATATATCTCTAAATAACATCGACAACTCTTAAAGTGTCATTCTAAAAAGTAACTAACCAAATCACATATTCTAAAAGATAGTTTAATCATTTCAATAAATAAACCAAATCACTATAAGTACACAATAAAAAATATAGAGTCTTCCATAATAAATTCAACCATTACTCTTCAAATTAAATCCCATTGTATTCTATTTTCCTTAGGCATATAGTGTTCCCAAAAGAGGGAGTCTTCCAATATAAAATTTATCACTTAATCACCAACTCGTGTTCTTGTACTATGGATATTCATTTGATAAAACATATGTTCCCAAAATATAATTATTCTTGATATATAAATTTATTTAACTAAAAATAATAATTCATACTTACCAGGGACATCACATAGGCCAATGATAGGATATAAATCCCAGTCACACATTGGTTGTGGGTTCGATTCCCATAGCTTTGTACGATGTGATGGGATATCATTCGGTCTGTGTTTTGTCCTCTTTCAACAACTATATAATTATAATAACATTAAAAAAATTATAAAAAATCCTTCAAAATATCCCTAACATGTTTTAACCTCAACGGTTATTTCATACGTCACATTTTTCATCCCCAAAAATAATAACCCATAATTTCCTCAAATTCATGGATCATGTAAACCCTAATGGTTCAATATATCTATATCCAAAAAAATAAAAGATAATTATTCCTCAAAGATAATTTTCACATAACAAAATAAAGGGTTTCACATAAAAGAGAAAATTATTACAAAGTAATCCCACCAACAAAGAGCATTAATAATTTTAAACATTTCATCACCTACATATCTAACATAACCCTCGGATTTATAAAATGTAGAAAATTTAATCATCCAAAATTATTCAGGATCTCTTAACAACATTTTTCCAAAATATTCCATAATAATCGTTTCCTACAAAAAAATCATGAATCATATCCTAATATTCAATAATATAAAAAAAACATCTAAGAAATATTCCATACCTTTCATAGGTCATTGTGAGTCTCCTCATCCTCAATTGTAATGGCATTAAGAAAAGGTAAAAATATATTTTTATGATCACGATTATATCATTCTTGAACCTTCTTTGTAGGACATATTTTTGCAAAATGACCATGCACACCGCATTTAAAACATTCAATTGATCCCTCGAAACGAACTTTTTCCCTTTCCTAGAGTCAACAGAATGAATCCTTTTTACATGGAAGGTTATTGCTTTATGACCTTCATTACCACATCTATAATATATTCCCATCCCTTTGAATCATTTTACTATGTGTTTCTTTCCACATCCATGAAAAATAGATTTTCAAATATACTTACATATAAGATTATTACCTAAACTTTCATAGGGATTTTTTTCTCGCATATATGAAGCCTTAGAAAGATCACCAAGGTTCAAGTGGTCAATCATGACTCGAAATAGTTGGTTTATAATAACTAATAGAGTTCTCATTGTAGCTCCTATTTCATTCGGGTTCTTATTCATAAATCCATCATATTTTCCTTAACATCTGTTGTTACTTTGGTTCCTGTTAGATCCAGTGATTTACTAAATCCAAAACGGTAAGTGTGAGTATATACATAAAAAATCATATAATATATTATTAGGAGGGAAAACACTAAGATATACTTATTCATGTTATCTTAAACTCATTCTATTTATCTAAAATAATAATTACTCGTTATATTATTCTAACCATTATGGTTATGTCACTTATGCTTAAATAACACCCAAACTTCTAAATATATCTAAATTGACCTCTGATACCAACTATAAGGCCCCAACCTTAAAAATTGAATAATATTTAATTATGTTAATAATTCACATTAAGGATATTTTGAGGTTTAGAGCTTCAGAGAATTATTTCATAACATATATATAACAACATGAATATTACAAGTAGACACTTCTACTCACTATCCATTTTTTCCATAAAACAAAAACTATTGAAATAGAAAGATTTCTAGTTTCATGTTTTAGGAAAAATGACCTTTCCTTGATCCAATCCTGGACCCTATTCATCTTTATGTCCTGTGAAACAAATATCAAAACATGGGATGAACATAAAAAGATTAGTAAGGGATACATAATAAAAAATACAGTTAGTTTTTCAAAACAAAAAATAAACCATGAATACATTATCAAAAAGTAATACTTTTCATCTTAAATAACTAGCATAAACATTTTACTGAATATAGGCTCACTGCTTACCCTTCTTGTAACCAAAATATTACCATAAATCCCATAAGAAACAAAATATAGTATATAAGGTAACTTGGGACATAAAAATACTTAAATGGAATAACCATAAGTTCTACTTCCACATATATCACTAAATAGAATAGCCATATCGTCTAATTCCATACCCAATGCATTGGAATTATAATGTAACCACCAGTCCTTGGTTTATCATGAAACCACCTGTCATTTGGTTTATCAAATAACAAGACATCATTGGTTTATCATATAACCACCTATAAAATGTCTATGTACCATTATATAATCATAACACATAAGTCATTAATAAATTAAATATTTCATTTACACACTATAACCGCAAGAGATAATTCTAAGATAAATAAATATTTAACCCATTTCCAAAACCATCTAAAATATTTAATAAATAGAATTTGAAAAAAAGTGTCCCATGCCACTTTGAAACATTTGAAATAAGTTATCATTTAAAAAATTCATTACCCTTTAAATAAATTATAAAATAATCCATTTTCAAAACGTGGACATGAAATAGAAGTATTAAAATGAATAAATCGTTAAAACATATAAAACAATGTTTTTGTTAAAGATTCCCTATCTACATGAGAAATACATGAAAAAAATCATTAAGGAATTACATTAAATAAAACATTAAATGTAATGTGAACATAATAATTCAAGATATAAAATTTTAAAAGGGTTTTATATACAACTTATAGGTTTATAATGGTGTAAACCGCCAATATATGCCTGAATTAAAAAATATTGAGAGGAAGTACCTTACAAAGATCATTTCATTAGATTTAAAATAAATAAATGACCAAATTATGCATCAAAATATAAATACATAAAATATAATTCGATATTATGTGTAAAAAATCAGTGTTCATTTGCACATATTATTTAAAAAAAACCAAAGTCATGTATATTTAACTTAATGAATGGAAATTGAGCTAAGATTTCCCTTAAAAAGTTTGAATAAATAATGTTAGAATTTATCAATTGGGTGATTATGTGTTTCAAAATTATATCCACAAAAAGGAAAGTGGAAATTGAAACATATATAAACAGTTATTAGACACATAATATTTTCATAACAGAATCGAGGAAGTATGCATAAAACCCAATGATTGGAAATTGAGTTTTTGAAATTCCCTTATGAGAATTCAGCAGCTTAACGACGTCACTTAAAAATTCAGAAAATGAGTTGATGATAGAAAAATGGTTATTTCATCTCTTAGACATAAAATGTATATAAATAATGTTATATAAGAATATATCCAAACATAATAAAATATAAATTAAAAGACATAACATAAAATCTGCCTTTGACTATCAGAGGTGGGTGAAAGGTTCCCTTACCTTGAGTTAGAATCGTCACATATGTTCTTTTCTATCTATGAATAATAAACATAAGTTATTTTATACATGATTAAGAATATTTTTCAAGTTTTTTATTCATTTTATATAATTTATTACCATGTTATAAAATTTACATAATTATTTACGTTAATATCGATTGTTTTGTTGATATTTGCTACTTGAGTCAAAAATGAACTTGTTATAATTACAAATTGTTCATGTAGTAAAAATTAAATTATATCTAGAATATTATTAATGATTTAAATATCATATAAATCCTATATATATTATTTATAACCATCCCTAACATTTGTATGTATGATATGAAATGCACCATTCAGGGAGACGATAAGTCGTACATACGCATGAACGCTAATGTCATTTCTTTTTCATATTTAAATGAATGAAAACTAAGTTATACATATGTATATTATGATTAAAATATAATATAATGTTTTATATATCTTACATAAGTTCATAAATTTCATCCTTTATACATTCCATTTATGGCATGAACGAGTCATATCACTTTGAGGGGGCGGTAGTCTTCACTTCTTGAAATGAAATTATCGTATTTACACATCATGAAAAGTATAAAGGTATGTTTTTAAATAAAAATTAGAGTATCATAGATTCAATATAAATATTATATATATCATATATTAAAACATTTACGTCATAATTTCCACCATGAGAGGTGGTAGAGGAAAATTGAACAATCATTGTTTCGTGAGGAAGTAGTCTTTCGTACACAGAAATAGTATGTTCGTATACATTAGATGAAGGTGTCTGTAAGTGTAGTTATAATACATATCATAACAACAACCTATTATATTTAATATACTTTTGTTGTTATAAAACAATGGAATAAAGATTTTTTAGGTGGTTGGAGATGGAAAAATAAATAGAAGAAGATTGAGGGAAGACATTTCCTCAAATCGGGTAACTCCTTCTGATTTAAGCTAAAAGGTCTTATTGAATTTCCTTATACCCAAGGTAAGGATTGTATGAGAAATATAGGTATGTTGGTAACTTAATTAAACCTATTTTTTAGGATCAAATGGGGAATTAGAGGTGTGAGTAAGGATTAGAGGTGGTGGCCTTTTATAAGAGGTATGAGGGGTACATTAAGAAAGGTTGATAATTATTTTATTATAAACTGGATTTCGATTTTTAAAATTTCAAAATCTTATTTAATTATAATATAATAGGATTAATGTTCTAAATCATCTTATACAATAGTTTTTAGACAAGTTTTTGTGTCGAATTTATCCTTTTCATGTAGATTTAACCCGTAGTTAACTTATTTGACACTTAGCATGCCTTCTTGAATATTCATAGTATATGGTTAATATAGTTACTATAAAATTCAAATCAAACCTCAAGTAATTATTTAATGATATATTCAACATTATATATGTAATTTTTCCTAATATCGTATTTATAGGATAACTCTATCATTTAATAAAATAGTATTTACTTAAAAAACTCATTTACATCAATTTATATACTATTCATATCACGACTTTTAAAAAAACAATAATAACATTTTTATTTTGTAAAAACATAAATAATTAAAATATATCAAGTCATAATCATCCCTAAAATTATTCTTTTGATTAAATAGATAAAAAATTAATTTATTTTAATATTTATAATCTCATTCATTTAAATCCTTCGTTAATAAGGTAATCAATACATCATCATTGTTTTATAAATAAATTTATTCATATGATGTATAAAAATTATAAATAAAATAACACGTTTTATGAAATATTTTTTTATTTATAATTACTATTTATTGTCTGAAATATAACTTATATAACCCCATATAAAAATTGTTGTAATAAAAGATAAATTATTATGTTACATTTTTCGTTACTTTAAATTGATTCTTAGAAAATATCATTTTCATATATAAGTGGCTCCATGGGGTCCAAAAATAGACCAAAATATACCAATGGTCTAAAATATATCATCCAATAAGATTAGGACACATTTTAGGGTAGTTTAATATTATTATAATAATATTGTTTACCTTTATTTACCTGATTTACCCTCTAACCATGGTAAATTAAAATAATTATTGAAGTTACAATTCATAATTCCTCAAAAGGTATATATTTACACAATATAGACCTAATAATTCCATATATGGAATAAATTTATCAAAATTCAAAACATAAAAGTTTCAGAAATTAATTTAAAATTAATTCTCGTTGTCAAAACCATGAAGTGTGTTTTAAAGAAATAAAAACCACTAAATGATTGACATGTGTTTATATCCAATTTCAAAGTGAAATTACATATAGTGAACATAATTGGATTAAATGATAAATATATAATCCAACTATACTTTAAAACAAACTACAAGGATAATCTATCCATATAAATAAATCAGATGAAAAGACAGTTTGACTTAAAATGCAGTATTTTTCACTATTCATTAAAAATGAACTTTATGAGAAAAAAAACAAAAAATTTACCCAATGTAAATTTTTATGTCCTTATTCTATATAAGAAGTTTATTTTCTCAAATAGAAAATATAAAATTTATAAAAATTATTTCTAAAAAGGGTTCTCCACTAAAAGGTGGTAAAATAACCTTTTAAAAATATTAGAGTAGTACATGCTTAAAATCAAATTCATTCTTATTTTAAGCCTAAAAAATTTATTCTGTAAATGTAAATAAATTTTCCAAACATGTATAATAATATTGTTTTTAGTTCTGTTCATTCCTACAAAATACAACGGCTAGGCGTTACATACCATTTTAAATAAAAATTATATTATTTTTCGGTATAACTCAATGTTGTGTGAAAAATAAGATTTCAGAGAAACCCATTGTTTCCTATCGATTATTATATCAGATGAAAAGTCCCCTTAAATTTATAATTAATATCTTATTCATATTTACTAATGTAAATCAAAAAGTATTTTTCTCTAAATACCTGGGTTGTTACAGTATCAACAACATAATGAGATTCATTCTCCAAGTTTACCATTCAAGAATGTTTATAAGGTATATATAATAAATAAGAATGAAATATATTACATAATAATGGTACTAGATTTATGTATATATATATATTTCATTTAATTTTTACCATTAAATTCTTTAATTAAATGGAAGCAATGTTCATGCGTACGTATGACCTACCGTCTCCATGAGCGGTGTATTCCATTTCATTTATCTATATAATATATATATTGATATACTTAATATATATTATATGTAAATAATTTATTTTATTCTAGAATTCTGGAAATCATGATCAATGTTATATTATCTAGAATAAAAAGTGAAATAATATAAGATAAATAAAACGATTATTACAAAACAATTTTCTTTAACACGTAATTGATAAATGAATGGGTAATATAATGTCATAAGATAATAATATATGATGTCATAAATATTATAATGGATATTTTACATGATAATAATATGTTTAAACCCACTATAAATGAGTTTCAGACACATACAGAAGAAATCTTACCTATGGTAAGGGATAATTTTGAAATCTCATTATTATCCGAGATTGTTTCTTCGCAAGTATTTACAAGGGTATATTTATCAGTATTATACATGTTACCTAAATATAAAGTATTATTTCTATTCTTATACTATTTTTAAAGTAAATTTTACCCATTGGTAAAATTTTATTAAATGGTATGGAATGAATCATTCTTTCATTTTCCATACAAGCTAATTTTTCACTTTTCTGACAAGAGTGGAGAATGATGTTTTTTTAAATTATAAGACATGATCATATTTTTATGTATTTATAATGCCTTATTTCCATGAAGATTCCTCTACATAGTTTAAAGTTTATTTTCAACTAAATTCTTTTCTTTTAAAATTGTGTGGCATTTTTAGAAAAGAAAACATTTTTGAAGAAGAAAGGATATTTTACTCAAGAATTATGTTCAATTGTTTTATCAAAATTATTTTCCATCTAATATGACACTCTTTAAATAGGGTTAAGTTTATATACCTATTATTACTATTATTTGATTATTTTAATGATTTAATGATATTTTATGATGGAATTATGTTTACAAATGACCCATTTTATTTCTTGGTATGCTATGATGAATGATTTGTGTTTTGTGGTACATGTAAGAATGGTTTAATTATGAGAGGGGTGGGAACTGTATCTCCATCAAATGCATTGGGTAAAAATTTATATCTCATTATATATACATGAATTGAATAGAAATAAAATCATGTTCACTAATATAGGGCTGGAACGACATGTTAATCTAGTTCAGTAATACATGGCTGGAAAGGAATGTATACCCAGTTCAAGAAAAACACGGCTGGAATGGATTGTAATCCTAGTTAAATAAAAGAATTTTCCCACTATGTCAGTATGGGCAGCAATTCCTTGGCTACTATTGAAATCATATTATGTTCTTATTTGTTTTCCATAATTCCATGCTTTATGCCAATTTAATTTTTTTCATGGTTTATGTTACTTTATGATCTATACCTTACATACATCCAAGATTGAATTCATGACTCTAAATTTTTATATGAAAAATTTATGTTATTGTTTTTAAATTTTTATGTTTATGTTTTGATTGATGTTCTTCATGTTTACCCTTAGTGACCATTTGAGCTCACCCTTTTTATGTTATCTTTTTTTTTTCCAGGATATAAAAAGGGTTTTAGGTTGGAATACTAAAGGGGAATATCTTAATGGGAGATGTTTAAGATCTTTCAAAAAGTTAGAATATTATGTTACATGCTTCCAAAGACACTAAATTAATATGCTTTTGGGCATATATTATTGTAATGTATTAATTATTCTACCAATGAAATGAAATGTCCATGTACATAAATCTTTGGTATTTAAAATTTGTTCATCCAATTATTAATATAAATTTTTTTTCACTAAAATAATATCAAGAACTAACTAAAAATTAAAAAAATAGTGGGGTGGGAGAGAAGGGGGACATAGTTTCCAAATCCACCTTCATATTTATTTTTTTCTGAAACATTTCAAGCCTAGTTATATTAAGCTTTAATTTTTTTAGTAAAACCATGATCACTGCAGTTTTCACCCCCTATGCTATTATAACTCAACAAAACTAAATTTAATAATTTATAGGTGTTCCACCCCACATTATATAAATATATATATACATATACACAATTTTATTAATTTTAAACAATAAAATTTATTCAATATTTTTATGGCCATCTCTCACCCATATGACCTCAAATTGAACCCCCTTTTATGGAATTGGGACTATAATGATGATATATAAAAAAATTAATCTATATTTAATTAAAATTTTGAATTAAATTAAAATATAGTCTCTAATACTGAATTATATTACTTGTGTGTTGTTGAATTATGTATTAAAAGTATTTTCAAAAAAAATCATCCAGATAAGAATCACATTATCTATTCATATACTAGTGAAAACATTATCCAATGGATGAAATAAAATATAATTCAATCCTAATAAATAAAAAATGAATAAAACCATATATAGTACATTATTCGGTCATCAATGTTGATTTGATTTTCTGAATTTTGATATGCCATAGCTCAATGGTTCTAAGTGATGAATCCTCTAGATCATCCACGGATGAACCATAACACTTGGATCCAAACTCATTGATTCATGTGTGACAACATGGTAAATAGAAGTTGTTTACAATTTCACGGTGATTGTCTGAAGAACACATACTTGATCTAAGGAACAAAGATTACAATATCCCGGTTCTTCTTTTTTGTTTCACTCTCTATAATTTGATAGAGGGGTGTAGAGGAGAGAACCCATCTCAATCCATGAAAGTTTATGGACACATCATTCATATGCTATAATATATATTAATTACATGTTTTATTATTTCATAATATACTCTTTGGTAATGATAGAATCCTAACCTTCATGAAGGCCGAAAAACTACACTTACATCTTAGTTAACTTGTGATAAGTGTCATAAATATTATATAACTATATTTTGATATTATTAACATGTCACGTGATGAAATATGAAATTTTTTATCCATTTTTAAACTCCATAATTATTTTATTGACATTAAACGTATAACATTTATTCAAAAAATAATATTTCATCGTATTAACTTTTATGATTAAATAAATTGTGAATTCCATGAGGGATGAATTTTATTATTATTATTATAAACTAAAATACAATAATTGAATTATTTTATAAGTAGTAATTCTTTCTTGAACATTCATGGATCCCCAAGCATTTTTCCCATTCTTACTAAATTCATATTCATCTAAATAGGGGGATATTCTAGATACATTTTTTATTTGACACTCTGAGCCCTTATCATGATTGAATACAGTCATAATAATAGACCAAATGTGGTATCATACTACTCATAATGTCCCCTAAGTATACATACATTTTTCAAAACTAAAAAAAACCACATATGAACACATTTTGTGTAATTTTATTTTCATGTGATATATTATAATGTCGGATCCATCCTTTAGTTTTTTTATATTTACTTTCTATTTATTTCATGACCATACTAGATAGAATTTCCTCCCGCTACCATGTCTACAGATTTAATGAAGGTACTACTATCCTAGTCAACTAGAAGTGATATATACATATCTTTTGGATGTGAAAAACCATGTATAGATCATTCAATCAATGTCATTCCACTAATGTCCCAACCTACATAAGTTATCTCTCTCTATATATAAGTTTCATGGTTTTATTATTTCATAAAATTTGGTGATAAAATTTTACACATTGATAATGATTTATGTTTGAGTGACCAATAGACATATTCAAAGATAGAAACATCCAATGAGACCATTAACTTGTGTGGTTCCTGTTATAATCTTATTCCTCTTGATCACCCTTCACTGATATCACTAAATATAAAGTTCATGAGAAGATGTATCAATGATTATGATCCCCAAAAACATAGTAGTGATAAATAATCTATTTCATGCCAGTATGGTGTATCTATACTATATAAAATATACTTAAGATTGTTGTCATTATAGCTTGAGGTTCTCTTTATAAATTTGAAGTACTATAAAATTTTTATATGAAAAATTATCTATGGATATTACTATTTATACAGTGTACGTAGAATTAAAATCACTTGTATGATAATATAATTTGATTAATAATATATATATATATATATATATATGAAATGAAAATCTAAAGTAACTATTCATGTTTGGTCTGGGGAACTCACATACACAACACTCCCAGTTAAAATAGATCCAAGTTGAAAACTATCAACCTGTTAGCACTCACATGATTAGATAATTCTGCTACAAAGTTATGTATTTTTTTATTGGTCCTTACACTAATACCATGTTTTCTATAAATTAAACTCCCTATATAAAACTACCCAAAGAGGTGATATCCTTGATTATATTCCTTTTTCTAATGTCATAACATAGAAATCCTAGCTACTACCACTGTCATAAGACAATAATAATTTATATTATAATAATAATTTAAATTAAAGGTGTTATTCAATGAATAAAACAAGTCATTAAATAATTTATACTATTTTTTGTATATAAAATAATCTACAATATACTCTATATTTGTATATCTGACTACAAATTGATCAAATGTGTTTCTATTACTTCTTCTTTTTATCCAATATATTGAATTATATAATATTTATCTATAATTTGATGTGTTTGTGTCCCATAACTGACTAGTGTTCATTCCTATCCAAGTGATTGGTATATATCCCTTTAACATTTATGATGTCTTATTGGATTGTACTAACAAATAACTATGTGGTTTTCCTAAATTTATATGATATTTTACTTTTATAAAGTATGTGTTAGAAAATTAATTTCTATTAAATAGTTTGAAATATGTTAGATATCTATAAATGAATATTTCAATGTTGTAATAACCATATTAATCTCATCCAATAACTTATACATTTATTCGTATAGAGATTTATTCCAAGTGATATTAATGAAAAAATCACTCCCGAATTTTTGTATCATTTATCTCTCGATACCTTGTAAATTTATATACATTGAATTAGTCCAAGTAAAAATTAGATCCAACTTATTATGTTGTGTTCAATAGAATATAGGGTTATTTATTATGTAAATAGTTTATGAGTTTCTTGGAATATATACATAGATAAATATAATACTGAAACCTATTTTTGAGATTTTATTAAGATATCTTCTCTAGAAAACTATGGTGATCTTACTGACATTTTAAAAGTATAGGTAATTTGTTTTCTCTAATTAATAATCTCTGATCACATCAATTTCATTAATCAATAAATTAATCACTATAACATTTATTCAATTTTTTTAATTTATGGTGTCATTAACCATTTCTGGTTGTTTTGTATAGACACATTCGAGGAATGCTGGTCTTCACATTTAGCTTCAAATACAATGATCATAAAAATTCACATTGAAAATTATAATTCTAAATTATATATTAATTATGACTTGGAATAGCCAATATATCTCTATTTTTACAATCATTATACAACCTATGTATAGTCTCTCTTGAATAACCACCAACTATTTTACATCAATTAGAGAATCCACCAAAATAAAGACGTGATTTTAGAAAATGGAATCTATTTATAAGACTTAATATTAACTTGAAATTTTTTCATTTTACTATATAATTCCTTATTATACGATTAATTATTCTAATAAAATAATATAGCACTTATCTATGTGACTATAAAACTACTTATATGGTTTGAAATTTCTTATGATGAATGTATATATAGCATTGAATTTATCCATAATAATATTTCCCCCACTATCTCTGATAGATATGGGAAAACTTCTTATAGAAACCTAGTATTTCAACAGACTATAACTTTTTATCTTTTTCATTTATGTAATATAAATATAAATTGTAAGGATAATTAATTGAGATTCACTTTGTTTTTTACTGATACAAATTTTTCATTGACTTATATTTAATTAAATCATTTCATATAAACCAATGTTTTGTGATTTAGTGGAATTAATTCTTATAATGAGTAATATGATATTCATTTTTCCTTATGGTTGGAATATGGTTTTGGGTTAATGCCACTATTTGTAAAACATGTCTCAAAAAGATAATGATTATAATATTCATGACTAGGGTCCAAAAATATCTAAAGAGATTACTCAAACTTTGTTACATACTTATATCCTAATCATTAATTTCTTCATAGAGATCACCTCTCTGTATAATATACACCATTAACTCCATCCCAACCCCAAAGGGTGCATGTAATTTAAATGAAAAATAAAATGGAAAAAATTATATAAAAGGAATAATATAGTTTTATCCCAACTCAAAATCTTGACATCAATGAGGGTTCATTATAACTATGGATATGTCTTTATAATTCATACATTTTCCTGCAATAAAAAAATTTGAACCGGATATTTTTGAAATTATGACCCCTAAGTTTGATTGGACATTTCCCACTATCATTCTTTTAAAAAATGGTGCACGGAATTACCCCAGTATAATAACTTCATCACACAATATACCTAATCACACATAATTATCAATAGGATCATTTAACTTAGATCAATTAGTTCAGGGATACTACTACTCTTAGACTTGGTCATAATGATGGTGGGTTCTAATTGAGGTGTCACTATTAAATAGTCAAATAAATTTATTAAATATATGGGCATAGTTTTCCTAACCCATCAAGTATGAAAATGATAATGAATATTAATTATGTTATCATACACAAGGATAATCTATATTAGTAAATAATTACATTATATAACATACAAAAACTAAAAACCATTTATAAATTAGATTTATTCACGCATTTTCAATCCAACAAAATCATTTATTTAGAAAATCTTATCATCATATTATATTAAAAACATGTTTGAAACCAATTCTTCATCCCATTTTATATTGAATCTCAATTTTTCTTTACACACCTAATGGCGTTGGAAAAATATAGTGAATAAAACACTTCTCATTTTCACTAAATTCACTTTAAAATCAAATTTCATGGTCCCAAATTTAAAATTTCCTTTTTATATTTCAATTTAATTTCAAAATGAGTATATTTATTATGTAACCTTTCAATATTTTCACCAATATGAAAATTTAATAAATTTAATCATGTATAGGATGATAGGATCATAAAATCAATAAAATTCCCCATTAATAGTGGATCTCACAATGTGTCTTCAGATAAACTATTTTTTATGTTATGAACTCATTTGGGTCTATAATGATGAAAAATAATATCTAATTTTTTGATTTATCACACACTTGGACTTATACTCATGATCATCAGAAATATTAATAATAATAATAACTATAATAATTATCTAGATGGTCGAAAAAGATGAAAAAACCACCATAATCAATAGCTAAAGTTAACCTACATCAATATCAAGTCCAATAATGTCACCAAGATCAGATAAAGAACCATTAAAACCAAGAATTATATATCACATACATAGTTAGAAAATAATTATTCAAAAATAAATTTCTTATAAATACCATAATATTTTTAAAACTCAATAAAACTCACTAAACTGCTATATGGTGTTGAAACTTGGAGAAATAAGCGGTATACTAATACAAATATACACCCATTCCCCTAATGATTTGTTTAGATAATATATTACATCTTAGTAAATATAAATCTTGAAAAAAATCTATGAAATAATTATTCAAATTTAACTAGAAACATACCTCCTCCAAAATGATAACCAACAATGTTCACAAATCAATCCATGGATTCCTATATTGATAGAAAACAATTGACACATTCCCCAGTGTGATTTATTCATACAAAAGTGAGATAAAAAAACCTAAACCAATAAAAAATAATTATAACTTAAAAAATATATTGGAAATGTGAATAATAATAAGGAATTATCATTACATCGAATCAATAAAACCGCTCATCATGATCATTCTTTATATATAGAGACTGAAGGAGATGAAGGATCATGCAATGGGCGGGACACATAACACATTAATTATTATGGAGAAGGAAATGATCAATGGGGTAATTATATATTACCATAAAAAATTACAACCTAATAACTAATTAATTCTGGGGTTGTTTAATATAACACCCCAAGAGTTTATTAGGTATTTTCCATCAAATAATAATATATTGAATAACGTGAATCACATGAAAAATTGATCTAATTTGAACCCAAATAATTTTTTTCGGATATAATATTATTGGATAATTTATAATTTAAATTAATTTAGCATTCATCCAATATCTATTAACATGAAAGAAATAAGATAAGTTCATTTTTTTCATCAATAATACATATTTTCTAAAAAAATTATTTCTATGTGTTATGCATACATATAATAAAATTATTTTTATTAAAAATAAAAATTTAATTTTATAAAATGGTTTTCATATTTTGTATTATAATTATTAAAATATGTAATAGGGTCAATTTCTTTTTGATTCTTAAAAATAAGTTACCATTGTAAATGTTAATTACTATAGTGATGGTAATATGGTTATTTTCACTGATTTGTTTTTATAAACATTGCATAATTTTTAACTAAATAAACTCAACTCATATATTTTAAATAATTTTATAAAATTATTTTTAAACAAATAAAAACACAGAAACACACATTTAATTAATAATTTATTGAAAATAAACAATAAAAGACTTAATGTATAAGAAGACATTTTTTCAACAATATTCTTCTACTAGATGTTTTATCTTAAAAGTTAATTTTCTCATATTTATAAATTAAATTAGATGCAATTGAGAATAAATTCATATTTATTACCAAAAAATTATGTTTTAGGGGACAAGTTTTTTTATAAAAATTACACGTTAAAAATTTAATCAATGTTAATGATATTTAAAATTGGTAATTTTATGTGGGTCAATTTTTTTAAAATTTACATGAAACTTCTATGCTAAAAAAGAAATATATAGGATTTATAGTTATAATAAAATTACATACCATCTATTATCCACCTAAATCACTTAACTCTTATTGGATTTGTTGCTTTACCTCACCCCACTTCAGTTTTCAATGGATTGTCTATAATATTCACCCATAAATACATGTCACTGTCATCCACTTCAAAAAACACATATCCATAAAATTTTCAATAAATATCTAAACACATTATTTCCCATAGATACCAATTCCATGTTTGGTAGCTCATAGTTTCAATAAATTTCCCCAATGACACAATTTTCAAGTGGTCCTTCAACGTCAGAATAAACTCCTCAACATAACTATTAAAATCTCCCTAGTTCTTCAAATTTATTTTTCTCATACACTCCCATAAAATTCTATTATAACCGTACTAATATAATGACATAAATGTCATTATTATAAGTAGATGTTATTATATTGATATATGGGCCATTATGTATCTCATTTCCATCTATTGGGAAAGGTAACATTTGTCATATTATTTATAGACTACGACCTCCATGAATGAATTTTTTAGTTTTTCATCATGTCCGTACATGGATGGATTTAAGAATATATTTGATGATTAAAAATATTTTGAACATTATAATTGTTATAAAAATATTAATTATTCATTTTATTAATATCTAGCCCATTATTGATATAACTTGTTTTTCGTTTACAATAATCAAAACTTCTTCGTTATAAACATAATATTTATTAGTTAAAACTAAAAAACATTTGGGATAAAATTCAAACATTATAAATAATTATGAACATTTTAATCTAGTATATTGAATAATATTCATATGATGTCCTTTTACCAAAATAATGAGTATCTACATCACTATTACAAAAATCATATGAAGCAATCAAAATTGCAAACATCTAATAATGAAAATAAACTGTAACTAATTTTTTATATATATAATGAATGATTATTAATGAATATTATAACAAGTAATATATATAAATATGTTTTTATAATGATTTAATAGGATGGATATTTTATTATATATGAGGTTAAGTCACTTTCATAGATTAAGGGACTACAGGTAATTATTTCTTTCCAAACTAATTTTTAAATACAGATTCCAATGAATGAATTTTAATCTTGGGGAATTTTGTGTGATATTTCTCTCTAACAACCCCATGAATTTTATAATCCTATGGTAATTTTTTGGGTTTTTATACCCTATATCAATTTCATTTTGTGTGTTAAATAATTTTACTATAATGATTCATGGAAGTGAAATAGATCCAACAACTTTTTTTAGTCAAGAATATCCCACCTCCAAGTCCATATTCATTGGATGATTTTTTTGGTGTACTTTTTATACATCACTAATTTGTTAATTTCATTTAACATTAATTTTAATTTCTTTATATAATTTTTAATTTAATATTTTAATGTATTCCACATAGGATTATTTTTAGAAAAATTTCAACTGTAAATATTTTTTACATAAACACTTCATTCCAAAATTACAACAATTATTTATTCTAGGGTTTCCTTTTTATTTTTTTTAAAAGGGTTTTCTAGAAAATATTAATTTTAATGAATTTGAGAAAAATTTTATTTATTTATAATTTTAATTTTCTTTATCTAATTATATTGTAAAAGTAAAATTTCATCTATTTCAGCATCAATTGAAGTTCCCTATATTACCCTAGGGATATCATCTTATGTTACGAACCACTTTTTTCCTCTATGAGGATTATAAAATAGTTTTTGGATGTTTTCATGAAACCCATATGTCTTACATAGGTTAATTAAATGCCATTTTTAATATTATTATATCCATTTTATCGTATCATAGATGTGTATGTTTTTCATTATATCATTGGTGATCTCTGAATTATATAACCCTCTATTATATTGGGTGAAGTTTGATATCTCATGTGATAACTATGATATGAGGAAATGTGTTTCCTAATACTTTGTATTATAGTAGTTAAGAACATGATTCATGATCTACTATGTTAATGGAGTCATATACATGTTTCATGATCCACAATGTTATGTGATATAAGAACTAGATTCTTAATCAACCATCCATGAAACTCATTCAAATGATTTATATTCATACCCTAGGGTAAGGAAACAAAATAATGGTGAGATTATATTCATTTTAAGGGTTACATATGGTAGAATAAATAATAAATCAATAATTATTTATAAATATGAAAATGTAAATGACTAAAAAATACAGAATTATGTCAACAATGTGACTATATTGATTATATAAGTCTTAATCAATATAGAAAGGAAAATATCTGAAAACACATTCCATTTAATAAATAACGTGGGAAAAATGAATCTATTTATAATATTAAATAACTAATATCATGTATAATAATTATTAAATTATTAATAAAAGAAATAATTAATTTCATATGTCATGACCCGAGATATCATGATTAATATTCATTCCTGACCTTTAAAATGATAGTTTACAATTATGGATAAGAACCCATTTAATTTGGAAAACTAATTTGTCTCGTGAGACCTACCAATTAATCAATGTGATGTATAATTATAGTCCCAACCATCATGTAATGTAAAAAAAATTACATCATATATTTAATGATCAATTTAATTATTAAACAATATGCCTTTTCAATAAATATTGTTATTCAATAGAGAATACGGATTTATCAGTATATCCTCAGTAAATAAAAAAATAAATTTTAAAACTCTATGAAACAATTATATACCATTTATGAAATAAATATATCAAAGATAAAAATAATATGGATAATTAATAAAAATTTAATTTCAAATGAAAAATAATTTTTAGAAATAAATTTCCCAAGAGAATGTAGACACTCAAAAAAATAATCATGAAATTTGAGATGACCATTGGTTCATTGATAATATAGGTTTTGAAAATAAAATAATTCACTTTGGAATAATAAATTAAACAAAATAAAACTACCAAAATAATATTTCAAAAAAGTTGTTTATTTTTAAAAACCATTTCAAATACTTAGAAGAAGATAAATTTTTTAAAATTGTTATGGGGTGGGGAAGTCCATTAACATCATATACAATAATAAAAAAATGCTTTTTTAATTTTTATAAAAAAACTAACCTTCATGAGAGTATATGTTTAATAATTTAATACCATTATTAAAATTCAATTTTAACATAAAACATAATCAATAAACCATTTTATTAAAAAACATAATTTTTAAAGTAATTTTAAAAAACAGGGACACAAAATAAAAATATATTTGAATTAAAGAAAAATAAATGAAATATTTGATTTAATCATTTTGATTATTGATTCAAGTACCAATTAGACGAATATTTTAATGAAAATATTAAAATCATTAACTATATAGTGTATAAGAAAATTATAGGACCTTATGAAGGAAAAATGAGAATATTCCTTCAATGAGAGTGAAATCAATCCTATAAGAATGCAAGATTTTAAAATATATTATTACAAGATTGGTAAATTTCAAATTGAAACCCCTTTAAATAATAAACATTA
The DNA here is from genome assembly GCA_963277665.1 of Viscum album. NCBI lineage: Eukaryota > Viridiplantae > Streptophyta > Magnoliopsida > Santalales > Viscaceae > Viscum > Viscum album. Next base: position 1,500,906,409 of record OY728136.1, on the reverse strand, counting down.
ATTTAATCATTAAAATTCATTAATATGTAGATATTCATGATAAATACATCAAATTTTCAGTATATAAAACACATAAAAGTGAATATGTTCTTATTAACAAATATGTATCATTGAAATGGAAATTGAGATGTAATCCATTATATCCTGCTTCTATTGAGTTAAATGCCTGATAATATACTATATAAATTATTTTATTAATGTTATTACATTATACCATAAATATATTAAAATTTAAAATATCATATATGATCCTCTTATAACATATTACCACCCAATTGTTAATAAAGTTTCTTTATTTTCCTTATTTTTGGTGTTATTTTCATTGTTTTTCCAATTTTGTTTTATCATGAAAGTTCCATTTCTTGTGAATTTTCTATATAGACAAAATATACATATTTATAATTACTTTTTAAATTATATATTTTTTCATTAAATATAATTTTAATAATTAGTCTTGAAATTGTACATGTAAAATGAATCATATCACTTCTTGAAGACATTAGGCCATACATACGCATGAGTGATGTGATCATTCCCTTAATGGGTGTAATGGTAAATAATTGGATGAAATATTAATTTAAAATAATCAATATCATGTCATATTTAGTTTATATATTTTTTATTTTCATCATTATGACTATCCTTGTGTTTCGATGAAGGAAGACAAATTACCTCGGTTCCTGTGGTGGTAGTCTTCCCTTCACACAAATGATGGATTTGTTTCCCATTTCATGGAGAGAAAATTGATAAATATTATTAAATTAACATAATAAAATTTATGTATATTGGTGAAAATGTTTTATTATATTGTATTTGTTAGTACATAATTGAATACTACTAAAAAATAAAGAAAAAGAAATATCTTCTTTAAAATTATTACCTTCTCTTAGAGAAAACTCCTTTGGATCTTTTCTTAAGGAATCTATAATTAGTATTTGGGAGTTAAATATTCTCCAAAAGGTGTATATGTATGTTGGGGAGGGATTTTGGTAGGTTTGGCTAAGCCAAATGTCTTGATATGTGTAATTATGTGAGGGGAAGGAGTTTCCTTGTACACTTGAGGAGGAGTGACATTTTCAAAAATACGCAAAACGATTTAGTAATGGAAAGTAAATATCACCCAAAGTGCCACAAAAACCAATTAATAATTTATTTTCTGCAATTAAAATTCATAAAAAATCACTAGAACATTAAAATAAACATTTTTTATTCATGATATTCCCTTATCCTATAAGTTTACTTCTACCGTTTTAGTTTCCACCAAGACAACTGGTTTTTTTATCCTTGGTAATTATTCCATTTAACCAAACATAACAATATAGTTATTAGATAATCTATAACCAATTATTATTAATATGAAATCCAATTTATTAAAAAAACTAAATGTGTTAAATATTAATTTTAATACAAGCACATGTGTTGTAGAAAATCCCATTATAACCATAACTCCAATAATTAATTTGTATTATCTTTACTAATAATTATCACCAAAAATTAAGTTGATAATATTAAATAATATTAATTATTACTATTAAAAATATTTAATCCATCTTATAAAATTTAATTAACTAAAGTGGTATAATTTTATTAAAAAACGTAAAAATCATCTCAAAAATGGCTTTTCAATAAATACAATTTTCAAGTATAAGATGATCTTATATTATCAATATTGTAAGAACCCGTGTTTTTAGAAATTTCCAGACTACAAGCCATGTAACTTAAGTACACGCCGTGTATATGTTAAGTGATTGACCGGTCGTGTGCTCCTCGATTACATGATGTGTGATGACCGTGTATAAATTTCTTACTACATGACGTGTAGTTTTTGACACGTCGTGTACCCTTGACCATTTGGAGGCCACACATGAGCTATTTCTTCAATTTCTTTTCTAGAACGAGTTATAGGGGTTTGAGCAGTTTTGATTCTTTTGTAGATATACCGCATTTTAGACCTAATTGGAGGCTGTTACTGGAGGAGTAGCATCGTACGAGTCTCAGGTAGGTGGTGCATACCTCTTTCTATGTTTCTGTGGTCTTTGGGTGACGCGACATTCAGTGTGTTTTTGGGTATTTTAAGCGGGACCCATTTTATTTGATGTTTCTTATTGAATTGATTCTTATACCTACATGATGACTTTGTGTATTCCCTCTAACCATTTTTTCTTTAGCGGGGCCTGGAGAGGGGTCATTGCTCATCGGGGCATTTGGTCGAGGGATGCCAAAATGGTTTAATTTTAAATATTATTGTTTTAAACTATTGATTTTAGTTTATAAAGCCTGCTGCAAATTGTTTGAGGCATTTAAGATCTCATTACTATTGACTGATAACTGTTGGGTTAGGGAAATTCTATTGTTTGAATGTTTTTCATGGTTATGTGTCCGGTTTAAATTTGTTATATATGCAATTGCTGAACTGCACATGATGGACCCTTTGGTTTGTGTTGGGCATTACTAGGATATTCTTGAGTGATGTTGATCACAGGTTGGGCATGGGCCGGGTTACATTGGGTGGTTCTGACCATGGGATTGGGCGTCATGGACGTCGGTTTGAGGCAGGATAACTATCAGGTTGGGCGTGGCCCGGGTTACTGGGATAGAAAGGCCATCATACTTGACCGGCATGGTCGTGGGGACACAAGGTGTCAGAGGTGTTGTGGTTTGGGTACTATTTTGGTGATTACCTCTCACCCGAAATCTTTGAGTAGTGTGCACACAGAGATACTCCATGATGAGGTGGTTTTGACCACTCATGTGGGTAGAGGCCCCCATAGTTGCAGTTTAGGTATTTTGGTTGGGGGTTCTTGCCATAGGAAGCCACGTGGAAGGTGAAGAGCCATTGGTGAATAGCATCGAGACTATCAGGTTGGGGGATGAGGCTCGCCGTGATTTGAGGGCAGACATCGCTACCACTCCGGTTATATTATTTTTGGGCAGACATCGATGTCCCTCTAGTTAAATTATATGAGGGAAGACATCATTTCCCCTCCGATTACATTATTTGAGGGCAGATATCACTTTTCCTCCAGTTTCTTATTGAGGAAAGGAATCACTGTTCCTCTAGGTTACTTCTTGGGCATGGATTCGGGGCATCAGTACTTGAGACACGTGGTGTCAGGGGGAACAAGGTGTCGGGTTACATGACAGGGATTTTACCATTGGTCAAATCAGGTGAAACTTCGTGGTGGATGTTGTGCACTAGTGGAGTTAGTGTTTATTTGGCCATTTCACTATTTACTGCATTCCCTATAAATTCATGACTGATTAAACACTCATATTATGTATGCATCATTGGTTGGTATCCTACTGAGATTTTTCTCACACCATGCATGGGCCATTCAGGACACTTGCAGACTTTATAGATTTATGTGCAGGAAAGAGGTCAGCTTCAAGAGCTAGACTATATTAGTTATTGCATGGAGATGGTATGGACATTGAGGTCTTACCTAGCAGGGGTTACTCTATTTTTTTCCTTACTTCTGTCTTCATGTTTAGTTGTTTGTAGCTACTGTTGGTTAGCCATTGGCGCCCCCCTTGTTTAGTGACTTTCTATTGATGCATGTTTGGTTTGTTTAGTAGATACCCGTTGTTAGCATGATGTTTTGTTTACTTTCCGCTGTTGTTGTTTATATTTATTTCTTCCACTATTTATTGATATTGAATGTGCTTCCGCTTTGTAGGTCTGGTTTGAGTTTTCTGAGTCTTTTATTTGGTTGTATTTATACTGTTATACTTGGACCAGTACCATTATTAGTATCCTCTGAGAGGGCATAGCCTCCCCACTATACCGATCATACCTTCATTGGTAGTCGGAAAACGTTGGTTTTCAGGGAGGTGCACCTAAGGCAGTAGCACCCGACCCATTTATTACTGTTTGGGTGGCTGTTCGGGTCCGGGACGTTAAAAGTGGTATCAGAGGTGTTCTTGATAGGGATTTAGTAGCAGTGTTTTGCTGGCTACTAATGTGATTAAGACTTCTCTTTTATTTCAGCTGGTTTTACTATTTGGGATATGGTATACTGGAGATAGGATCTTACTGGAATCTGGGTTTCTAACTTGTTCTTGGGTGCCTACAGCCCTAGGTACGAGGGATAGACCATGTTATCTTGTGTGAGAATTGTTGATTGCTTTTTCTCAGATTACAATTGATATGATTCCCACCTTGGTGGATCACATGATGTGTAATGTTGTTGATTGTGATATGTGACCCTTGACCCGGTACGGTAAGGGAGAATTGGACCTTGGCCCGGTATGGCAAGGCTTTTTTGCTTGGATTTTGATAGGCACATTTTAGGGTATTTCAATTTCATAATTTCACGAATTTCTTGTGAATTGATAATTCCATGTGAAGGAAATACCAATTTCCATGCTTAGTATTCTTTTGAAATGTGAATAGGTGAAATTCCTGATCAAATTTCTTGTATATTGCAATGTGGTATACCATGCTTTGTATATATTGTAAATTGCATGTGGCGGGGTATTTGGGTCTGGCTCTTATATGAGAAGACAGGTACTATCGGTTGAGTTGATTTTTAATCATTAGGATTGGGCGACTCGGTCGTCAGTTTGAGGCAACATTGGTTGTTGGGACGGGCTTGGCCTGAGGTACTTTTGATACTTGGCTCTGATAAGGGTGTGTAAGGAGTCCATATGGTCGGGATGTCATGTGTATGGGTTGCGGTGGGAGTGAGTAAGGTCAGTTGTTATGCACTACCTTTTACTCCTTTTCTTATCAGCGTTGAATATATATTGTTATATATATGGGTTGTCTGACCATTTATGGTATTCAGCGGGTTCCTCCTACACGTCTCGATGGAGCAATAGGCAGGAGATGATATATTGACGCAGGTGCAGGATCAGGTACAGGATTTAGTACAGGCAGAGCAAGAGCTGCAAGTACAGGCTCAGGGATAGGAGCAGGTCTAGGATTCAGTGCAGGAAGAACAACAACTGTGTTTGGTAGTGTTCGGACCTTGGCTCGACGAGCAGCTCCAAGCTAGCCTGGTACGTGTCTTACAGGGGATCGATAGAGGTGCGTAGGGTACAAGGTCATCTATTGCTTATCTGACACGGTAGTTCCAGTCGCAACACCCGCCGCTTTTTCAAGGTGAGGGCGGGGTGCAGGTGGATGAGAACTGGATAGAGAGCATGCAGATGATCTTTGAGCAGCTCAAGACGCCTCCAGGGTGGAGGGTCAATCTGGCGACGTACATGCTAAGAGGACCGGTGAAGCGTTGGTGGGACGTACAGGTTTAGGCTAACAGGCATGAGGGAATGGAATGGAAGAAATTTGAGGATACGTTCTTTGATCACTTTTACCTGAAGACACTAGGGCGGAGAGATCTCGGGAGTTCTTGAGTCTTCCGCCGGGAGACATGTCTTTCATGGACTATACAGCCAGATTCACTGAGCTGTCTCGCTTTGCACCGGGTATTATAAGAGATGACATAGCTAGGGTGAGGCGCTTCGAGGATGGATTAATACACGCCATTCGGGTCCATGTGAATATCTTCATGCTGGTTTCTTTTTTAGAGGCATTGAATAAGGTTCTCATAGCGGAGGGAAACAAGCGGGATAAGCCCCAGGTGGGTCAGACGATAGCCACAGGTGATGGTTCAGATAATAGGAAGTGAGGAGGGGATGAGTTCCAGCAGGTCATTCAGGACAAGGACTCAGCTATACCACCTCATTGCAGTTCTTCAGTGATCTGCTTCCAGTGTGGATAGTTAGGGCATGTTCAGACGTAGTGCGATAGGCCTCCAAAGGATTGTCGGTCATATGGATAGGTCGGGAATCTGGAGAGGTTTTGCAGGCAGCCTTCTCAAACAGCTGGCAGACAGGGACCAGGACAGACGGTGGCATCCGGAGTTGGTTCAGGTTCCGTACTAGGAGATGGTAGCAGGGTTTCAGTTGTATGCGGAGGACGTGACAAAGACATCGGGATATAGCTGAGGGTTTAGTGACCGGTGACCCAAGCAGTACCACAGAGAGGTCAGGCATCAAGAAGTTGTACATCAGGCCAAGTGCACGCTGTGGAGCTGCCAGAGGCTGAGCAGGCTGGTGAGCTAATGACGTTTATAGGTACACTGCGGTGTGTCCATGATTCCCATGTTTCATGTTTGGCATGACCTGTAAAGGTATGTATGTTTTGAGTGCATGAGGTGCATAGGATCTATGTAAACTTACTAGATTCTAGTTAGTGGGATTAGAACCATATCATGTGAGTTATATATTTATATATATATATATATATATGTATGGGATGCGTAGCATTCGAGGAAACGATGATGTAGGTTACTTGAGGTGTCGTGGGAATCAGGGCATCAAGGATGCTTGTTACTTTAGGTGCCTTGGGTATCGGGGCATCACAGATGTGGGTTACTTGAGGTTCTAGGCACCAGGACCATGTGGAGGCAAACACCGGTGCAGTGCGAGATATGTTGGGTGTCGAGAATGACACCGGAGTACTAGTGAGTTGCAGGGGTGATGATGTGTCACGAAGGGACTATTGTCCAGAAAATAGGTTATTAAACCTTGTTTTCTTTGTGTTTTTTTGGGTTGAGACCAGGTTAGGCGATTCCTAAGGTGGGGATCCCCATGAGGAATTTATCTAGGACCTTTGAGACCGGTGAAGTACATGTTACTTGGATCGATGTGATATTTTTGGTGTCATATTTAGGTTTCGTTTGATAGCTCTGGGACGAGCTATGTTAAGGTGGGGAGATTGTAAGAACCCAGGTTTTTAGAACGGATGAAAATCCCGACCCTGTTTGAATTTTTGACTGGTTTCTGAGGAAATTGGAGAAAATGGGGAGTTTCTGGAAATTTCCATACTACACACCCTGTACTTTAAGTACACACCATGTATATGTTAAGCGAGTGACTGACCAAGTGCTCGTTGAGTACATGTCATGTGATGAATGTGTAGAAATTTCTTACTACATGGCGTGCAGTTTTTGACATGCCATGTACCCATGACCATGTGGAGACCACACATGGTGTGTAGGCCTATTGTCCAGGTAGATTTGTTTAAACTGAGAACATGATCTATTCACATTGGACACACCGTGTAGTCTATCCGTGCATGAGAGATATACCTGGCGTGTGGATAAGTCGGTGAGGAACATAAGGGAAACCAAGTACACGCTGTGTACACATAGGTGCACGGCGTCTACCCCTAAGTACTCATTGTGTACTCATGCTAGTAGTTTCAGGAAAGTAAGTCGGCGGAATTACAGTCACAAAATGAATAGTTAAATGACATAAACGGCATGTAGTCCTAAAGTACACACTGTGTAGTTTCTTTCTTTTTCATTAAAACGGGCTGTAGCCTTGTTTGGAGGTAGAAAACGTATTTTTTGTGGGGTTTCACAAACCAAGCTGGTCAAACATTGTTTCTTCTCCCAATCTTCCATCTGAGACCCGATTCGATCATTGATTGATGTGTTGGAAACCCCTCAGTAAGGCCTCTATTCCTCTTGAGCCGTTTTGTTTGATTTATGTTCTAGAACGAGTTATAGGGGTTTGAGCGATTTTTATTATTTTGTATATCTACCTTGTTTTAGACCCAATTGGAGGATTTTACAGGAGGAGTAGCATCATAGTAGTCTCAGGTAGGTGGTGAATACCTCTTTCTATGTTTTCGTGGTCTTTGGGTGACACAACCTTTGGTGCGTTTTTTGGTATTTTGAGCAGGAAGGATTTTTTCTGATGTTTCTTATTAAATTGATTGTTTGACCTAAGGGATGCCTTTAGGTATTCCCTTTTACCAGTTTTTCTTGATCGGGGCCAGGAGAGGGGTTATTTCCCATCAGGGCATTTTGGTCGGCGGATGTCAAAATGGTTTAATTTGCAATATTAATGTTTTAAACTGTTGAGTTTAATTTATTAATCTTGCTGTAAATTATTAGAGGCATCCAAGACCTTGGTGTTATTGACTGATAACCATTGTGTTAAGGGAATTATACTGTTTGAATGTTTTATAATTTTATGTGTCATGATTAAATTTGTTATATATGAAATTGCTGAATTTCACATGCTGGACACTTTGGGTTGTGTTGGGCATGGCCTAGATATTCTTGAGTGATGCTGATCATAGTTTGGACTTGGCCCGGGTTACGTTGGGTGGTTTTGACCATAGGATTGGGTGTCATGGACGTCAGTTTGAGGCAGGATAACTGTCAGGTTGGGCACGGCCCAGGTTACTAGGATGGCAAGGCCATCAGACCTGAGCGGCATGGTTGTAGGGACACAAGGTGTCAGAGGTGTTTTTTCTTGGGTACTATTTTGGTGATTACTGTTCACCTGGAAGACTATGAGTAGTGAGAACATAGATATACTCTGTGATGAGGTGGTTTTGACCACTCGTGTGGGTAGAGGCCCTTGTAGTTTCGGTTTAGGTATTTTGGTTGGGGGTTATTGTCGTAGGAAGCCACATGGAAGGTGAGGAGCCTTAGTGGGATAACATTGAGACTATAACGTTGGGGGATGAGGCTCACCGTGATTTGAGGGAAGACATCGTTGTCCCTCCGGTTACATTATTTCAGGGAAGACATCAATGTCCCTCCGGTTACATTATTTGAGGGCAGATATCGTTGTTCCTCTGTTTTCTTATTGAGGATAGGAATCGCTGTTCCTCGGGGTTACTTCTTGGGCATGCCTTTGGGACGTCGGTACATGATACACGCAGTGTCAGGGGGAACAAGGTGCCGGGTTACATGACAGGGATTCCAGCATTGGCTGAAGCAGGTGACACTCTGTGGTTGTAGCTGAGCACCAGTTATTTTTTCATTGTACTGTTGACTACTTTCCCTATAAATGCCAGAATTCTTAAACACACATATTAGGTACGCACCTTTGGGTGGTATCCTACTGATATTTGTCTCACATCCTGTAAGGGCCCTTCAGAATGCATGCAGACGTTATGGATTTACGTGCAAGAAAGAGGTCATCTTCAGGGGCTAGGTTGTATTAGTTGTTGCATAGAGATGGTATGGACCTTGAGGTCTTACCTAGCTGGGGTTACTCTATTTTGTTTTTTTTACTTGTATCAGCATGCTTACATGTTTGTAGCTATTGTTGGCTAACCATTGGAGCCCCTTTTGTTTATTTACTAGCTATGGATGCATGTTTGGTTTGTTTAGTAGTTACCAGTGATGAGAACAATGTTGTGTTTACTTTCCACTGCCATTGTTTATATTTATTGCTTCCGCTTTGTGGGTCTGGTTCGAGTCTTCTGATTCTTATTTTCCACTACATTTCTACTGTTATACTTGGACCAATACGATTATTAGTATCCTATGATAGGGTATAGACTCCCCACTATATCTATCATACCCTCACTATTAGTTGGTAGCCTTTGGCGTTCGTGGAGGTGCGCCTAAGGTAGTAGCACACGACCTGTTTAGCACTGTTCGGGTGAATGTTCGGGTCCGGGACGTTACAAATATGACTAGTAATTATCATTGTATATACTTGAATTAATAAATTTATATATATAATATATAGGTTTTAGTCAAACCATTTATCATTATATTTTATTTTAATTATTTATAATTAATAGATATTATTCCTTTAGTAAAAGTTTTTTTTCAAAAAAATATTTTCTGAAAAATATCCACTTTTTCCTAAAAAAGTTCATATATTTATATGTATAAAATTTATAGTTAACATATTCTTATTTGAACATATTTTTACTCATTATAAATATATATTTATTTGGAATTTTTAAATACTACATTTTTTATTATTCATAAATGGTAATTCATTGGGTAAATTTTGAAAACATCTTTCTAGGAATACTTTGACCAAGTAAGTTCAAAATCAATATTCATCTTAGAAAATTACATTTTTGGTGCTATAAAATATTAAAATATGAATTTCATTGTATTTTTATTAAAATATAATTTTCACCTAGAATAATTAAAGCTCTGTTGTTTCATTTATTATGTGATGAAATAAATATTAATTTAAAATAATGTATTATCCATGTAATATAGTAACCCATGATATTTATACATAGAAATTAAGCATTTTAAATGAATATTAATTACTAAAAATTATGATACAAGCCATAATAATATAGTTATAGTTTATTTGGAATCTTTGATAAAAAAAATTCATAACTGTACTAAATCATCTCCTACTAAAATCCTCAAAACTAAAACTCGTATAAGACATGTCTGACAAAATAATATTCTTCATAACCTAGGGAATTATAACATAATAAAGGGAGATTTTTTATTCTCATAGATTGAAAGCATGCTTGATATCAATGATCACATGATCATAACATGAGAATAAGGGTATTATAACATCTGATTAACATTTAAAAACCATAACCTACATATCAAAGTTCATATTAATGGGTTATGGAGAAAATCAATATTTTACCATTAGAGATGAATCATAAATAAATCAAACAACATGATCCATAATAGTACATAATTAGCATAATAAATTAGTTTTTGGAACACACATAATCATAGAAAATAATTTACATAATAATCTAGGATCACTTTCATCACTATTATAGTATATTGGGTTCACTCCCGAATCAATCACATTAGTCATGGTTTATTTCCAAGATTATTACTGTGGACAGAGTCCCTTACTGAACTCGGTCAAGTACCCAATAAATCTACATTTATCTCATGATATATCTATAATTACACAATATATTGGAGGGATATATAATATTGATTTAACCCATTACATAATGGAATTTATACATATGTCTTCCAAAATATCCTAAAATAGTCTTCATAATATAACTGGTGAAAATAAATTGGTTTCATAAACAATTCACCACAATGAAACCCATGGAAAATAAATTGGATTCTTAAACAAATAATTATTTCAACATAATATAGCCCATGGAAAATGAATGAATTTCATAAACAATTTTGCATCATAATCATAAACCATAGAAAGAAAAAAATAACTATGATATAATTTGATCATATTCTCATTAAATGATAGTATAAAATGTTGCCATCTTAGATGGAAAGTTATTTTAATGATCTCTTGGAACATTTCAGGTGGAAAATATCATTAATTACTTTTAAATTTATTATTTAAAATACAAAAAGGTCATAAAAATTATAGAATGATTTTTCTGAAAATAAAATAAAAATATTATAAAGGAATATCCAGAGTATTGATTAGTCATTATGGGTGGAATTGTCATTCCTATTGTAAAAGTAAAAAAGGAAAACATTCCTTTAACAAATTTATAAAAAAATGAAGCTCATTCACAAAATTACATGATAATTACATGAATTTCTTTTGAAAATAAAATCAACCACATTTAGAAATTACTTTGAACAATCATAATAAAATATTATACAATACATTTTTATAAAATATGGATATGAATGAAAAGGGCATTCGATCTAGAAAATAAATGATGTCAGTTGTTTCCATAAAAATATTATTTTTATATATTGAGTATGTGAAGAGTTAAAAATTAAATTTAAACTTTTATTATCAAAACATAACCAAATGAGAAGAAAACTCGTGAGATTCTTGGAGGGAAGATCATAACAGTTCAACATTGGAAACATGAACCTCTTGAAAGAATAAATTAATATAAAAAATAAAAAACATTAAAATATGGGTAGTAATTAGATAAAATGTTAAAGGAATGTATATATACCTCATAAATAGTGTAGGTGCATGACATAACATGCATCCCAAAGAAGAGAATTTGGGTTGATAAACCCTTACCATAGGTTGTTATTTCTTAAAAAGAACTATAAAATACAATATAATAAATTTTTATTTATCATAATTATATATCATAATCATGTACATGCTTTTAATATCATATATTATCCATTTATATCATTTCGACACCCACTTATTAATAATTTTAATTAAAATTGTCTTTTCTAGGTGTCAACTATTTTGTTTATCATAACTATTTCTGTTCAGTAGTTCCAATCTGTGTAATTTGAGAATGTTTACATCATCTATAAAATATTAATAATTTTTTAAGTATCATACATATTTATCATATATATATATTCAGGTTCATATATAAAATTAATAGATAAAAAAATTAATTACATCATATATGGATATGGTAGTCAATACACACATGAATACTTTTTTCACCTTTCATCCAATGGAATAAAAGAAAGCTAAATAATAATTCATCTTTAAGAAATTATTATATAATATATATAATATATATTAACAAAATATATTTCTATTATCAACCATTTATAATGTAAATGATATAAAAAATCACATCATTTTTTGGAGGTGGTAGTTCACATGTATACATGAGAGACTATATCATTTTACATAGGATTGGAAGGTTGGAATGTATATTTGATATTATTATTATAGAAGTACAATTATGTAATAAATATAATAATTTTTTTAAAATACATCAAAATAAATATCCATTAAGTATGTTTTTGGAAATATAATTTTTTTCACTATTTGGAGATGGTAAGTTGTACATACACATAAGCCATAATTTCATATCCTATTTGATGAGAAAGTGGGTCGATAATGGTGATTTCGTAATCATAATAACATTTTGTTAATATTTAGGATAATTAAGTTATTATTTTATAAAAACAACATAAATTTTTAGGTGGTAATGAAGAATTAAAAATAATGTGATCAGTTGTGGTGATTACCTATTCTTTGAAAGAACTCTTATTGATCTACTGTTATAGATCCTAGTGTTCGAATTTATGGAAAAAACTACCATAAATAATGTAGATAATGTTGTTTTGAGAGATTTTTCATGGGCCTGGTAAATTTAGATAACTTAAAATATGTTATGAAGTGAGAAAAGTATGTCCCCTTTTATAATTTATTTGAGGGGCTCTTTTCTAATTTCATACAACATTAAATTATAAAAAAGTAATTATTAAGAAAAATGATTCCAAGTGGCCATTTATTCAATTTTAACATAGAATTTTATTATAATAATAGAAAATAATATAATTTTTATTGGTATATGTGATTTTTATAACCTTATATTTTGAAGTAACCCCTTCGTAAACCCATTTTTTCCATATCCACAATGAAAAAATAACTTTTAAAGGGTATTAATTTACATATAAAGAAAATATCCACCCAAAAATTGAAAATAATTGAAATTTTAGACCATATATTATCCTAATTATCCTCTTGAATGTTTTTATAGATTTAAATAACTTAATAATATATTATTTCTATAAAATATCATTAATTTATTTTTTGGTATTGTTTACATAATTTTCCTTTTAATGACATCAATATAAATATTTAATTATAATATAAAAAATTAAATAATTAATAATAACTTGTAATTGTTAAAAAAATTAGTTGGAAACACTAATTTTTCAGAATTAAATTACTTTTAATATTTTCAAAATTATTTATTTTATTTTTCTTATAAATAAATAAACATAGTTTTAGTGTTTCATGGGAATTTATGGTAATTATTTCATTCCTAAAAAGAATAAAGAAAATTAAAATATAAATAAAAATAATTTATCATTAAAATAAACATATAGAACTAAACCTACAGTTTTTTTGTCCTTATTTAATTATTTAAGAGATTTTAAAGTCAACATAATGTCATTGTTAAATTTATCTTTTATATAAATTTTATAAAAATCATTATCAGAGGGAAAATCAGAAATAAATACCAAATATTCTGTAATTTAATGGGATTAAACCAAATAAAATAATCCAATAGAACAATGTTTTGATTTTTGTTGAATTTAAGAACACATTATATTAGTTGTAACTGTAACCATCACATTTTCCCTTTATCGTGATAATAAAAATTTACTATGATTATTATTCATTAGGAACAAAACTAAATGATATATATTTAACTAATTTAGACTTATAAATTATAAATATTGAATTACCTTTTCAATATTCAATTCAAATAAGTGGAATAGATTTTTTTTAACATAAAAAACAAGACACATGGGAAAATAATATTTTTGGAAAAAATACCTTTCATGTATACGAATGTTTTTATGTTATTTAACTATAAAAATTTACTTAAAAAGTAATTATATTTTTATTAATAAAAAAATAAATTTAATTTTAAAATAATTTAAAATATAATTTTATTTTTAAATTAGTATAAAATGAAATATATTTTTCAATAAAAATAATTAATTTTCACTATTCATTGAAAAAACAATCCTTTCAGAAAATTCTCAAAATTTTTCCATAATTTTATTTTCATATATTGAGTTATAAAATAATATAATTTTTAAGAAATAAAATTTTTAAAATTTCTATAAATTAATTATCATATTTACACACAAAAATATAAAAACACTTTTTTGAGGAAAATATATTTTTGAACCAAAAAATGTCTTCACAAAAATTCAATTCTCATTACCTATGAATTAATCAATAAATTTTTATTGATTAGTACCATTATATATATATATATCATTATTTTTTCAATCATATTCCCATAATCAAATTAAATGGATTTGTTATAATTATATTATTTTATGGTTTTTTAGGATTGGTGGTGCTTATCTTAAATGATATGAAAATAGTGTTATTTTAATAATATTGGGGTGCTACAAAATCCCCCATTGATAAAATTAATCCTTGCAATTTGATATTTTTCTCAAATATCATGTGTTTTATATTTGAAAATTCTTTTTTATGAAAACCAACTTCATCAAAAGGGTCAAAAAACATCCAATTGAATATAGGGAAAGAGAAATACAACTTTTATCTTGAATAACACATATATAGGTTTATAAAAATGTTAAAAATACTGGGAAGTGAAATTATGGACATGTAAGAAGAAAAAAATATCCAAATAATGATAATGAGTGATAGAGATAATTGATCATTATAAAATGAATGGTCATGATAATGTCAACAACCACAGAACCAAAAATTAATGAGTTGTAAAAATACCATCAATTTATCATAATTGAATATAATATGACAAAAATACTTTTTACAGATCCTTTTCTTAAAGTTTATGAATTAATGTACCATATATACAAATAAAAATACAAATATACATAGTAAGATAGTATAATTTTATCCTTTAATAAATTTCCACCATAATCTAATATGTTTATCCCAAGAATGAGTATTCGAGTTGAATTGTTAATACCTAAAGCACTAAAATTAACATGTAACAGATCAAAAAATTATATCTATAAAATCATCTTGTATTAATGCATTGATTGAAAAAATGTTATCATAAGGTGTGATAATTAAAAAAATTAATAAACCATTAAATAAAAAATACCAAATTAATCTTAAGATCTTCAACAATAAAACCAAATTATTAACATAGATTTATCTATATATAACTATTTATAATACTCTATGTTTAATTTTCTATAAATTATAGGGACATGATAAAAATATTCTTCCAATATCAATATAAAATTTTCAATCAAATTATAGAAAATATGTTAATTCCCTAATCAATTAGCCACAAAGATTTTATAATCATTCCTATAAATAAATAGAATCATCATAAATCCACATTAATATCATATTTTCATACAAATTATAACTCTAAATTGTGTCATATGTTAATGTATCAACACAATCTATATCTTTTAAATAAATTAAAATTCATAAAATCCTAAAATTCACATAGGCTAGTGGTATGTGTTTCACCCCTATAACCCTTCGTTTGTTAGTTCAAGACCCATGGACTTGCCGAATGTAATGGGATGTTTCCTGAACATTTTATTGTCAATTTATAAAAGTATGTTAATATAATTTATACAATGCTAGCAAAAAATATAATGACCTTCCAAAAAATCACCTTATCATTTAATAATGTTTTAACTTAAAGGGTTATTTCTTACCCTTCACCGTAAGTCTTTCAAAATTTAATTAAAATTATCCAAAATAGTATCACATATTAAACCTAAGGGTTATATATATCTCAACCTAATGAAACATTTCCCAAAATATAATTAATCACAATGATTAATCATTATATAATCTTATAATATTGTCATCTTCACCAAAATAACATAAATCAAATTTAGATATTGTCCTGAAAGGTACTCATTGGATTGACTATAAATATATTTAAGGTATCTCCTTGTAAATTAATTACTTATAAATAATCAAGATTATTTGTATCCTATAATAAAATATAATAGAATTATCAAACATAAAATTAACCCAAATGGTTATATAATCATTGATAGATTATTATTCCTAAAACCATACAAAAGTTTCAAATCACATAAAATTACTATCACTAAAAGCATTTTAGAAGGGGGTTTTATGACATTGAACTTATGATCAAACATAAACTTATGAACCCATGATGTTATCTATAAATCTTAATTTAACCTGTGAAAAAAATATTCTTCCAATATTAATAAAATACTTATTTTTAAAATAACATTAGAGTTTATTGAATATATTCCATAAATAAAAAAAATCAACAAACTTCATAAAATATGGCCTAAATCACTTTTTTATAAAATCACTACAAAATTTCTTCATCACCAATACTATCCCATTAATGTAAATAATCTATTCATACCAATTAAAAAATAACACCTTACAAATAAATCAACATTATTATTTATAAGAACCCTTAAATAACTATTTTCAAATACATAAAGAAAAATAATGATGAACGATCCATACATGTTTCATGATTCCTATATCCAAAATATTATTGATGTAATCATTGAATCGCAAAAAATAAAAACATCAATCATTTCACTTCAATGATTGGGATAACATGGGTCCTTCCTTAGTCTTGGAATTAACCCTCATATTAGATCACGGTCTAAAATAATTACCATATTCCCCAAACACGATACATTGAATAATAAATGGTACATTAATAGGTAATTAACTTTACACCATCAAACTATTCATTTTACCTAATAAATTACATTCTCTATGCTTTGTATTTAAAAGAAAAACAACAACCCATTACACTAAAAAATTACATTGAGTTATGTCCCCACATTCATTATATGTAGTAAAATAAATCATGTTTCCATTATATTCTTCAAGAAACTAATTCTTTATCATATTAGGTGTGTTAATAAACTAACCAACATAGAGTTTTTTAATCATATAGTGAGATACTTAATTAGGAAAAATCATAAGGTTTCTCATTCCATCTCATATTTCATTTGCGTTCTTATTTGGATAACCATTCTATTATTGATCGTGTGTTAAAATGGATCCTCCTAGTGCCATCCATTAACTAAAACCAAAAAGTGTAGTTTGAGAAATAATTTTCAGAGTGGATAATCATGAAAATCATTTATAGGGTTTCTAAATCAAGACACCTACTTCTCAATCTTTGAAACCTTATGTTTAACCTAGGTTATACATGATCATTTCCAAAACATTACGATTTTATCCTGTACATAGACATATCTCCATTGTTCTCACTAATATTTACACATCCCAGTTTCCAAAGGTAAGAAAACTTTTCTTTAATACCAGCTATACGGACCCATACTATTCATTGACAGATATTAAATTTTTGAAATGAATATTAAATACATAACATAATGATTCATCTGATAATTATATAGTTCTTGTATATTTGGAAGCATGGATACATAACCAACTGGTTCATAAGTGAACTAGATCATCTCCCACTAAAATATTCATAACTATAAAACTTATTATACAAATCATACTTATTACATTTTTACATAACTAGGGGAAAAGGAAACAAAAGAAATGGTGATATTAAATCCTCTCTAGGGGTAAACATGGGAGATATTAATGATCAAATGAGTATAACATGAGTAGAAGGTCATGATAACACGATTTTAACATTTCAAAACCATACCTTGTATATTAAAGTTCATAATCATGATTTATGATATAACTCAATTAAGTTTATAAGACATGAATCATAATGGAATCAAATAACTTGATCCATAAGAGTATAATATTCTGAAAAAAATAAGTTTATGGCATATTAATAAGAAAATAAAATCAATTCTCTAGTAGTGAGGGAACATTTCATAGACTATACTTGTGTATTTTATAAACTACAAAATCTATCAATGTAGTAATGGTTCACTACCAGAACAATCATAGTATATTGAAACCCTTACTGAACTAGGTTCACCCACATTTTAGTGATGTTTATACCATGAGATATCCATTGTTACCTAATGAATTAGATGTCTATATAACCATGATCTAACACATCACATAATAAAAATAATACATTTGTGTTCCATAAGATAATAAAATATTTAATATATTAGAACCTATGAATGGAAATGGGTTTCAGAAAAATTTCATGATTGAATAACCCATGGAATAGAAATGGGTTTCGTAAATATTCTTGCATTTCATCATAAAATAATCCATGGGAAACTAATGGGTTTCATAAAAATTTTCTTATCATAGTCATAAAAAATATAGTGAAATAATACAAATGGTATCATTGGATCATAACAATAGTAAAGGGTACAAGACATTAAATAATTTCATCATCGATGGAATGTTATTTTAAACATAACTCAAAAAATTTCTTAATAAAAATATATATTTTTTAATTTGAAATCCCTTATTAAAAATAATAAAATTTCATAAATATCACAGAAATAATTTTTTATAAAATTAAACTCAAAAAAAATATAAAGGAATAATCAATGAATTGAGGGGTCATGATGGCGGGGAATTATTTTCATGTTATATATGTTAAAACAATACATTAGATTAAAACAATTGTAAAATGTAAAAATAATGTCTTATTCATAAAAATGATTGAGTATTCATTTTAATATTTCTTAAATTAAATCATGGGTAAAAATGCCTTCAAAAATTCATAATAATATATTCAATAAAATATATTTTGAAAACATGTATATAAAAAAAATATTTGACAAAAAATATAAATGAAGTCAGTTATTACATAAATTTTTGTTTCCAATATATTGAGTAAATAAAGAAAAAATATTAAATGAAAACATGTATCTAAATAATAAAAAAATATAAAAAGTAAAGTTTTTTATGAGAGGTAAAACCTAATATTTTATCATTTAAAACATTATCATAAACAATACCATTAGGCAATGAGATTGCAACATAAAATTCATACCACTTTGGTAACATTTGAATCTTAATCCCCATGAAAGAGTAACTTCATATAAAACATTAAATATCTTGAAAATAAGGATAATAAAGATATAAAATTTAAATGGATAGTATATAATCCTCATAAAATAAGTTAGGTTCATGATATAACATATGTCCATAAGAATATAATTTGATGCAATAAACCCTTACCTCGAGTTCAACATTCATAGAAAGCACTCGAAAATAATGTATAATAAAAGTAAATTTATTATAATTATATATAATAGTCATATACATACATATAACACCATATATGATTCATTTATAACATTTAAACTCCTATTTATCAACAATTCCTTATTAAAATTATCATTTTAGGGTGTAAACAGTGTCATTTATCATAAGAATTTCATTTTATTAGTTTGGGTACTTTCACATATATCATGGTTACATAATACGTATAATGTTAATAATGAATTAAATATCATATATATTCTTTATATATATATATTCATCCCTGATTTATTTAAATAGAAAAATGATTCACACCATTCCTATAGATAGTTAGTTGTGCATATTCAAGAACGTTGTTTTCACTTTTCAATAGTTGAAATGAGAGATAGATAAATAATATATATACTAAATATAATAATTATTATTCTATATATATCATATATATTCATTAAATATATCCTTATTACCATCTAGTTACAATTGAAATAATGTCACATTGATTTGTGGAGGTGGTAGTCCACACGTACGCATAATCAACCATATCATTTTCTAGCAGATTGGATGGTAAGACGGTAAATGTGATATTATAATTCTATAAGTACAATTATTCTATAAATATCATATATAAAAATTAAACCCACTATAATAACCATACATGAAATATGGTGGTGGGAGATGAATTGTATCAATACATGGAGACGGAAAACTGTACTTTTGCACGACCAATACTTTCACATCCAATTTGATGGGAAATAGAGTGGATAATGGAGATTTTATAATAATAATAAAATCTAACAATATTTTTAATATAATTTTTTTAATTTTTGATAAATTCTATAGTTTTGGAGGAGGAAAATAAGAAGTAAAAAAATAATATTGAGGTGTAATGTGATTACCTCTTCTTTGAATGATCTCCTTTAGACCTCCTCTTAAGGATCATATGGTTTGTATTTTTGGGAAAAAATACCTCTTTAGTCTATATAAGGATGGTTTTAGAGGATTTTATATAGTTTTAGTTGATATATATTCCTCAAAATTTGTGAATAATTGAGGTGAGAAGGTGTCCATTTATATTTTAGTTGAGGGGAAATTTTGGATTTTTTAAGAGATTAAATTATAATAATGTAATTCCCAAGAAAAATTCTCTTAA
This sequence comes from Viscum album, assembly GCA_963277665.1. Taxonomy (NCBI): domain Eukaryota; kingdom Viridiplantae; phylum Streptophyta; class Magnoliopsida; order Santalales; family Viscaceae; genus Viscum; species Viscum album. The sequence continues at coordinate 1,500,885,981 of OY728136.1, read as the reverse complement.
ATGGGCATATATTTGAGTATAATATAGTACATAGTTGTAATGCCATCAAATAATATAAGTTATATAGGTTTAAGTTTTGTTTTAAAAATTATTTTTGATTTAACTGCTTAGTTGACACAATTTAATCTAAACCACAGTAACAATTTTTTCACTCTTAAAGGGATATTATTTTACTTATAAGGAAAATTTTGAATCATAAATAGAAAAAGGGTAAAACTTTTTACTATATAATATCTAAATTGTCCTATTAAATTTATTTTCCATTTTTAAATAATTTAATACATTACTATTTCTATAAAATATCATTACTGACATTTTGGAAACTATACACTTAATTTGTTTTTTAAAGACATCATGAAAAACATTAGAATTTGAATTGAAAAAATTAAAACATTTATAATAAGGATTAATTTTCTACAAAATTCTTTATATGTACTAATATTTCCAAATTACATTACTTTATAATTTTTAATATTATATTTTTTATTTTTCTGTTAATTAAGTAAATACTATATTAGTGTTTTGTAAGAATGTAATGTAATTATTTCATTAAAAATTTATAACTAAATTACAATGACAAAAAAATCTTTTACATTTAATATATCCATTTACAATTTAACTTATAAAATTTATTCCGCATGTAATTATTTAAGATATGTTAATGTCAAGAGAATGATATTTTCACATTATATTTTACTTAAATGTAATAAATGTCACTATCAAGGGAAAAAGATATCAAAATACAATATATTATATAAACGGAATGAATTGGTAGAAATAAACTCATAAAATTGGATAATATAAATTTTTGGGTAGATTTTGTGACCTTATTATAATAGTTTTAATCCCAATTAACACATTTTATTTTTACCATGACAATAAAAATTTACTATGGTAATTATTAATTATGAAAAAAATTAAATGTTAAAATTTTTCCAAATTTGGACCTCATTATTTAAAGTAGATAATCCATTTTCAAATATTATATTCCACAATTTATGAAATTTTAATTTTATATAATAACACAGAGCCTAACAAAACAGTGCCTAAGAAGACTCTTTTTTTTAATATATATATATATGTGTGTGTGTGTGTTTGTGTGTGTTTTATATAAAATTAAAGTAGTAAATTCATTTTAAATACCACAATTAATAGTATTTAATAAAAAATAATTATATTCTAAAACTAATTTATAATATAATTTTATGTGTTAAATATTAAAAATTAGAAGTTATTTTTAAATAAAAATCAATATTTTTTACTATTCAATGAATATTTTTTTTAAAATTATCAAATATTCATAATATTGATATTCTGATATATTGAATTTAAAAATAATATCTTTTTATCAAACACAATTTTTTAAAAGTACATAAATTTTATTTTTAATATGTTTTGGAAAAAAAGAAATAAAATAAACTTTTGAAGAAACTATATTTTTTAAGTATAAAATGACTTTACTAAACTTTATATTCACATTATATGAGAACTATTCAATAATTTTTTATTTATTGGGATGTTTATATATATTTAATAATGACATTGATCATATTTTTTCTCTCCAATTTAATATATTTTTTATAATAATAATATTTCATGGTTAGTTTAAAAATGGTATTGTTTATCTTGTACTCTAATAAACATGGTATTTTTTAAAAAATTCATATGATTTTACATGTATGTATGTTCAACAAAACTCAGGTAAACCACAATACTACTAGTACACTCTAATGTTAATTTTTTTTCCAATAGGGTCTTTATTGTAGGTAAAATAGTATTTTACCCGAACATAGACCTCTAGATTCTTGGTGAGATACAAGTAGATTTCTAGTGGGGTATGTAGCCTCCAATTAATTTCTAATCTCACATCAATGATTAACTAATTTTTCTAAATTTTGTCTAAGGATTTTTCATTTCAAATAAATATATTTCACTCAATGTAAATAAAAATATCCCCTGCACATTTTTAATCTAAAATTTAAATTTAACTAATTATTGAATCCACTAGAGATTTACATTCCTCCATTTCAGAAGATTTAAAATGGAATGGGTTGTTAAAAACTCCCTGAAAAAAATTTTCTAATAAACTAAATGTATATCATATTTTTTATATTCCATGGCCTATCCAAATATTTGGGTCATTTATAGACTACATTGTTCTATTTTATGAAACTCTTTGTGATTCTATTATATAACTATGAACATCATCCAAAGATTAATATAAACTCTAAATGACCCAAAACAAATGATTCACATTAATTACTCAATGATTTTTTACACACCACTAGAATCATTTTATATTTCATTACACTTACTTAGTCACATATTGAAATCAAAATCACTCAACCACCTTACATTTTATAACACTCATATAGTGATATAGTTTAAAAACACTAAACCTATTTTAAATACTGTTATTCAATTAATTTTCAAATTTATAGTCCATGATTACATATCAAATAAATCTATAAAACAAGAATCATACATTGTTCCCACCAACATTGGATTTTCCTTCAGAGAACACATTCCTCGTAGTCTAAAAAAATATGAATTAAATTATAATATTTGAAAAAAATATTATATACTCTAAATCCTATACCAACGGTTTTGGACAAACCCTTGGTATAGGGGAGACCTATAGGACCTATACCAATGGTTATGGCCAAACCGTTGGTATAGGTCCATTATAGAGACCCTATACCAACGGTTTGGCCAAACCGTTGGTATAGGTCCCCCCTATACCAGCGGTTTGTCCAAAACTGTTGGTATAGGTCCTTCGATTTTTAATCTAATATTCTTACCGAGAACATTATATAAATCAAAATTTAATGTTATTATAACAATATATATATATATATATATATGAAATTATGTTCACAAAAGTCATGTTAGGTTAGTCGTTAAGTCATTCAATTATAAACGAGAGGTCCTAGGATCAAATCCCACCGAATGTTTTTTTCGAAATACATATACCAACGGTTTTGAGAACCATTGTTATAGGTTTTCATATTACATATACCAACGGTTTTCCCAAAACTGTTGGTATAGACCTATTGTCACGGCTTACTTTCCAACGGTCCTCCAAACCATTTGTATAGCCTATACCAACGGTTTCAGGGCCTATACCAACGGCTCCAAACCATTAGTATAGGGTATTTTTCTAGTAGTGTTCCCTAAAACCCATTATCATCCTAAATTTACTAGACTATGAGTCTCTAAACATAAACTAAAAAACTTCGGTTACATTTAGTAAAATTATCAAATCATTATAACTTTGTTTTGCACAATTAGTTATATATTTTGAAAAAAAAAATCACATCTCATAACATTAACCAGTATTAATCTAAGATTTTAAATACCACCATGACAAATCATGGTTTTTTCAATAACTATAAGTCAATAAATAACCCCTTTAATATGATTTTTTTAATCACATCCAGAAAATTATTTTTAATTTGTTGTTTCATAATTTCACCACAACCAATAACATATGAAAAATAAATACTACAAAATTAATTTTTAATAATAACTATGGAAATGCATTGTACACCTTCTATTAAATAGCATACATGTCTTTTTTAGACATACTATATTTTTTCTAAAAAGAAGAACTGTAAAAATAATTTATTAATAGACATCGATCAGTCATAGAAATCAATAACCTCTAACAAATAATCAAATCATAATATCTATATTTACTAAATTATAAATTATTAATATATTTATGGAATCCTATAATATATAATTAATTTCTATTATTAATAATTGTATCATAATGAGGTATCTTATTCTACAGTTATACACATTGGCTTTTGTATCATTCTCATATAATAAAACAATCGAGATACATGAAAAATAAAATAAAAAACCATTACCATGATAAGTAAATCCACACATCATGGTCCATTCCCATTTTAGAAATTTTACACATTGTACATACTCAATCTATAATGCATATTAAAATTAAAATTTTACCATGTGTTTAAATTAATGTCGTTCTCTCTAGGAATGATCATGGTATACCTCCTATGTCATGAAATTTTATCTCTTTATCTAATATATATTTTACTAACTATAAAATCTATGAATGATATATTTTTTAGCATCCCAACATAAAAAACATGATTTATTCTTCATCAAGAACAAATTATTCATGATTTTTGCCTCCTAAAATGTAACATCCCAAACCAGAAACCAGTAAAAGGGTGCCCCAAGACAGTCTATCTCATGGACTAAATTTCCCCACTCCGTAAGCTAGAGGTTTCTAACTATTAGTGAGGGTAAAAATATGGTATGATGGGGAGATTATATTTAAATGATCAAATTATCACAATTTTACAGTAATAAATAATAAATTAATCAATAGTAGAAGTAGTATACACAAAATACTGGGTAACATGGGATAAATATAATAATTGGTAAAGTGTCCAACACCTAATACGAAATCATGCTTGCATATATATATGAGGACACATAATATAAGAAATAAATATACAATATAATTGATAATATAGAAAAATATAAGAATATTAAATGTAAATAATCTCTAATGGATAAATTCATGAGAATATTGAGCTATGGATCAGTTCGGGGCTTCTAACTCCCAGGTAAAAGGATAAAAACATTAACTAAGTATCCTAATCCTATAAGATATGAGGTTCTTTTGGGTTTCCCACTATGATGGTAGCCCGAAATGGGTTCGATATATACTCAGTAGGCCACCAACAACAGTGTTTAAAGTTATCTAGTCTGTGAATATAAAATACTGGATTGGAAAGATATGATAAATAAGATGGAATAAGTGAATAAATAAAAGTAAACAGGTTAGATCAAGTCCCTCATAGACACATGGTTGGATATACTTGATTTTTCCTTTGAGGAAATGTTTAAGGACTGGTTTTAAATTATGTAGATATAATTTCTATATATATTTAGAAGGATTATTCACAAGCGGACATTAGTAGGCCTGTTATAGGGGTGAAATGAAAACATGGACCAAACCCAATCAAGTTCTTCCGCTTTCAGTATGAATCATTAGATTAAATTTTTTTTCTTTTCTTATATCTAATAAAAATACAAGTAATGTTCTTAACAAAAAGGTACCATATAGTTTAATAAAGAGTGAATTTTGAGCTTTTATAAGGAGATCCTTAAAGAGGTAACAAAGTATCTCTCCAGGAGAACAATAGATACATATCGCCATAAGAGTCTATCCAAGGAAATCTATAAAATGAATCTCAAGAATAAATCTTGGAAATGTGTAATGAATGTATTTCTGAGCCCATCCCAGGTATCTCATATAGGGTACCAAGTATCTATTTTGTCATTATACAACCATTTATCAACTATTTCCATCTATGGTATCTCCTCTAGGATTACAATATCACTCATGGGAAAGTATAACATCTGATCAATGACTCATCCAATGTATCCTTCATAAAATCCATGTATCAATTCTGGCATAATATTAATCATGTAAATGATGATCCTATAATTTTCCTTCTGTAAAAATGTAACCTAGGTATCACCCATGGTGCATGAAATATCTAATAGCCAACGAGCCTATGCCAAAAATTTCATAAAATTGGATCATTAGTATTTCTAAAGGCATAATAAAATTCAAGTGATCCTATAAAATATAAACAATTCATAATACCATGTTTGAAAGAATGTATTATCATAATTCAAGTATAAAGAAATAACGTGGACCACGTACTTACACATGAAACATCATAAGACAAGTCTACTTATAGAGGGTTAAACACATTTACCATTTAAATTTAAGAATGATAAAGGTCATACACTAAATAATGCCATATAAAATTTATCAAATTCATTTAGTAAATCAAGAATGAATTTACAATTATCAAATGGTCACATGATAAGGTCTTAACACTCATTTTAGATTTATTTGATTTTATAAATTAAAAAAAACAAAATCCACCATACGAGGTTGTTTGGCCACAAGGGAGTAATTGAGTAGATAAGTCTACTTATTTTGTATCTCAAGAACTCCATTTTATTTATAAATTTTCATTTAAGAATACATCAAACCTCAATATTTTTTTATCATAATATATTTTCTTAATTACTATGTAATGTTAAGGAAAGTACCTAAGGGGTGTTTTAATTGGGGTTAGAAACTTCCAATGATGAAATTTAAGGGAAACATTTACTTATTTTAATTAATTAGGGTCCAAATCATGACTTTCACATTTTTACAGCATTGTATGGAAATACTGGCTCACAGAACAATGGTTAAACTCAAAAAATGATTAATTATTGGGGGAAAATCTATATGACATGTACCACATAATTAAGATGTTCCAATTTTCCAATATTAATAAGTGAATGATGATTGTTTGATAGGAATACAATAAATAGAAAAATTACCTAAACATAGGGAGAATTAGAACACACGATGATATAATTTATGGGGAAAATAAAAAAGAATTTCTGATTTAGGATTCATAGACTCACTGATACACATCCAACATGATTTACAACACCCAAAACGGTGGTCAAATGGAGAGGATATCACCATGCTTAGAGTTGGAGAGGAGGACCTAGGTAGGAGGGATTTCGTGCATGAGAAAAGGAAAAATAAATGAGGAGGAAATAAAAAATAAGGAGGTATGGATATGTTAGTAAAATAACCACTTTAATGAGGCGCATGGTTTGGTTGAAAATTTGTCCCAACCATGTGCCAAAAAAGTGTGGGCTACATCATAATAAGGAGGGTCAAATAGTTCTTGTGCACGGTAGGAGAAAACCTGGAAAATATTTATTTCCCTATATTAAAAACCTAGAATATATTCACCATAATGTGGCCTATTGTGTATGGTAATACCAAAAGGTGAATCACCCTTAGCTTCTTTGAATAGGTTGCACAGTTTTTTCTCAACAGCCCCACAGTTTTAGGAAAAATGCACACCTCTGCCAGCTTCTCCAAAAAGTTAATTTTTGGGTCCCGAAAAAACAAAATCATTACCAAATAGAATAATTACCTTTCGGTCCTTTATCCAACTATAAAAACAGCACATTTAAGTGTACCAACTCTCAAAATTACATTTTGAAGCATAGTCTCGAGAATGTCCCATCAACAAAACAATGAAAAATCAAATCCCGTTGGAATTCTACTATGTCCCAAAACAATGGATGTTACAACCCTCCCACATTAGAAATTATCATCCTATATAAGCCATGGGAAAATAAAGGAAAAAAACTCGACCTACTCAATTCATGCTGTTTTGTATAAATGGTCATGTTTTATTTCCAATGCCCAACACACCTCCACATGTCACTTATGTGTACTGTACATAAACCATTAAAAGTCAAGAAAACACTCATATTCAAATAAAAAACATCTACCTGATGCCTACAAGATCTCGTCAAAAAATGGACATAGCCACATCATAATTCATTTAATTAAATAAACTTTGGTGATCCCAACAGTAGTTCATAGCATTTAGAGGCCAATTTCAAGTCACAATATCTACACCATTAGAATTACTGATTTTAATATTCCCCTAGCATTCTAAAAATTCTTTTGTCATGATCCTTAACTTGATCAAATATTTGACACTTGATCAACCTCAATTTTTGTGTTGAAGCATTATTTTCATAATAAAATTATGTTGACTGAAAATTACTAAAAAATTAGTGGTCCCTCATTGACCATAATGTATGAAACTAGAATGAATAAATTCAATCCACTTATAGAAAAATATTCTTGAACTGCTCTAAATAGACAAATGGTGTAATAAAATCTGAAACCCCAATTCATCTCTTACGTAACCACACATTTACTATGAAAACATCCACTTAAGCCTGCAACCAGCTTCCAATGACATTCTGAACCAAAACATCCTTTTATGTGGTCATGTATTGAAATAAATATGGGTATATACACAATCCAAAACACTTATACCATCATCTTTAAAACACCTCATATGATCCCAAATGATGTTCAGGGTAACAATGAAATCATTGAAGAGAGTCCAAGGGGATTATCTAAGGTAATTCACACTATTGAATTTTCTAGTGAGATATCGATATATAGCAAAAATTTACTGCTATAAATAGACTGATTATGCCCAATGGTAGTAAAGTAATGAGAAAAACGGTTTCCATGAGTTATTCTAGGGAATTTTTACTCCGGAACCAAGGTCTCACTTTGTACTAACCTTTCTTCTAAAATTTCTATTCTTCTGGAGTGAAACTCCCAGAAATTATTTTTACTAAGACCAATGAGGTTCAAATTTAGCATGCTGTGTGAACAATGATATCTTAGTTTGTTCAAAATAAGATATTTGGATATGGTACATAATATTAACTAAGATAAGTTTAGAAGAAGTGGATTTAATAAATTACAAAGAAGTCATAAGATGCTCCAATTATTTCCATGGTGAAGTGCTCAATTTGATTTTCATCCAACCAGAACTGGCCACAAGAAAAAGAGTAGTTGAAGCACAACTAGAAGACATTCTATGAAAATCGTGGTCATTTCAGACGACGTATAACCATTAACCAACCATGGTTATTTCACCACACAAGGAATTACATGATCACTCAAGAATGACAACCAATATTCAATCTGATGCGAAAATTTCTTCAAGGGTTTTATAAAAATTCAACCATTTTAGCATCATAATACCTTGAAAGCATGGATGCATTCCCAACTTACCAGCCTCGAGGAAATTAAAAAGAATTACTAACCATATTACAGTTGTCCTAATTGGTTGTGTCCCTTCTACTTGGAATGATTTGTTAATGTTTTTTATTTGATAATCCCCACCATATATATGAGTGTCCTAGTCATTGGATTTACAGATTAATGAAATCCACCCCAGGACACACACTCTACTGACCACTTAAGGTGGGTTCTAGATGTGTCAATTATGATTTCCGTGAGAATTAAACCAAAATTGGGGAAAACTGACTATTATAAGGTTCACTAGATTAGATTCACATTATATATACACAGGACACTTTGACCATATTATATCCACAAGAACAATGGCCTCAGTCATAGAATCAAAAAAAATATTAGTGTGTTAAAGCACTCAATCCCTATTGAAACATTATCATGAGTATTAATACATGTTGGATTTCCTATAATGATTAGGTCACTATATATTGGATATGATCTTTGATTCAAGCAATAAAACTCAAGAGTAATACAACTATCATCAAACTCGTATGGTTTGTTGTACCATATTATCTAATCAACATGTAAAAATTGTAATAACACATACTACCTAATGTTTCCACTATAAAATTGGAACATTATGTATACTATACTTATATTTATCATCTGATTGAATCCTCATATTTGATGGTCATAAAAATAACTATCCATGAGTTGTATTGCCTCATCTGAGTATAATAAGGAAGAAGCCATACTGATTCATCCATCACTGAAGAAGAACAATATAATTGGGAATCACATGTCCCACTAAGCATATGAACATTCCCTAGGAATGTTTAAACCATTAAAACTATGCATTACATGATGATCTTACTCATAATACCTATCCACTTATCGAACATTCAACCATCATGAAAAAAGTTTTATTTTAGAAACTAAGAGTCTTACAAGGAAACAATTACACCAAAATGGACCCATACGTTTGAAATGGTTCAAAATCATTTATTATGGTTTTTAACTTATAAGGGTATTACCTAAAATAGGTTATCCCATTATCAAAGTAGGAAACAATAAAACTTTGAACTATAGTAAAACTATAAAATATCAGTAGCTTCTACTTATTTTACATTAGATTTAACACAACTATGAAAAGTTATAGAGGCCTACAAGAAACACTCACAGTACCCTTATAAGTCATGCTCACATGATCATTTAAATTACCCTTACACAAGGGTTAAACTATGAACACCATTTAAGGTTTCATTTGACCTAGTTCATTTGATTAAATTTGTCCCTTAAATGTTATTAAGTATTAATTTTAACCCCATGCACAATCCATAGGAAAAAAATATTTGATACTTTATTTTGAAAACTCCCAAAGGAAACATGCATGTTTTATCAAACTTACTTTAATGGATTATTTATTTAACTAAAATCCTATCATAATTATTTATTATATAATATAAATTGAATTTGTAACATAATATATTTATTCATAGGTTTGAGAAGTTTCCTAGTTAAAAAAAATGTCTATTCAAATCTATACCAGAAAACACCATTTAGGTTATAATTTATGTTTTAATTAACTAACAGATCATATAAGTACATATAAAAATTATATAATAGGTCCTTTACTAAATAAATACGGTACAGGTTAACTAAGGTGCCATTATACATTTATATGTTACACCACATAAGTAGTTCTGGACTCCTTAAATAATTATCTCTATATATTATAAACCTACCATATGGGGTTATGTAATAATTAATAACAAGATAAAGGAAACCTATGAGGGTTGAGTTTTACCATTATTGGTTCTTCTACATTAATCTCCATTTTTTTAAAACATTATGTTTTTTCTAAACACCCTTAATTGGTTTATCTTATAAGAAAAAAATGATGACTAGCTAATTTGGTTTAGTTAAGTCTATATCATAAGCTACATTCCCCAAAAAACCTAGTTGGGTTTAGTAGAGAATTTAGTGAGTTGTCCATATGGGTCACTATGCCCATGAAAAAGTACTACAAGCATTTATAAAGGAACCCATTTCAAAATAAATCAAAATTACTAGTGTTTATATTTATACAACATCATTAAGGCATATTAATCTCATATATAATTGTACGATTATATGGATTACCATTTCCCAATTTAGAACATGGCCATACACATTACAAATAGAAAATTAGATCCCATTTAATCAAAACTAATTTGTTTCACCCCATTCAACTAATGGCTCATGACTATAACATGTCATGATTGGTTAGTTAAGGTTTCACAATCAATATATGTGGGAAACACTAGCTTGGATGATGATGAAACTTTAATAATTAATTATATATCAAATTTATAACTATAAATGATAAAAAAATAAATTATTATTGAGAAAACAGGAAGTTAATCATTGTATTCCAATACATAAGCATGAAATAAAAGAAACATGTAATATTATGAAGACATTCTTGATAAATCACATAATAATGGAATAACACCCAAGAAAGGTACAAAAATAGACATGTTAACTGTAACAGCCCAAGATTTTATAAAGAAATATTCTTTTTAATTTTATTAATGTCTTGTGTTCTACGCTACACCAAAAGAAGCTTGCACAACACGCATCCTTGTCTTGCCTTGCATTACACGCAATCGCGACCTTCCTCAATAGCGTGTGTAATACGCAATACCGAGTTTCACTAAACAACGATGTGCTATTAAAATATTATTAAAACTAGCCGTTATGAATAGTAATAACCACTTTTTAAAATTCTGTAAATCTTATTTTTCAAAATGAACTTCATTCTTGGATTCGGAGTATCGAATTTAGCCTAAGGTGAAATTTTGGTACTTTTCGGATAACTTTCATATTCTGATGAATAGTGAAAAATTACTAAATTATAATTAAAAACAACTTTTTTAATCGAAATAATTAATAGTGATAAATTATTAATTTGAGTGGTTTTATAGTATATTTAGAATATATTTTTACAATTTAATACAATGTTGGTCATTGGTGGTAATTTCACATTTAAACAAGACATAATCAAGTGTCAATCTTTTGATATATATTGTTTCCTAAAAACACGCTATTTATTTTAACAGCGGGATTTAATTATAAAATTAATTAATACAACTTCTATGTTATGAATTTGGTAAAATAGATTTCATTTTTGAATTCGGAATATGAAATATAGCTTAGGATGAAATTTTGGCATTGTTCTGAAAAACATCAATTTTTGATGAATAGTGAAACTACTAAGTGGTAGTTAAAAAAACTGAATTTTTCATAAAACTTAATTTTTCCACTTCTGTGAATGGAATTTCGAAAATCCGAGAGACACGGTTAATATCAAGGACTAAAATGTGGTTCAATGAGATGAAAATAATTTTTGGTGAATGGTAACTTTTTACTTTTTTACCACGGTTAATAGTAAATAGGGTAACTAAGGGTAAATATGATATTACTATTACCCTAACACATGTCCTAATTCTATTGGACAAGTGTAATTCGACCAAAAACAAACTTAGGAATAAAATATGACCATTTAGGCCCACTTGGATTAGATTAGAACATTTATTATTAATTTATTTAAAGAAGGGTTAAAATAGTTAAAATCAATGTTTAATAAGTAAATCATTTTTAATATGGGGTTATACATAAGATAAATTCTATTGTAAATATTCATTAGAAAGCTAAAAAGATTTCCTACATTATGGTATTTTATTTTTAATTTTTAGACATCAAATAATATAATTTATTTATGACACAAAAATGATGCAGTAATTATCTTATTAATGAAATATTGACATAATTGATAATATAAACACCAAAATAAATGTAATTTGAGAATTTTTATGAATTCCACTAATTTTCTAGGTTACTATGATATATTAGTATTGATTTAATCAACTTGGTTCGAACATATAATTCTGTTATGACTTTGACAAAAATCATATATCAAATAGTGTCAAAATTGACACAAAATAGTTTTTAAATCAAATATTATATTATTAATTGTTATTTTATTCCTAAAAATCTAAGGTTCGGCCAAATGACTTAGATAAGGATATATATATTAATAATAAACAATTTGGGGTTCGTTTGGCATGTTATAGTAAGTGTATTAACCATATAGTAAAAGAAAACAAAAAGACATGGTAAAAGCTAAATTATTTAACTTAGAGTTAAATTTAATTGATAAGGTTAAAATAATATCCTAAACTTGTCTAAATTCTATTGGTTGATAGGATTTCGACCCATCCCCACTTTAGCTTCGAAATAAGACCCTTTGGAACCATTATAAACCGATTTTGACTTTAATATAAAATAATATTTTGAGATATTCCTAAGGTGCCCCTCTCCTCCCTTATAAAAGGGCACCTCCTCCCCCTCCTCCTCACACCAATTTGAGCACTCAAGCTCGGCCATCCCCTGCCATTTTCCCTTCTCCACTTCCCTAGAATAATCCTAGAGGTCCTGGTCTTCTCCAAAGACCAATCTTAGTTCCTTAAGTGGAGGATTCAAAAAGGCGTTCCAAAGAAGAGGTAATATCCATTACCGATCTTTTCAATTTCTTTCTTCTTCAACTTCTTCTTCTTTAGTTGTTTCATGATAAAGTAATAACATAAGTATTACTTACATACTGATATGTTATTATAAATATGAAACAACCCTAATTCACCTTCTATCCATCCTACGGAAAAATGAAATCACCGCGCGTGCGTACGTACGGAATACCGTCTCCACGCCGTGGTGTAATCTATTTTCCACCATCACCTTACAAGGATGGGTATAATGGTGTAATGAGTAACTATATATGATTATTATTAAGTAATATTGATACTGAAATACTATATATATATACTCCAATACAATTCCACGATCATAGGAACGATATCATCACTCGTGCGTACGTACGGAATACCGTCTCCACGATGTGATGCGACTCGTTCTACATGATCTTCATTTCATAATGATTGTATAAATGAATTGAATGGATGAATATGGTATATAATACACTAATACCATTCTGTAAATTAATTATCTATAACCTAAAGATAAGAATAAGAATTTATTCGACAAAACACGCATAAGAACAAAAAGTTATAAAGACCCGAGTAACAAGTAACAATGAAATATTACTAACAAGAAGCTAATAATATGACCATATATGATATCATATCAACAAGTATGATTCTGGAATAAGTCAATAACATTATTTAAACCATTATACAGGAGCTTCGGACACGTACAAAGCAAATCGGACCTAAGGTAAGGGAAATATCACAATCTCATTTTTATCCGAGATTGTTTATACTTTGGTATTTACTGGGGTGTATTTTATCATCCACATCCATGTTTCATCAATATGTAATATTATTTCCATCCACCTACAATTTTTTAAATCCATTTTTACCCTTCGGTGAGTTTTTAGTAATGAATATGAAAGGAATCTTTTGTCGTTTTTCGTACGAGGTACTTTTTGACTTTTCCGACAAAAGTACGAAGAATGTTTTTTTTAACTTATACGGCACGAACGGATTTTTACTATTTTATAAAGCCTTATTTTCATGAAGCTTCCTCTAAAATATTTCATGACTATTTTCAATAAAATCTCTTTCTTTTAAAATTGCATGATGTTTTATGAAAAGAAATTGATTTTGAAGAAGAAAGGATATTTTCCTCAAGAATTCAGTTCAAGTGTTTTATCAAAATTATTTTCCATCTAAGATAATAAAGGGTTCTGTTTTTATCCCTTTAATTACATTGATTTGATTATGTTATGAGGGAATTATTTTTATGAAGTCATTTACCTTATATGATTTGTTTTATGATGTCATGATGTTTCAAGAATCCCATTTTTGTTACATGTGTTATGCGATGATGTATGATTTATTATTATGTGGCACACATAAGAAAGGATTCATTATAAGATGGGTGGGACCTATATCTCCCTCCAATGCATTGGGTAAAGATTTTATATCTCATGAGATAGACATGGCTGGAACGGAAGGTTATTTCGGTTCAGTGATACAGGACTGAAACGAGGAGTGAACTCGGTTCAGAAAGGGACTTTGTCCACTAAGATAGTCTTGGAAATGAGTCATGACTAACAAGAAATGATTTTCCATGATTATGTGTGCATGCCACAAAGTTTCAAGTTTTATGTTATGATTATGGGGATCTCATTTTCACTTCTATGATTTATCCCATGTTATGATATTATGAGCTCTTTTGCAGGTTAAGATTTCCAAAAAAGCTATGTTCTTTTGTATATGATGTGATTGATATTTCTTTTGTTTACCCTTACTGAGCATTTGAGCTCACCCTTTTATGTTTTCTTTTCCCCAGGATATAAAGAAAGGTTTATAGGTAAAAAAAAAGGGAAGATCTTTATGGGAGATATTGAAGATCTTTCACCACGATTAGAAGATTACGTTCCGAGTTTCCAAAGACACTAAACTATTACGATACTTGTGTGTGTGTTTTTGTTATGTACTAAGTATTCCGCAAAAGTAATGTAATGTCCATGTACGATAAGCTTCGGGTCTCTACAGTTGGTATCAGAGGAAAGGTTTAGTCAACCTTTGGAAACTAGGATGCGAAAACGTTAGTGAGATCCCTAGAGATATTTCTAAGGTATGTCTAGGGATGTCCCTAGGGATAAGTATACGTATAGGTTATAGTAATATAATTACGCTAACGATCATAGAATTAAACCTAAGATGTTAGATATTGAAGGTACTCCCCCTTTATTATGTTGTTTTCCCTAGCATGATTTTTTCCTCTCACACTATTCTTTTTGGGTTTTAGACGATGGCTGGAACCCGAAGGAACCGTGTTGATCAATGCAATGGACAATGCAATGATTTCCCTCCTGAACAAACAAATGTTATGGCAGATGGAGTGCAAAATCTTATTGCTATACTTACACAAGCTATGAATCATTCTGGACTTCCAAATGAGCAGAGAAGGGAACAATATTCTATTGAGACCTTCATGAGGCAACGTCCACCTTCTTTCAGTGGGTCTACTGATCCATTAGTTGCTGAACAATGGATTAGTACTACTGAAAAGATATTTTCAGTTCTTCAATGTTTTGAACATGATAAAGTCATCTTAGCAGTATATCGTTTGGAAGGTGAAGCTGATCAATGGTGGAATCTTATCAAGAATACGAGGCCAAGAGATGAAATTTAGTCCATGGAATGGGACGAGTTCAAGAACTTGTTTTTCAGTAAGTACTTCCCTCGTATTCTTCGAACAAAGATGGAGAAAGAGTTTCTTGAACTGAAGCAAAGGGACGATGAATCTGTTGGTACCTATGAAGCAAATTTTACAAGACATGCAAGGTATGCTTCTGGAATTATCATCCAACCTGAAAGTAAAGTTGATCGATTTTTCAGTGGCTTAAAACCAAGTCTTCGAAGGGCATTAGCTATAAGAGACTTCAGTAGCTATGAAGAAATTGTGCGTTGTGCTATCAAGGTAGAAATGGAAGTTGGTGTTACATATCCATCTCATGGTTTTGACAAGAAACGAAAGATGGAGTTCAAGGAGAAATCTCAGAATAATGGTGAAAAGAAGATGAATGTTTCCTTATGCACAAAGTGTGGAAAGAAGCATGGTGGAGATTGTCTTAAAGGGACTAGAAAATGTTTTCAGTGTGGAAAAGAAGGTCATCGAGCAGCTGAGTGTCGAAGTAATGGAAAAAGGGTTTCTAATGATGTGAATAAAGCAAACACTGTAGAGAACGCACCGCCAACACTTCAATTCTTCAAGTGCAAGGAAATGGGGCATTATGCTAATAATTGCCCTAATCCAAGGGTTAGTGATGATCAACATGAGCAACCACTGAAGGTAAAGGACAAAGGGAAATCACATGCGATCACTATTGGAAATGTTGAATATGACAACGATGTGGTGGAATGATTAAGTGTTTATGTAATGGGATTCCAAAATAATGTTGTATCATTGAGTATTGCAATATTTATTGATGTGGTATTCAAAGTGATTGAGATATTTTTTGGAAATAAGATGATATGCGCATAATGAAGATGATAAAATGAAATGTTTAATAGTATTCATGAGCTCATGATTGATATAAGGACTACGTGATATCATGGTTTGATTATATAGAATTTTGAGGATTTTGGTATGTGGAAAGTGTTAACTTTTAACTGCACTCATGTTTTCACTAAGGTATTCAAGAGAATACACGATTAAGGACTTTGAATGTTTGGAATGTGACCAACAAGACATATCTTGTGATATGTGGGGATCAATGACAGTATTAAATCTCTGGTAATCGTTGTTACTATATTATGAGAGTGGACTGCAGTATTATGTATAAGCCTAAAGATTAGATTGGATTATGTTGGACATAAGTTAGTATTGTTTAAGGATAGAAGATTTTCGATATTATTGATGGGATGTTATAGTAACGTAGTTTTAGAAAAAGGACAACCTGCAGGACGGGCGACAGCCCATCGCTTCGGACAAGGCTGTAGGAATCGAACCCACAACCGAAATGCGACTGGCCTTTATCGCCTACCACTGGCCTACAGGAAGTCCTTGTTTAGTAGAAACTAGTTTTATTATATTAAGCAGTATGATATATGAAGTATAAGTCCATTTTAGGAACCATATATGATTAATCCCACTATAGATCGACTTATGTATATAAATTTTGCTAACCTTTTGAGACAGATGGAATGAACCGTCATTCTATCACATGATCTGCTAACACTTCACGAATAACAAATTCAACTTCATTTATTTAAGAGATGAAGTGGAAATTGTTAAAGGCATGAACAACAGTGAGATTGTACCAAAATAAAGAAAGTATTTATTCTAAATCAAATTTTCAACTTTAGGGAAATGATCTTGAAAACCAAAAATGTTGTCCTAGTTCTCTTATACCTGATGAATCAGATGGTACCTTAGATCGTCACAAATTTATGGATTTGTGATTACTGGCTTTTCTATAGCCATGTTCTCTACCACTCTCCATCAGAACATGATGGTTAGATTTCTCTTCCATATCCATATTTTCACCTATGTGGAAACCCAATGATTAGTTTATTTGGGTAACCGTTACGTTTCATACATTTGTTTTTAAAGATTGGTTTTGATATTCCTTTTTACGATGTGGGTTTCTATTAAAGAAACTTTCGAATAGTAAACCATTTATAACCCCGACGAATTTCGAGGGCGAAATTCATTTTAAGGGGGGTAGAATGTAACAGCCCAAGATTTTATAAAGAAATATTCTTTTTAATTTTATTAATGTCTTGTGTTCTACACTACACCAAAAGAAGCTTGCACAACACGCATCCTTGTCTTGCCTTGCATTACACGCAATCGCGACCTTCCTCAATAGCGTGTGTAATACGCAATACCGAGTTTCACTAAACAACGATGTGCTATTAAAATATTATTCAAACTAGCCGTTATGAATAGTAATAACCACTTTTTAAAATTCTGTAAATCTTATTTTTCAAAATGAACTTCATTCTTGGATTCGGAGTATCGAATTTAGCCTAAGGTGAAATTTTGGTACTTTTCGGATAACTTTCATATTCTGATGAATAGTGAAAAATTACTAAATTATAATTAAAAACAACTTTTTTAATCGAAATAATTAATAGTGATAAATTATTAATTTGAGTGGTTTTAAAGTATATTTAGAATATATTTTTACAATTTAATACAATGTTGGTCATTGGTTGTAATTTCACATTTAAACAAGACATAATCAAGTGTCAATCTTTTGATATATATTGTTTCCTAAAAACACGCTATTTATTTTAACAGCGGGATTTAATTATAAAATTAATTAATACAACTTCTATGTTATGAATTTGGTAAAATAGATTTCATTTTTGAATTCGGAATATGAAATATAGCTTAGGATGAAATTTTGGCATTGTTCTGAAAAACATTAATTTTTGATGAATAGTGAAACTACTAAGTGGTAGTTAAAAAAACTGAATTTTTCATAAAACTTAATTTTGCCACTTCTGTGAATGGAATTTCGAAAATCCGAGAGACACGGTTAATATCAAGGACTAAAATGTGGTTCAATGAGATGAAAATAATTTTTGGTGAATAGTAGCTTTTTACTTTTTTACCGCGGTTAATAGTAAATAGGGTAACTAAGGGTAAATATGATATTACTATTACCCTAACACATGTCCTAATTCTATTGGACAAGTGTAATTCGACCAAAAACAAACTTAGGAATAAAATATGACCATTTAGGCCCACTTGGATTAGATTAGGACATTTATTATTAATTTATTTAAAGAAGGGTTAAAATAGTTAAAATCAAAGTTTAATAAGTAAATCATTTTTAATATGGGGTTATACATAATATAAATTCGATTGTAAATATTAATTAGAAAGCTAAAAAGATTTCCTACATGATGGTATTTTATTTTTAATTTTTAGACATCAAATAATATAATTTATTTATGACACAAAAATGATGCAGTAATTATCTTATTAATGAAATATTGACATAATTGATAATATAAACACCAAAATAAATGTAATTTGAGAATTTTTATGAATTCCACTAATTTTCTAGGTTACTATGATATATTAGTATTGATTTAATCAACTTGGTTCGAACATATAATTCTGTTATGACTTTGACAAAAATCATATATCAAATACTGTCAAAATTGACACAAAATAGTTTTTAAATCAAATATTATATTATTAATTGTTATTTTATTCCTAAAAATCTAAGGTTCGGCCAAATGACTTAGATAAGGATATATATATTAATAATAAACAATTTGGGGTTCGTTTGGCATGTTATAGTAAGTGTATTAACCATATAGTAAAAGAAAACAAAAAGACATGGTAAAAGCTAAATTATTTAACTTAGAGTTAAATTTAATTGATAAGGTTAAAATAATATCCTAAACTTGTCTAAATTATATTGTTTGATAGTATTTCGACCCATCCCCACTTTAGCTTCGAAATAAGACCCTTTGGAACCATTATAAACCGATTTTGACTTTAATATAAAATAATATTTTGAGATATTCCTAAGGTGCCCCTCTCCTCCCTTATAAAAGGGCACCTCCTCCCCCTCCTCCTCACACCAATTTGAGCACTCAAGCTCGGCCAACCCCTGCCATTTTCCCTTCTCCACTTCCCTAGAATAATCCTAGAGGTCCTGGTCTTCTCCAAAGACCAATCTTAGTTCCTTAAGTGGAGGATTCAAAAAGGCGTTCCAAAGAAGAGGTAATATCCATTACCGATCTTTTCAATTTCTTTCTTCTTCAACTTCTTCTTCGTTAGTTGTTTCATGATAAAGTAATAACATCAGTATTACATACATACTGATATGTTATTATAAATATGAAACAACCCTAATTCACCTTCTATCCATCCTACGGAAAAATGAAATCACCGCGCGTGCGTACGTACGGAATACCGTCTCCATGCCGTGGTGTAATCTATTTTCCACCATCACCTTACAAGGATGGGTATAATGGTGTAATGAGTAACTATATATGATTATTATTAAGTAATATTGATACTGAAATAATATATATATATACTCCAATACAATTCCACGATCATAGGAACGATATCATCACTCGTGCGTACGTACGGAATACCGTCTCCACGATGTGATGCGACTCGTTCTACATGATCTTCATTTCATAATGATTGTATAAATTAATTGAATGGATGAATATGGTATATAATAAACTAATACCATTCATTAAATGAATTATCTATAACCTAAAGATAAGAATAAGAATTTATTCGACAAAACACGCATAAGAACAAAAAGTTATAAAGACCCGAGTAACAAGTAACAATGAAATATTACTAACAAGAAGCTAATAATATGACCATATATGATATCATATCAACAAGTATGATTCTGGAATTAGTCAATAACATTATTTAAACCATTATACAGGAGCTTCGGACACGTACAAAGCAAATCGGACCTAAGGTAAGGGAAATATCACAATCTCATTTTTATCCGAGATTGTTTATACTTTGGTATTGACTGGGGTGTATTTTATCATCCACATCCATGTTTCATCAATATGTAATATTATTTCCATCCACCTACAATTTTTTAAATCCATTTTTACCCTTCGGTGAGTTTTTAGTAATGAATATGAAAGGAATCTTTTGTCGTTTTTCGTACGAGGTACTTTTTGACTTTTCCGACAAAAGTACGAAGAATGTTTTTTTTAACTTATACGGCACGAACGGATTTTTACTATTTTATAAAGCCTTATTTTCATGAAGCTTCCTCTAAAAGATTTCATGACTATTTTCAATAAAATCTCTTTGTTTTAAAATTGCATGATGTTTTATGAAAAGAAATTGATTTTGAAGAAGAAAGGATATTTTCCTCAAGAATTCAGTTCAAGTGTTTTATCAAAATTATTTTCCATCTAAGATAATAAAGGGTTCTGTTTTTATCCCTTTAATTACATTGATTTGATTATGTTATGAGGGAATTATTTTTATGAAGTCATTTACCTTATATGATTTGTTTTATGATGTCATGATGTTTCAAGAATCCCATTTTTGTTACATGTGTTATGCGATGATGTATGATTTATTATTATGTGGCACACATAAGAAAGGATTCATTATAAGATGGGTGGGACCTATATATCCCTCCAATGCATTGGGTAAAGATTTTATATCTCATGAGATAGACATGGCTGGAACGGAAGGTTATTTCGGTTCAGTGATACAAGACTGAAACGAGGAGTGAACTCGGTTCAGAAAGGGACTTTGTCCACTAAGATAGTCTTGGCAATGAGTCATGACTAACAAGAAATGATTTTCCATGATTATGTGTGCATGCCAAAAAGTTTCAAGTTTTATGTTATGATTATGGGGATCTCATTTTCACTTCTATGATTTATCCCATGTTATGATATTATGAGCTCTTTTGCAGGTTAAGATTTCCAAAAAAGCTATGTTCTTTTGTATATGATGTGATTGATATTTCTTTTGTTTACCCTTACTGAGAATTTGAGCTCACCCTTTTATGTTTTCTTTTCCCCAGGATATAAAGAAAGGTTTATAGGTAAAAAAAAGGGAAGATCTTAATGGGAGATATTGAAGATCTTTCACCACGATTAGAAGATTACGTTCCGAGTTTCCAAAGACACTAAACTATTATGATCCTTGTGTGTGTGTTTTTGTTATGTACTAAGTATTCCGCAAAAGTAATGTAATGTCCATGTACGATAAGCTTCGGGTCTCTACAGTTGGTATCAGAGGAAAGGTTTAGTCAACCTTTGGAAACTAGGATGCGAAAACGTTAGTGAGATCCCTAGAGATATTTCTAAGGTATGTCTAGGGATGTCCCTAGGGATAAGTATACGTATAGGTTATAGTAATATAATTACGCTAACGATCATAGAATTAAACCTAAGATGTTAGATATTGAAGGTACTCCCCCTTTATTATGTTGTTTTCCCTAGCATGATTTTTTCCTCTCACACTATTCTTTTTGGGTTTTAGACGACGGCTGGAACCCGAAGGAACCGTGTTGATCAATGCAATGGACAATGCAATGATTTCCCTCCTGAACAAACAAATGTTATGGGAGATGGAGTGCAAAATCTTATTGCTATACTTACACAAGCTATGAATCATTCTGGACTTCCAAATGAGCAGAGAAGGGAACAATATTCTATTGAGTCCTTCATGAGGCAACGTCCACCTTCTTTCAGTGGGTCTACTGATCCATTAGTTGCTGAACAATGGATTAGTACTACTGGAAAGATATTTTCAGTTCTTCAATGTTCTGAACATGATAAAGTCATCTTAGCAGTATATCGTTTGGAAGGTGAAGCTGATCAATGGTGGAATCTTATCAAGAATACGAGGCCAAGAGATGAAATTGAGTCCATGGAATGGGACGAGTTCAAGAACTTGTTTTTCAGTAAGTACTTCCCTCGTATTCTTCGAACAAAGATGGAGAAAGAGTTTCTTGAACTGAAGCAAAGGGACGATGAATCTGTTGGTACCTATGAAGCAAATTTTACAAGACATGCAAGGTATGCTTCTGGAATTATCATCCAACCTGAAAGTAAAGTTGATCGATTTTTCAGTGGCTTAAAACCAAGTCTTCGAAGGGCATTAGCTATAAGAGACTTCAGTAGCTATGAAGAAATTTTGCGTTGTGCTATCAAGGTAGAAATGGAAGTTGGTGTTACATATCCATCTCATGGTTTTGACAAGAAACAAAAGATGGAGTTCAAGGAGAAATCTCAGAATAATGGTGAAAAGAAGATGAATGTTTCCTTATGCACAAAGTGTGGAAAGAAGCATGGTGGAGATTGTCTTAAAGGGACTAGAAAATGTTTTAAGTGTGGAAAAGAAGGTCATCGAGCAGCTGAGTGTCGAAGTAATGGAAAAAGGGTTTCTAATGATGTGAATAAAGCAAACACTGTAGATAATGCACCGCCAACACTTCAATGCTTCAAGTGCAAGGAAATGGGGCATTATGCTAATAATTGCCCTAATCCAAGGGTTAGTGATGATCAACATGAGCAACCACTGAAGGTAAAGGAAAAAGGGAAATCACATGCGATCACTATTGGAAATGTTGAATATGACAACGATGTGGTGGAATGATTAAGTGTTTATGTAATGGGATTCCAAAATAATGTTGTATCATTGAGTATTGCAATATTTATTGATGTGGTATTCAAAGTGATTGAGATATTTTTTGGAAATAAGATGATATGCGCATAATGAAGACGAGAAAATGAAATGTTTAATAGTATTCATGTGCTCATGATTGATATAAGGACTAAGTGATATCATGGTTTGAGTATATAGAATTTTGAGGATTTTGGTATGTGGAAAGTGTTAACTTTTAACTGCACTCATGTTTTCACTAAGGTATTCAAGAGGATACACGATTAAGGACTTTGAATGTTTGGAATGTGACCAACAAGACATATCTTGTGATATGTGGGGATCAATGACAGTATTAAATCTCTGGTAATCGTTGTTACTATATTATGAGAGTGGACTGCAGTATTATGTATAAGCCTAAAGATTAGACTGGATTATGTTGGACATAAGTTAGTATTGTTTAAGGATAGAAGATTTTCGATATTATTGATGGGATGTTATAGTAACGTAGTTTTAGAAAAAGGACAACCTGCAGGACGGGCGACAGCCCATCGCTTCGGACAAGGCTGTAGGAATCGAACCCACAACCGAAATGCGACTGGCCTTTATCGCCTACCACCGGCCTACAGGATGTCCTTGTTTAGTAGAAACTAGTTTTATTATATTAAGCAGTATGATATATGAAGTATAAGTCCATTTTAGGAACCATATATGATTAATCCCACTATAGATCGACTTATGTATATATATTTTTCTAACCTTTTGAGACAGATGGAATGAACCGTCATTCTATCACATGATCTGCTAACACTTCACGAATAACAAATTCAACTTCATTTATTTAAGAGATGAAGTGGAAATTGTTAAAGGCATGAACAACAGTGAGATTGTACCAAAATAAAGAAAGTATTTATTCTAAATCAAATTTTCAACTTTAGGGAAATGATCTTGAAAACCAAAAATGTTGTCCTAGTTCTCTTATACCTGATGAATCAGATGGTACCTTAGATCGTCACAAATTTATGGATTTGTGATTACTGGCTTTTCTATAGCCATGTTCTCTACCACTCTCCATCATAACATGATGGTTAGATTTCTCTTCCATATCCATATTTTCACCTATGTGGAAACCCAATGATTAGTTTATTTGGGTAACCGTTACGTTTCATACTTTTGTTTTTAAAGATTGGTTTTGATATTCCTTTTTACGATGTGGGTTTCTATTAAAGAAACTTTCGAATAGTAAACCATTTATAACCCCGAGGAATTTCGAGGGCGAAATTCATTTTAAGGGGGGTAGAATGTAACAGCCCAAGATTTTATAAAGAAATATTCTTTTTAATTTTATTAATGTCTTGTGTTCTACGCTACACCAAAAGAAGCTTGCACAACACGCATCCTTGTCTTGCCTTGCATTACACGCAATCGCGACCTTCCTCAATAGCGTGTGTAATACGCAATACCGAGTTTCACTAAACAACGATGTGCTATTAAAATATTATTAAAACTAGCCGTTATGAATAGTAATAACCACTTTTTAAAATTCTGTAAATCTTATTTTTCAAAATGAACTTCATTCTTGGATTCGGAATATCGAATTTAGCCTAAGGTGAAATTTTGGTACTTTTCGGATAACTTTCATATTCTGATGAATAGTGAAAAATTACTAAATTATAATTAAAAACAACTTTTTTAATCGAAATAATTAATAGTGATAAATTATTAATTTGAGTGGTTTTAAAGTATATTTAGAATATATTTTTACAATTTAATACAATGTTGGTCATTGGTTGTAATTTCACATTTAAACAAGACATAATCAAGTGTCAATCTTTTGATATATATTGTTTCCTAAAAACACGCTATTTATTTTAACAGCGGGATTTAATTATAAAATTAATTAATACAACTTCTATGTTATGAATTTGGTAAAATAGATTTCATTTTTTAATTCGGAATATGAAATATAGCTTAGGATGAAATTTTGGCATTGTTCTGAAAAACATTAATTTTTGATGAATAGTGAAACTACTAAGTGGTAGTTAAGAAAACTGAATTTTTCATAAAACTTAATTTTGCCACTTCTGTGAATGGAATTTCGAAAATCCGAGAGACACGGTTAATATCAAGGACTAAAATGTGGTTCAATGAGATGAAAATAATTTTTGGTGAATAGTAACTTTTTACTTTTTTACCGCGGTTAATAGTAAATAGGGTAACTAAGGGTAAATATGATATTACTATTACCCTAACACATGTCCTAATTCTATTGGACAATTGTAATTCGACCAAAAACAAACTTAGGAATAAAATATGACCATTTAGGCCCACTTGGATTAGATTAGGACATTTATTATTAATTTATTTAAGGAAGGGTTAAAATAGTTAAAATCAATGTTTAACAAGTAAATCATTTTTAATATGGGGTTATACATAAGATAAATTCGATTGTAAATATTAATTAGAAAGCTAAAAAGATTTCCTACATGATGGTATTTTATTTTTAATTTTTAGACATCAAATAATATAATTTATTTATGACACAAAAATGATGCAGTAATTATCTTATTAATGAAATATTGTCATAATTGATAATATAAACACCAAAATAAATGTAATTTGAGAATTTTTATGAATTCCACTAATTTTCTAGGTTACTATGATATATTAGTATTGATTTAAGCAACTTGGTTCGAACATATAATTCTGTTATGACTTTGACAAAAATCATATATCAAATAGTGTCAAAATTGACACAAAATAGTTTTTAAATCAAATATTATATTATTAATTGTTATTTTATTCCTAAAAATCTAAGGTTCGGCCAAATGACTTAGATAAGGATATATATATTAATAATAAACAATTTGGGGTTCGTTTGGCATGTTATAGTAAGTGTATTAACCATATAGTAAAAGAAAACAAAAAGACATGGTAAAAGCTAAATTATTTAACTTAGAGTTAAATTTAATTGATAAGGTTAAAATAATATCCTAAACTTGTCTAAATTCTATTGGTTGATAGGCTTTCGACCCATCCCCACTTTAGCTTCGAAATAAGACCCTTTTGAACCATTATAAACCGATTTTGACTTTAATATAAAATAATATTTTGAGATATTCCTAAGGTGCCCCTCTCCTCCCTTATAAAAGGGCACCTCCTCCCCCTCCTCCTCACACCAATTTGAGCACTCAAGCTCGGCCAACCCCTGACATTTTCCCTTCTCCACTTCCCTAGAATAATCCTAGAGGTCCTGGTCTTCTCCAAAGACCAATCTTAGTTCCTTAAGTGGAGGATTCAAAAAGGCGTTCCAAAGAAGAGGTAATATCCATTACCGATCTTTTCAATTTCTTTCTTCTTCAACTTCTTCTTCTTTAGTTGTTTCATGATAAAGTAATAACATCAGTATTAATTACATACTAATATGTTATTATAAATATGAAACAACCCTAATTCACCTTCTATCCATCCTACGGAAAAATGAAATCACCGCGCGTGTGTACGTACGGAATACCGTCTCCACGCCGTGGTGTAATCTATTTTCCACCATCACCTTACAAGGATGGGTATAATGGTGTAATGAGTAACTATATATGATTATTATTAAGTAATATTGATACTGAAATAATATATATATATACTCCAATACAATTCCACGATCATAGGAATGATATCATCACTCGTGCGTACGTACGGAATACCGTCTCCACGATGTGATGCGACTCGTTCTACATGATCTTCATTTCATAATGATTGTATAAATGAATTGAATGGATGAATATGGTATATAATACACTAATAACATTCTGTAAATGAATTATCTATAACCTAAAGATAAGAATAAGAATTTATTCGACAAAACACGCATAAGAACAAAAAGTTATAAAGACCCGAGTAACAAGTAACAATGAAATATTACTAACAAGAAGCTAATAATATGACCATATATGATATCATATCAACAAGTATGATTCTGGAATAAGTCAATAACATTATTTAAACCATTATACAGGAGATTCGGACACGTACAAAGCAAATCGGACCTAAGGTAAGGGAAATATCACAATCTCATTTTTATCCGAGATTGTTTATACTTTGGTATTTACTGGGGTGTATTTTATCATCCACATCCATGTTTCATCAATATGTAATATTATTTCCATCCACCTACAATTGTTTAAATCCATTTTTACCCTTCGGTGAGTTTTTAGTAAAGAATATGAAAGGAATCTTTTGTCGTTTTTCGTACGAGGTACTTTTTGACTTTTCCGACAAAAGTACGAAGAATGTTTTTTTTAACTTATACGGCACGAACGGATTTTTACTATTTTATAAAGCCTTATTTTCATGAAGCTTCCTCTAAAAGATTTCATGACTATTTTCAATAAAATCTCTTTCTTTTAAAATTGCATGATGTTTTATGAAAAGAAATTGATTTTGAAGAAGAAAGGATATTTTCCTCAAGAATTCAGTTCAAGTGTTTTATCAAAATTATTTTCCATCTAAGATAATAAAGGGTTCTGTTTTTATCCCTTTAATTACATTGATTTGATTATGTTATGAGGGAATTATTTTTATGAAGTCATTTACCTTATATGATTTGTTTTATGATGTCATGATGTTTCAAGAATCCCATTTTTGTTACATGTGTTATGCGATGATGTATGATTTATTATTATGTGGCACACATAAGAAAGGATTCATTATAAGATGGGTGGGACCTATATCTCCCTCCAATTCATTGGGTAAAGATTTTATATCTCATGAGATATACATGGCTGGAACGGAAGGTTATTTCGGTTCAGTGATACAGGACTGAAACGAGGAGTGAACTCGGTTCAGAAAGGGACTTTGTCCACTAAGATAGTCTTGGCAATGAGTCATGACTAACAAGAAATGATTTTCCATGATTATGTGTGCATGCCACAAAGTTTCAAGTTTTATGTTATGATTATGGGGATCTCATTTTCACTTCTATGATTTATCCCATGTTATGATATTATGAGCTCTTTTGCAGGTTAAGATTTCCAAAAAAGCTATGTTCTTTTGTATATGATGTGATTGATATTTCTTTTGTTTACCCTTACTGAGCATTTGAGCTCACCCTTTTATGTTTTCTTTTCCCCAGGATATAAAGAAAGGTTTATAGGTAAAAAAAAGGGAAGATCTTTATGGGAGATATTGAAGATCTTTCACCACGATTAGAAGATTACGTTCCGAGTTTCCAAAGACACTAAACTATTACGATCTTTGTGTGTGTGTTTTTGTTATGTACTAAGTATTCCGCAAAAGTAATGTAATGTCCATGTACGATAAGCTTCGGGTCTCTACATTAACCATAGTAATCTATTTATATAAACACGATGAGTGATAAAACATGATAATAAACTACACATCATGTTATACAAACAATCATGATAAATAATCATAGAAAGTGCATCAATCAATGAAACTACCTAGAATGGAATATGCATGGCATCTGAATCTCCATGTTCCTATAATGATTCATGTAATTCCACTTCCACTCCATACTATTCCAAAGATAAATAATATAAATATAATAAAAAAATGATAAAAAAATGATACTAATCAATCAATGTTAAATCATAATCAACTATAAAAAAGAATAGAAAAATGATATACTCTTTCTGGACCACTTGGTATATTCCCCATGAATGGGATGGTCACTCCAAGACACATCTATTTACCATGCACTACCAACTTCCTAGTCTCTTCTCTACCAGACCAAAAAAATATGTCAAAATAACAAAACATCATTGATACCATTTTATAATGTACCGACCGAGAGTCCACTAAAATGGTGTACCGATCTGAATGGTTACGTGGCCTCAAGAATGCCTCCCTGTATAATAATGGATTCCAACTAGGGATAAGGGTCCAAATATTGTATGATGGGGATACTGTACCCTCATTATTTGAGTAGTTCAGGTTAATAATAATAAATAATAAACCTATCAAAATCTGAAATAGTATGCACAAAATATAGAGAAATAGAAGATAAATATAATTAATGATAAAGAGTAAAACAACCAATATACAATCCTGCATTCAGGAAAATATTAGGAAAATTAATATATGAAATAAAAATAATGTGTGAGATATGATATAGAATAGAAAAAGAATATCGAATATAGAAATTCATGAATGGTTAATACCATGATCATGTAATGCTCAAGCTTAATCATGGGATACAAACTCTCCAGTACAAGAATGAAAATAATAACCAAGGATCCTGATCCTATAACCAATGAGTTCTGTTCAAGTATCCTAGTGTAATGGAGTACCAAAAAGGGTGTGATATATACATAGTAGGTCGCCACCAACAATGTCTAAATATATACAGTCCCTGAATATAAAATAACATAGTTTGTAGGTATGATAAATATAATGGAACAAATGAATAAATAATTCCAAATAATTTGGATCATGTATTTCATGGAAACCTAGAAGACTATGTCTACTTTCATCTATTCTAGAATGTCCATGGACTAGGTTCAACTTGTGTAGATATAATCTTTGTATATATTTATAGGGAGTATTCACAAGGGGTCATAACTAAGCCTATAATAGGGCCAAAAGGGAAACATTGACCAAACCCAATCATGTTATTGGGTTATGTAAATACATCCATATATTTCATATGTTATCCTTCATTAGGTATAATATAAAAATAATGATTCTTAAGAAAAATGAATCATGTGAATTTAATATAGATGGAATCTTGAGCCCTTACAAGGTTATTCATAATGAGGATCCCAAGTATCAATCTAGGAGCACTATAAATACCTATCACTGTAAAAAAATTTCCATTGATATCTGTAAAAGGATTACTAAGTATCACTCTCATCCTGGTGTAAATCATAACCCTATGATCCTATATCAGGTATCATACAAAGGTCAAAACATATTATTTTTGGCATGGTACTACCATTTTATTCAAAGATCCTATCCAATGTAACTCCTCAATTGAACAAATATCACTCTGGGAAAAGTATTAAATCCAATTTGTGTTCTCATCTAAGGAATATTATAATGAATCCAATTATCACTCCTAGTATAATGTATATCGAGTAACATCTTATCTCGTCCTTTTAATTCCTTAAAAGGTAACCCAAGTATTTATTAAAGTACATGAAATCTATCATAGCCTATGAGATTGTTGAAGGTGTTCAAAAAAAAGGGAAACTAAATATCGTTAAATGAGTAATTAAATTGATGTGAACCATTTAAATTTAAACAAAAAATAATTAAATGTTTCTAATCATTCCATATCATAACTCAAGTGTAAATAAATATAGTGGATTATGTACTGAATCATGCCACATCTTGAGACAGGTATACTTATTGAGGAACACACCCATTTACCATTTAAATTTAAGAAAAATAAAGGCCATTTACTAAATCATTCAATATAAAAATTATCAAATTCATTCACTAGATAAATATTTAATTAAAAATTAGAAAAATGACACATGACATGGTCTTAAAAGTCACATTAAATATAATTGAAATTTTAGATTTCAAATATAACACAAACCAAAATCCCCCTCGAAGGTGGGTTGGACAAAATAGAGTAAGAGGGTGGATAAGTCCATCTATTTCATATCTCAATCAAACCATTTAATTAATCCCCTGTCATTTTAGAAGGCATCACACCTCAATAGGTGGTTTTATTAGAAAAACATTTCTTAATTAATAAGAAATTTTAAGAACAGAACATATGGTGCTAGTCCATGTTGGGGTGAGAAACTTCCAATTAAGAAATTTAGTAGAAAAATTATATATATCAATGAATTAGGGTTTAAATCACGAATTTAACATTTTTAGAGGTGTCATAAGGAATTAAAGAAACACAAAAAAAGTTGAAATTATAAAAAAAATGAATCATTGAGGGAAAATATACATACCAACCAAATCATACATAGAGTGGTCCACTAATAGAAAATAAATCCTTGAAGTGAGGTGGTTTGAGAGAAATCAATGTAACAGGAAAAAATCCCAAAAAAAGTGAATTACCTTGCACCATGATATTATTTTATATGGATAATGAATCAAAGGTATGAGTAACTAGGAGTCATAGATTCACATATATGCCTCCAACTTGATGAACAACACCCAATATAGAGGCCAGATAGAGGAGATATCACCATTCCTAGAGGAGGATAAGAGGAGTTCCACAGAAGGGCTATTACTCAAGGGTAAGAGGAGAAGCAATGAGGGGGAATGAAAAACAAGTAATTAGTGGAATTATGATAAAATAAAACCTTTAATGAGGTTTATGTTTTTGATGACCTATTGGAAATACTATTCTCCAACTATGCATAGGATTTTACCAACTAAGGGGGTACTCACAATTAAGGATTATCATTTGAGAATCCATGTAAAATCCATGTGTTTCTCCTCTATTAAGAAACATACAATAGCAATACGGTTGTGCGACCTGGTGTGAATGGATAGAACAAATCGGTAAGCACCCTCATGCTTTTTGAGTAGGTCACACCATTTCTCCAAGATGTTTGCATGGTTTTAGGAAAACGGTGTCCCTCTTATACCTTCTCTCGATATTTATTTTTTATATCTGAACACTCCTAATGATTGACAGAACATCAAATCCATCTCCCATGTCTTTTTCCAAGTTGAATAAAAACTCTTTAATGTTTACCAACAATCATAATTACATTCAAAATATTAGTTTTAGATAAAGTCACATCATCCAAATCTACAAACTAAAATTCCACTAAAATTCGATCATAGTCCAAAACATGGGATGTTACATCAAATTTCAGAGTCTGTGGACTAATAGAGAGTTCCTAAAACAACATTGAGTAAATGATGGTATGTACCATAATATAGAGGGATAAAAACTAAATATACTAAAAAACTATCATATCCTATGTGTATATTAGTAATTAAAATTTAATTTTGAAATATAATACGGATTGAAATTTGAATTCTCATAGTGTAATAAATTAGAAAAAAAAATTACAATAAATGTATAAATATATAAAAAATCATCTATATCATTAATTAGAAAAAATGAATTATATATTCCCATATCTATACATTTAGAGTAGAAAAAATAATTATTCCTCAACTATAAATCAAGAATTAGGCACATTATTAATCATTTTCCTCTATACATAGGATAATTTTATATGAATTCTTTAACACACACATGTGGGATGGTTTGAATTAATTTATCTTATATAATGAAGTAATTTTGTGTCAATTCATCTTTTCTCTTAATCCTTTTATATAATGAGTTTATTTCCTCCCATTTGAATGTTTTATGACCTAAGTGGTAGTTTAGAACCTTGGTCCTACTAGAATATGGACATATAGGCCACACATTATCATGACTATCATCCATGGATGGATAATAGTAGGTTGGATTTTACATTAGAGTGGTGTCATAGATTTTTTAATGATTTAATGGAAAAGTTTGGAACAAATGAGTATTCCCTATGAATGGTAAGGAAAAAGTAACTATCAAACTTATTTTCTGATGAATCAAATGATATTAGCTGTGAAATTCGTGTTTAGGGAAAAACTATGATCCAAAACTAGGGAAGTAATTATTCTGAAGGCCCAAGGATAGAAAACCATGATGGTGGGGTATAGACCTTGGGGAAGTACATGCATAATTCTTATAGAATCTTTGACCTATTTTTTTGAAATTTCGATGGAGGTTCTTGAGATAGCCTATAGTATGATTTGGTCCTTATCTGATCATTGGAATGCATTTCTATTCATTTAGATCTACAGACCAACACACTAGTGGTGGATGCTATAACATGGGCAGTGGAAGGAGGAGGTTGTTAATTGGGACTGTTTTCAAAAGAAGTTCAATATGTAGTTCCTTTCAACATAGATAAATGACAAAAATGGAGTATGATTTATCGCCCATTATTAGGGGAGCATGAGAGTGGGATATTATAGGATTATGATTATGTTACTCCTATATTTTTCCCTAGTCTCTTTCTAGATGGGGAGTCTAGAGAATAATGAATTGGGGAAGAACTGAATCCACCAATCAGCTATGCAGTTACCCCATTTACACATCCAATATATGTTTAAATATACCAGAATTTCGAAGTGATAAAGGGATTTTAATTTCAATTAGGTTTTACTCATGATGGAATACAATATATTATTTCAAGGGGTAGAGCATCAAGATGGTAATCACAGATTTTAGGGCCCTCAATGTTTCAATTAGATTGAAGTTTATGACATCAGTCTCCTTAATTATTTTCCATGTCTCGTAGTTCCCAATCATTTACCATGTATTCATTATTTGTGTTATATGAATAAATATTTTATGATCACCTTTATTATTTTTTCTACAATTATAAAGGTTTTTGGTTTGTTTTGGTAGGTCACCCATATCCAACATTAGTATCAACATAATCCACCAACAGTTTACCAATAGTTTAGAAGTGATTGATCTTGTAGAGGTCATCCCCATGTTTTTCCTCAACCTTAGGGAACTAAACCATATATTATATTGGATGTTTTTACCAATGTAGGAGATTATATAGGTATGAAAATGTTCATGTTATAGAGGTTCGAGAAATAGAGGGATCACAGGTCACCCAAGGCATGATCATTTTATCATCTAACATAATTTAAAATTCTGATTTAAGAGATTCATGATCATTTTAACAGTAGATATTTTCTATGGATTATGAATATATGTGGAGAGTTTTCGAGTTACTAGCTTTTATCAATAGAAGTTAGAGGCCTGGATTTCATGTTTGATGTGTGTTGGTGATGTAGGCTAACGATAGAAAATATTCAATCGGTGGGAAACTTATTCTTAATATATATAGAGAGGTATGATATCATCCTTGTTATGGATTGGATGTAAACTATGCATATATTTGTTCACATATTTTATATGAGAGTTTCATTTTTTAAATATAGAGTTTTAAATAGTGGTGTTCATTCATTTGAAGAGTTGTTAGATTTGTACAAAACATGCAA
Source organism: Viscum album (assembly GCA_963277665.1). Classification (NCBI taxonomy): domain Eukaryota; kingdom Viridiplantae; phylum Streptophyta; class Magnoliopsida; order Santalales; family Viscaceae; genus Viscum; species Viscum album. Next base: position 1,500,851,675 of record OY728136.1, on the reverse strand, counting down.
CACACCATCTAGAGTGTGGATAGATTTTCTCTAGGATTATTCATTTTTTACCTCATAATCCTTAGTAAAGGGTAATGTGTTTTAAAAAATGATGAGATGAATATAATGGGAATATATTTTTTAGGAGTCTGAGGTTTTCTATAAAGAGATAGAGTAGCTCAATGTAATGAATCTATATGCATAGGGATTTTGTGGTAGAGGTTTTTCCTATTATATTAAATTGAAATCATATCTAATATATTTGGTGGGGGATTCAAAGTCAGAAGACTCAGTGGTGGAAGTTTAATAATACATTTTTGTCCATCATGATACTCTAATGGTGTTGTTAGAGGATGGTTTGAACTTGGTGATGGTTCATAATATCCTATTTGTTTCATTAAAAATGCATGAGGGAATTATTCTTTAGTTTCCTAGCTTACCCCTAGTAGTTAATCTAGGTGTATCTAGGTTTTACCATGGTTTTATGAGGAATAGTTGGGGTCCCTAGATGAAGATATCGGTTGTAGAGTTAGTTAATTGGGGTACCATTTTCTATTATTGAATGTACAGCTCCATTTTCATGGAGGTTTTTCAACCTAGGGATATCCTTGAGTTGAGGTCAAGGAATCAAGATATGGATTTCATTATGACTGTACCCTGGGATTAGGGAAGTTTTGATTCCATTTGGGTGATCATGGACCAAATAACATAGTAGACCAATTTTTTAGTGACCAATGGGTCGAGTTTTTTGGAAGATCTAGGGAGGTGGTTCGTGAATGGGTTTTATGAGACTCTAAAGTGTACCAAAGGAAATTGTATTTAAATGGGATTATTTATTACATTGCATGTATGGAGATTATTAAATCATGATTTTGTCTCTAAGCTATGAATTATCAATTCCTTCAATCCTTATACAGATAAGAAGGAAGTGTGAACCTTCAATATTAAAGGGTATATTTTTTAGGCTTTCATATTTTACTTTGGAAGATTGTGGGTGACCCACATACCATATGTTGCGTTCTCCTATAAAAACCTATCCATCAACCATGTTTATAATTTTTTGATGAATTATAAGGACTTCCATGTCATTTTATGTTGTGATTGAATGAGGTTTGAGAGTTATTAGTCTTAAGTATTTATGTGGTGAAGATAAAAATAAAGAAGATATAGGAGTTTGGATAGTGATTTAATGTTTTATAAGACCTCCATAATCCCTATTTAGATCTCATATGTATGTCCTTAGAGTGTGAGCTAGAAAATCCTATGTTTTTTAAGTATTCCCATAATCGAGGGAAAAATATTTGGATGAGGGAATAATATTTCCTATAGTTTTTCAGGTATTTTATGTTGTTGGAGCACATAGGTGTGGGTTCTTATTGGTTGGTGTTCATTCCATGCTTTTATATAGTTTATGACATATTCTACATGAACCATATTCATCAATATCCCCAAGATAACTCTCAGGTAATTTTTTGGGGAGAGTAGGACATTGATGAAAACAAGATGTTTTTGGAACATTTAGTTAATATCCATGATAATTGGTATAATATATTTTTAGGTGATTTATCCAGTTGGTTCTTTTTTTTGTGGAGGAATCAGGTCTTAGAAGAGGGAACATGGGGGAAGGACTCACATATGAATGATCAATACCCATATTATTTTTTATGTATTTTTTTCTTTTATTTTTATATTAATTTATTAACTTTATTATTTGTATGAGATTAAACCTCTCCCTTGATTCATTATTTTTCATGGTAATGATTTGTGTTCCTCTAATGTGTGGTTGTGTTTCTATTATAGCATCATCTATGAGAGGTACCTCATGGGTGCTTGTTTGGGACACTATTACTTTTAATCTATTTTCGATATTGATTATTGATTACAATAATGGAATTATATGTATTTTATATTATGTTATAGGTTTCTAAAACATATACTTAGTGATTTCCTAAGGCATTAAACTGTTATGAGGGAGCTCATATCCTCTTCTATTAAAATTTCTATGTTTTCCCAAATGGACATTAGGTTATTTATGTGGTCGATTGGTTTCTTTATATGGTTGGTTGTTTATTTTTTATGGTTAGTTGATTCCATAAAATAATTAGTGGGTTCCTTTCTATGGTTAGTTGATTCCTCCATAAAATCAGTAGGTTCCTTCAAGGGGCATGTTGGGTTCTTCATGCGGTTGGTTGCTACCTTTATACAATTAGTTGATTATATCATTTAGTCAATTGGTTTCCATGTTTGGTTAGAAAGTTACTTCCTATAGTATTTTATTATTTTTTGTAGTTCACCAGTTCCTCCATACAGTCGGTTCATTAATTCATGTAGGTAGTTGGTTCATTCATATGGTTTATTGGTTCCTTCACATGGTTATTCAGTTTTGTCTCGCAACCAGTTGATTCATTCATGCGATCAATTGGTTCCTTCAAGTGGGTTGTTGGATCATTCATAAATATAATTATATCCTTCTTTTGGAACACTGTTAACTTCAAATTGTTGGTTTCTTGGCTCCATGTGGATGATTCCTTCTCAGGGATGGTTCAATAGTTGGAAAAAATTCCATGTTTTTTAAAATATCAATAATTTTTATAATGGTATGAAAAATTATTTTCATTTAAAATTTATAATTAAAGGATTAAATAAATATTTTTAAAATATTATTTTAGAAGATTATTTTTATTATTTTAAATATTCTTAGATATTAGTTTTAAATGTTTCATTTCTCGTACTTTTAAAGAAACCAAATTAAATGAAATTTGAAATGGTTGTTTGAACACATTAATCATCAAAGTTATTATACGATCTATATCTAGAATATTAATATGTGGGATTCAAAATTCACACCTCTTATTTTGTTACATTCCAATCCATATAAACTGAAACCTTTATCTTAAGCCTTAGAATCATATACCTTTAACTTGAAGCCTCCCTACTTGTTCTTTTTTTTGTGTTCAATAGATTGGTTCCCTCTCCCATTTTTGTAAAAGTGTGTCACGTTTTATATAGAAGAGTGTTTCAAATACATATTCATCAGTTTAAAATAATTATTATGTGATTGATGAATCCCTTACCGTACCAATATATAAGAAGTTACACAATCAACCATTTCCACTTTTATTGGTGAAATATGTTTTGAACTCCTTTTCTAGTTATGGGATCTTTGTTCCAATCATATATTATAAATATGTGTAATTAGTACGATATTATTTTGTTTGTTATAAGAATTAAACAATGATGATGATTAACCATACTAAATTTAATTTGAATGTATGTGGATAAATCTCATGTGATCGTGTCTTTCCTTATCAAAATGGATTATTTTTTATTAGAAAATATAAATATTTGTGATATAAAAGTTATAGAAACAATTAATTTTAAATGTTTAATATTGATTGAGAACCTTTCCTATCATAAACCAAACACTAAAATTTTTTAGGGATATATATATGTGTAATGAACTAGTTGAGTGTAAATATAGATACCATATAAAATACCACATGAAAAGATGATGAATTAATGAAAAACACCATTTAAAACAATTAAAAACTTCATTGGTTCATAATATATTATTTTGTAATGATGGTCTATTTTCTATTATTTGTATCATTATATGGGATATGTGGGGGAGGTAATATGATGGAAATGATTTTTTTATATGTGGGATGTATGGTGGGATACGGTTTTTAGTTGTCGATATGTGGTCAGCGTGATTAGATGGTTGAGTTTCAGTGTTGTATGTGGATGAATCTTTTAATGGTTTGTTGTGTAGTGCCTCAATGAATTTTCATGGTATTTTTAAAATATAAAAGTGTTAATAATTATATTAAATATAACAATTAATTTTAACAATTTTGTGCTGAAAATTCATCTTCTAAAAATGGATTAACAAATTGAATATTAAAAAAGGGTATGAACCCAAATGGAGACAAAATAAAGATGTTTTTTAGTATATATTATCATAAAAAATGATGTTAAATGGATTAATTAATGAAAAATTCCCATTAGTGAAATAATTTGGAAATATTGTTCAGCTGTAATTAAAATGAAGAAAACTATAGGCTATGTGTGGTTTTTCTGCGTGGTCGGTGGCATCTAGTTGGTAGAAATGTGTTATATTATTAGTATGGTGTTAATGATAAGATATATGTAATGAATCATTGATGATAAACATAATCACATGGTAGTATGTTTTCTATATAAATATATGTATTATTCTATTTTCATGTAACATTTATATTACACCCACCCATGTTCAATACAATAATATAACACCAAAATGCTATGGGGTTACATGATATCAGGATAGTGTGGAATAGATTGATGATTACCCCTTCTACCCAAATCATCTTTTGACGGTTGTATTTAGAAATGTAGTATTTCATGGATATTTCTAATGATGAGAGGATTTGACATATAGTGGGGGCCATGTATGGTTAGAGGACGGAATGATGTTGATTTCATTAACATTAACGATACCCTAGTTCCCTATTGGTAATTTTGTATATGGATGTTTGATGATGTCGATGATAATATGGGAATTTGACATTATATTTCCATGATGAAAATAATTCCAACATAATATGTCCAAGACTTGTCAGATTTTTTTGTATACAGGGCTATGACCCAACTCAGATAAGAGGAAACCTAATATTTGGTGATGATATAGGATGGAAGGGATATGATAATGAAGTGTTTGACATTGGGTAGTGGTATCAGAATCCTAGTGAGGTAAGTGGATTCAAGGGACCTTTATCAACATTCTATTATTATTATCTTACAACGTGATTGTATTATTGGGTGAGTGGGTCATGGTATGATTGGGATGCATTTGTTACCTATATAGTTGTTTTTTATTCTATTTTTTCTTCACTAGTTCATAAGTATTCTATTTTCACATTTAAATGTAATACCTTGGGTATGACCCTTACATGTATAAATGTTATGCTCACTCTATGAATATGATTTTTTAGGTTTCTAAAAGGATTTTAGGGATTGAGGTAGAAATTACTAGCTTGGTTATCAGATTTGATGCATAGTTTCTATAGTATGTTTTCATTTGATTTTATCTTAGAGAATATATATATTGATTAACACAAACATTTGGGAAGATTTGGTTTCATTTATGTTATGTAATGGATATATTTGGTGGTTATTTTTCCTCTAGTTAATGAGGTTAATTACCACCATTTCATTTTTTACACCCTCAGTTATAGTCTCTAACCCAGATAATACTATTGGTGTGACATAGGGGGTTATACCTACACTTTATTGCCATCAAAGGAGGGGTACTATTTGTTTGAGTGTCATGAAAACTATCAATAATTATTAATTATAAAACTGAAATCCTCAAATCTATCACCCACACATTGTTTTAAAGAATTTAATTATAAAATAGTGAAATAATAATGCAATAACCTTTTTTTCCTATGAGAGAAATAATGGTAGAGAAATACCGATAAAAATGATAAGTCCTAATGGCTCATTGTAAAGTAAAACCCCTTTGAGTTGATGTTAAATTCATTATCAGTGAAATTCTAAAGTCTAACTTTCCTCTCAAATTCCAAGACTTGCATACCATTTAATCGCACAACCTAAAACAATAAAAAATTTATGGTATGAGATAAGTATAAGGAACAATTATTAAATAAATTAAAGTACAAAAATTGAATATAGGCAATGAAATAATGTATCTTTGTTTTCTATGGATTTCTACACTATTAATGTTTATTGGTTGGTTTAGATTAGCTTTCAAAAATCTTGTAATCATTAAGGCATTTACAATAAATTATTTTGAATGATCATTGGTTAATGAGATGTTATTTCAAGCCCATTAGAACATTTTTGGATGAATTTTTTAATACTCCAATAATCACTTATATATTTAATTCTTTTCAAGAATCCTTCCAAAATCATATTGATGGACTAGTTTCCTCTATGATAGGAATTTTATTGAAACTATGTTTCAATTTAAAAATATATATATTTCATCGGTTCTCTATTGAATATACTATCTGTATATATCATTGGTTCTACATCAATGTTAACATTGATATATATCATAGGTTCTCCATCATTTTTTTAATTTCTTGTGGTGTTGATGAAAAAACCATTATATTGGAAACTATGGATTTTTTTACCATCCAGGGAGGCAATGAGTGTAATGGAGTTGATCTTAATACAATGAAAGTGGATTCTTATATATGTCTATGAAGTGAAAAATTTCCCATTTTGGCCAATTCTTCTAAAAATTACACATCAGGCATTTTCAGTTCATACAACAAAGGCTATTATGGATCCTTTTATGAATGTGAATCAATGGATTATTTCGAGTTGTTTAAACTCATAAATAGTGGATTGTTAGGAAGAAGATATCTATAAATGGTTTATGTGGGATATATATATATATATATGGTTATCCCTTCCTGGCATATCATGTCTATTAGTAACTAAACAGAAGAAGGTATGGCCGATTCTTAAGATAATTTTACCCTTATGAGAATGGATTATAGGGATCATAGAGAATATGACTAGATAAGAAGTTGTGTATTAGATCTCAATGAATTTGGATAGTGTATATATGGAATCCACAAGTAGCATGACCTAAGGAAAAATTATTAACTCATAGATAATATGTCCCATTGAGACTAGCTTATCGGGGACTATAAGATAATGAAAGTATAGATTTGGATGTCATGTTTGAACCACTATAAGAGATCCTATATGTTTTAATTAATATAAACCAAATAAAAATTAGTTCATGATGAATTTTTTAATGTCATGTTTCCTTAATATTCAATGTAGTTTGGCATTACGCGGAAAGGATGGTTTCATGTTGGTTTATTTCATGGGATGAGAATGTTTGTGTCATGAAAGGGGAATAAACAAATGATTAAATAGTGCTTACAGATTAGTGGACCAAATTTTCCTAAACCTGTCTATGACATTGCTAATTGAAGGATGATTTATGGATTTCACCTTGTATGTTGTATTTGGGAGATGGGTTGGGAATTAAACCTAATATGAGTCCTATTTAAGTGTTCAATTATATTATCCTGAGGGATTCAAAAGAAAGATCACTCAACTCATGGGGTATATGGAAACATGTGGAAGAGATTGGGGAATATTATGGGGTGGCCCAATGTGGATGTCCTTGGATAATTGATAACTCATAGTGATGCAATTATCAATGGGAATAGTGCCAAAGATTATACCTAGAGTGAAGTCCCTTGCAGATTTTCTCACTGAGCAGAAAAGGTTGTCCTACTCAATAATTCATCGACATGTATGAGCATAATGATCAAGGTGATATTTCTCTAATATCTTCTTGATAGTGACCCTTATTATGAAAGTAATTCATGGTCATTATTAACCTATGGGTATTATAAATTTTAGAGGAAAACCCAAGAGATTAATTTTATAAAGGTAATATATAGTCAAATGGGTATAGAATGATATGAATGGCATAGCCATGTATCTCTATAGGTTTTATAGGACTCTGACTAGAATCTGAATTTTTTGGGCACTAAAAATGATAAAAGTAATATAATAAGTCCATTGGCATGGTCCCAACCCAGATAGATAATATTGGTGGAATGAAAGATGGTGTGGAAATAAAATTATCTATATCTAAATTTCTTTATGAAATGCTCATAGATAGAAAAAAACATTATATCTTGGTACCTTTTATAATTGGGTGAGGAAAACTATAAGAGGACCCTATTTCATGTATAATTAATTCGATATGTGAATGGTGATAACCCATGTAGGGTCTTTGTTAAATTGATATAATCATACATAACTCAAAGAGGGGACCCTATAAATGGGGGTAATGAATGAGGCACAATTACATAGGATCAAAATTGAATCCACATAGAGTAACCTTTCTAATGAATCATGTAGATATGGATTCATAAAAAATGGTTTTCAATGGTTCCCCATATATGGGTATCACAATAGAGGCCCATAAGAGTGACACATGATGTATCCTCATAGAAGGGACCTCCTAAACAATCCCTTATACAAGAACTTCATTGATGAGCCTCCAATATGTATTCCCTTTTTTTTGTTCCCTTCATTTTCATTGGGCTTGAGAGTTACCCATGGATTCCTTTATGTAATATTTTCTAATCTTGAAAAAATATCATCAGAATAATGGAAGCCCTCTCCTTTAATGTTTCTCTCAATCTATGTATATATTCCCAAAAATTATTGATTCAGTATTTTTAGTGATATTTTATTACCCACTATCCCAAAATTTCTATCCATGTATGTTGTTCACATCATGGAATTCATAGAATACAATGAAGGTTGTTCAAGATTTTGAATCATATCTAGTGTCCCATGAATGAACCAAATAGTGGTGTGAAATGTCACCATCACCAATGCATACAGATAGAGTTTGTGATTTTAATATGTGGTCTTATAGGGACCAAAACTCCTTTATATGAACTCTTATATCCAAAAATTTTGATATAACCTCATTTGGAATTCATCCCATTACTACAATGTAAAAATATGTTTTGTGATATATCAGGAAACACCATGAAATGTTACTTACCACTTCTATTTATTTCTTTTTTATATTTTCACATCAATATCCCATTAGTAATTTTTTATTCCTCAATATATATATATATAAATTATTCATTGAATCCACTATAAATATAGAATAAAAGAAATATTAAGAAGAAGTTACATTAAGTATATAGGACCACTGATTACAATAGCTCTGCCCATTTTTAATCAACCAATAGCATTGGGACTATTCTTTATTGAAATGAGAGCATCGGGGAGTAATAAAATATATATTGAAACATGAAATATTAAAAAAATATGCATCTACAAAGTTTTAATACATCATCATCTCCATAACTTATTCTACCCTTAATAGATTGTGAATCCATTTCAGATTATTATATATGGAATGGGTACTCCTTATGGTTTTTCCAAATACAAAATAATATTAGAGGTAAAATTATTATAATTTATATTTTGGTATGATTGATTTCAACACACATGATATTCATATTCTCTATAAAAGATAGACCTCTATCTAGAAACAACACTAAGAACATCCTAAAAATGGATAGAGAGGGGAAACAATATTCCTTCTATAATTCAACTATGTCTTGTGTGAATGGAAAATCTTTATTGAATATATTCATCATTTTGAAATTTTCATCAATCTCATTCAAAATTAACTTATTTTATTATTATATTAAGATGATATATAAGACCCACCTACTAGTTGAGAAAATGATACAAGAGAAGAGAATCATTTATAATAATGAGAGAGAAATCGTTCTGTAAGGACCCCTTACCATAAAATATAATAAGACCATCACTCAGGCACCCTATACCGACCAAAGAGACTACTACATAATCACCTTCCGTTTATATGTGGACAACACTAAGACTCAATGTGATGAGTTTTCTAAAAATTCTCACCATATATATAAAATACTAGGGAAATATATCCTTTCCTTGGAGCATTCCAACTATAAAACTATAATATGATTATATTTTATAGATTTTGGTGTTATAAAGCCTACTGATAGAAATACTAGTTTTCAATGCTCTAGCCTCCTCCCCCAAGGGATTAATTTTAAAAATGAATCATGTAATTAGTACTTTGGTTATTGGTTATGTAGTGTGAATTATTTTTTTACTCAATTTATATGTGTGATTTTATCTAAGGGTCAATATATATTGATAGTAATAGTGAACATCAATGATTGATCTCACACACACTCATTGGCATGGGTTATAGGAAGATAATTTTATATAATCATTTATTCTCTTTTCACCCACTATATTAGGTTATGAATTTCCAAGAAGTATATATGTATCCATCCTAATTCTCACCCATATCATTAGGTAGCGATAAATGAATATAAACTAGAGTGTTCTCATATTTTCTTCCACCAACCAAGGTTTGAGAATAATGTAAAAAACATATGTATATTACACCATGTCTATCACATTGATCTTGGATCGAGGTAGATGATGATTCTCAGAGTACATACATTTTTATCACCAATTTATCTTGGTTTATAATTGACTAGTAATAGAGTTAATAAATCAATATTGAATTATCTATAATGCAATGTATCAAAAAGGATATGATTTTTAATTTTGAATGATTCATTAAATTGGGAAACTATGATAGTATATAAGATTATATTATTATTCATTATAATTTATTTATATTATGAGATTATCAGCCACGCATTGGGTGGATGAGTTCCATTATTTTTTAGGGATAAATTAAATTATTCTATATCTAAATATAGAGTTATAAACAGAAATCCACTAAAATTTTGTGGGTCTAAGATAATGTAAAATGTAAATTTTTCCCTTTCAAGATTCTATTCATGGGATGGGGTTTTATATTCAAAAAATAAAATAATATATATATATATATACAAACATATATATGATTACATTATTATTTTTTTATTATTATTATAGGGATATATGTGTTGATTGATGTGATATTATCATTAATATTATTATGATATCATGATTATATCTTATATTTTGACTACAATTTATATATTGATGATATACATATACACTATTTATTTATTAACGATGGATCAATAATTGGAATGACCATACTGAGTATCATTTCTCCCTCTATATGCATACTCATGTGTTTTAATTAATATATTCTGGTAAATTATATATTATAGTATTTTGATGACATGTCTTTTTAGATATTGATTTGAGATACAGTTGGGGATTATATAGATTATTTAATAGGGTGAGAACATTGGTTAATTCCATTTACATTATTATATATTTCTATTAATGATTGGGTTATGTCACTAGAATGTGAATATTCGTTTTACTATTATTTGTATGGTTATTAATTTATTTATTATATTCATACATGTTATAAAATGTAATATTTTTTATTCATTAAAACTATGGTGTATGTTGTTTCATATTGAATGTTAATGGTTATATTTAAGGGAAATGTCTCCCAGTTGTTTTGTAAGTAATTATACAGTAAAACCATTTAATGAATATGCCACTAAGCATAAATAGATTATGGTGAAAATTATAGTCATGGATCTATAGAGGTTAACAATTATTTCTATGTGTATAAATGAATTCATTAAGTATCACTATAACATTCACATTGGGTTTTAGAAAATGTTGAATTGAAATAACACTTCATACAATGTTTAATTTTTCTTGATTGTAAGATCATGCCAAAGTGGAATACTGAAAATGATATCTAAGAGGTTTCTTCTATAATGTAGTGATATTTTGTGAATATGGAAGAATAAATACTAGAGTTTTAGGTGTGATATTTATTATATGTTTTTGTTTCAATATCTAGAAACCATAGTTAAAGAAAAAAATTCCTAGGGAGATTAAGATCAGATTTTACTAATTTAAAATTGAAATTTTAGAGCATAAAAATTTTCAAAATTGATTGATATATTTTGGATGTTCATAAATTTTTTTTATAAGTACATGATATATGTCTATGAAAATGTGAATGAGATCTATTGGACATTTTATTTTAGATAAAATTTTAATTTATTAGTAAAAATTTTATTGATTTTTTAGAGGATTGTTACTAATTATTACATTTATGAAAACATGTGAAATGAATTTGATGATTAAATTTTATTAGTTTTATTTTACCAATTACCTTTAGATCATGTGATCAACATGATTTAATGTTTTTTTATTTTGTAAAAATTTCTATTTTGATAAAAAAATTAGTGTGTTTGATCCACATCCAAGTATGGATTTTACCCCATGGTTTTAATAAAGAGACGAAAAATATGAATTAGTATATCAATAGATTTGATAATATAACCTATTTCATTAGAGAACATATATTTATGGATCCAGAGTTGGAGAACAGTCTTCTGAGTTGATTTCTTGAAAGGGATAAAGGAAAAAACTTCTTAAGTATTTTTGGAAGTGATTTACTGGTTTCTTTTGTTGTTTAATAACTTTATTGTGTAAATTGGATTGAAATTTGGGATGGTGTGTCTTTGATACCACTCAATCATAAATCTATTTTCAAAAAAAATCAAAAAGTTATTTGAATTGAATTTATTAAGAATATTCAAAAAAACGTTATTTAAAATTTTCGTATAATTTTTTTAAATTCATAGATATGCACAAACAAGTATGATTACTTTAAAAAAAATTCAATTTAATCTATAATCTATATAATTTGACATTAGAATGATCTTTAATTATTTAGGTTATTGGATAAAATTATATTGGCTCTTTTTTCATCCATATCGATATCCGACACTTACATCACTTGTTGTAATTGAATGCATTTTTTCATTATAAAATAATAAAATAAGAACTAGTTTCAAACTCTAAAATATATCTTACCATTAACCCAGTTATATGATACAACTTTTTCATGATATATCCCAACATGAACCCATCTCATGAATATATTGGGTTCGTTTTTACTCACTAATGCCCACCTCCAATCGGAAAAATGTTAATTTACTATCACTGAAGGTACAATCATATAATATTGAAGAATATCCCACTAGAAGAAAAACTATTAATTACATCATAGTTTTCATGTTTTATATTTATAACCAATGTTAACATCTAGTAATATTAATTTTTTACATTGGTTTTCCATTGGACGACATGATAAATAGATATTCTCTACTCTTTCATGACATTTCTATAATTTTACCGACATGAAAGATTGATTTTTATTACATTGGTTATACTGTAACCGATGTGAAAGAGTGGTGAATACCAAATTTTTACATTAGTTATAATATAACCAACATAAAAAATCATTTAATAATTTATGAATCATGTGAGGGTTCATTGCGCAGTCTTCCATTATCACACCATAAGTATCATTTCTCTCTTTCCGAAGCACTAAGTCTCTGGTTTCTTTGATCATGTAGTCTAATAAAATATTACAATATTAATCAATCCATATTCTTTTTCAGCCTCATGTTAGGAATAAAAGATAGACCTGATGTATGCATCAAACATTTTTGTTTTTCTCTTGTAGATCATTCTTTGGCTTGGAATATTTAACTAACGATTGTTTGATCTGGTGTTCTTCATTCTCACATTATCATCTTCACACATTCTGGGGTTTCGGCTTCATCATTTCGTATCTAGTTATAGATCTTCTTGTCTCCAATGACATATCCAAATTGTTTTAATATATTTTATAATGAGTTAATTAGATGTTCTTGTTTTTATCTTTAGTATCAATTAGATATTCTCATTCATTATATTTTGACTTGTTAGGATTATATATAGAAAATTTATATAATATATCATGCTAAGGTGTATTATTGAATAGACGAGATAGGTGGATTTTGTTTGTTTCTATATTATCATTCTGTTCAATTAGTTGGGTTTTAAATTATTTGGGTATTTATATCATATTTGGTTCATTTTTTCTGATAAAGTTGGTGCATGGGGGAGTTGATAAACTCCTTTACATGTAATTTCACATCATAATATGTTTTTTATAATGGGTTTTATAATTGATGTTTTGTTTCAGATATGGTATATGTTTATTGTAGAATATAATGAGTTTTTTTGTTATAAACTAGTTAGGAGTTTGAAATTGGTAATTAGTAGTGAAAACCATTTTTAATGGTACTCTAGGCATTAAAAAGTGTTGAATGGGTGATGGGTCTACTTTTTAAAGTCTCAAACCAACTAGGTTCCCTATTAGGGAATTCCATTTATTATATGATGTCCCATGAAAAAGGTTTATTGTGAAATTTTTTTAAAATAAGACTCAATCTATGAATAGATTATATTGATAACTACAATATAGAATAATTTATTATTTTAATAAATAAGAAACTATGAATTTGTTTTTATCATTCTTTTTTTGTATGGATATTGTTTTATGGATACAATTTTACATATTTTTTTAATAATTTCATATAGTTATATTCATTTATTTTTAGTTGAGATATTTTTTAAATGAATCTATTTTTTTAATTCCTTCCATATGAATGAACTTTCTCATAAAAATTTTCTATTTTCCTTATAATGTTTCCATTCTTGGTTTTCTATATTTTTTGATGTCATTTCTAATATAAATATTTTATAAATTACTACCTTTGTTTTTTATATTTATTTTTGACATTTTTTAAAGATATTAAATCGAAGTTTGATTAATGAATCTCAAATAGTTTTTGAATAAAAGGAAGGTGTCCATGATTTTTTGAAATTTTCAAAATGAAATATTCCATATAGTTACATGTTTTTATGTCCAAGCCTAAAATGTTAGAGTTTGAAGAAGATGAAAATCATATATATGAAATATCATTTACTTTTTTAAGGTTTTTATTTGTGTTATATTCCTTGTATTTGTCATGGTGAAAGTACGAAGAATTTTTGATCTATTGATGATGATTCTTTTCAAGATGATAAATTCGACAAAAATTGATGAAATGATTTGGGAAATTGAAGAAGTGGAAATTTAAAAACAACTGACAATTTAACGTTTACGTGGTGATGAAAAAAAAACCATTGTATCCAAGTTGTAAATAATATATGGTTTTATTGATGGAGTTATAATTGATAAACATCAAGAAAAATCATGGATAGAGTGATATGAGTTTTATAGAGATGCGGCAAATGCTAAAATACATTTTTCATTAAAGAAAACGATATTCCAGATTCACATTATACGGCCAAGAAAATATTATACCATAAGGTATTAGGGTACAAGAAAATACATCTTTTCCTGAATTATTGTGCGCTATGTAAGAATGAATATATATTTTTCTCAGACTATCTTAAATTTGGGACATCATGGTATAAGTTGAAAGTAAAGCCATAGGATGATTTAGATGTTTTAGACACCCCTACTAAAAAAATTTATATCTTTTTATCTTCCTCATGTAATTTTTTTTCATAATTAACATGATGTAAAAAAAGTTAATGTGGAATTATTATATGTTTATATGTGGTAAAAAAAATACTTCATCTAGCTAATTGTCGACAGTGGAAGAAAATTGATCATCAGTTTTCTATATTCAAAAATGAAGTTATAAATCTCAGAAATTGTCTATGAATAGATAAAATGAATCAATATCGAAGAGTTAGTAGAAAACATAGTTCATAGACTATTTAACTTGTATTTAAATTCTTTTTTGTTGAATTTTTTATAAAGTGAAAAAATTTCCATGTTGAGTTTAATGATATGTGGAACAAAACAAACTAGAAATGATATTGACATTTTCCTTTCACCGTTAATTGATGATTTGAAACAAGTAAGGGTGGAAGGTTTAAGGGTGTATGATTCTTATAAAATGTAATATTTTCAACTATATGTAATGATTATTTTCACTATAATTGACTTCCTAGCATATGGATATTTTTCTGGATACAGTGTTAAGGGGCATAGAGCATGTTCAATTTGTAAACAAAAGACTTCATAATGTCAAATTCATAATGGGAGGAAAATAGTATACATTGGTCATCAAAATATTTTACCTATGGATAACTCTTATATATTATGAAAAAAGGATTTCAATGGATCATATGAATTTTATATTGCTAAAAAACCTTTATCCACTCATCAATATTTTGTGAGGGTGAAAAATATTGATGTGACATTTATAAAGACACTTAAATCTGGTAATGATGGAAATATTTGGAAGAAACAATCAATATTTTCTGACATACCATATTAGAGATATTAGGGGGTGAAACATAATATTGATTTAATGAATATAGATAATAATATATGTGAATGTATGATAGGAAATGTTTTTGATATTAAAAGAAATACTAAATATGTGGTGAATTCAAGAATGGATTTACTATTAATGGGAATAAGTTTAGAGTTTCCTCGAAATCTTGATGGATGGTGAAAATTTCAACCCCCGTCTTGTTATACCATATCTGGAAAGGAGAAAATAATTTTTTTCAATGTCTTAATGATATAAAAGTTCCACAAGGTTATTCTTAATGTTTGAAAAAATTAAAGGATTTGATGTTGATAGGTATGAAATCTCATGACAGTCACTTCATTATGCAACATCTTCAAACAATTGCATTGCATGAAATATTTACCACTCTTGAAATAATGACGATCATGAAGGTGTGTCATTTTTTAGTTCAATTTAAAATAAGGTGATTGATTTGAATTCTTTAAGCATTTTGGTGACTAAACTAGTTTCTATAGTTTCCCTATTATAAATCTATTTTACACCATGTTTTTTGATATCATGGTGCATTTAATGGTTCGTTTTGTGCAAGAAATAATGGTTTTCAAACTAGAATATCTATGTTGGATGTATCCTTTTTAATGGTATATGAATATATTGGAGGGTGTTTTAATAATCCATATCGACCTGAATCATCCATTACTGAGAAATATATTTCTGGGGATATTTTATAGTTTGGTATAAGTTTTTTTTATGTAGAGCACATTGGTTTTCCATAATCTCTACATGAATGGGTTAATTTTGGGGAAAAGGGGACTTGTGTCTTGAAATTAAAATAATTGATAGGTGAATAGATAAATAATGTGCAGTTATACATCTTCAATAAAATCGATAACACTAAACCATATATAACATTCCATATTAATGAGTTGAAACAAAGCTATCAAAACAAGAATTTTATGTTGATTTTGAATAATCATTACAAAAAAATATCCCTTTTTTTAGAGATACCATTAAAGAAGTTGAATTAGAAACATTGAGATTATTAGTGGGAGGTCCAAGTTTAAATATGATAACATGGTATAAGTATGATGCTAATGGATATAATTTTCATTTGAAAGACGAGTAAAATAAAAGTGAGGTTCAATGAAGTATTGTATCAGTGATCTCAGAAGCAATACATTTTTCATGTGCTAAATAAAAAACACAATATCTACATAAATCGCATATTATGGAGACATTGAAGAAATATGGAGGTTTATTGCATTAAATGTCATGTTGCAATGTTTAATTGGAAATGGTTTAATAGTAATAGTATTTTCTTGACATGGTTAATTTGGAATGACCCATGTTAATCTGAATAAATTAGAATTCAAAAATGATCATTTAATCATTGAAATACATTAATAAAAAATTTCTTATGTTCTTGATCAATCCAATATACAATGCGATATAGTTTTATAAGGAAGAAAGTAGTATTTTGGTGATGATATACTTGAAAACGATGTAGATTTATGTAATATCCCTCTATCCATGGAACATATAATGAATAATACTGATGAAAACATCAAAAAATGGTTTTTTACATAAGAAATGATCATGATAAAAGAATTTGGGAAAACAATCTTTCGTGCATTCCTAATATTATAGGTAGAATAAGATTAATTATTTTTTAATATTATAAAAATAAAAAGTTAGATATTTTAATTTTATTTTCATTATTAAAACATATATCATAAGTAGTAAGTTAAATTGTTGATTTATATTAATTTAGTTTTGTCTAGTTTTTTCTTGTATACCTTTGTGTAACATATCAATTAATTTATTTTTTTGAAAAAAAATTATTCATAATTTATTATTATAAATAAAAATATATATTGTATAAGAGTTAATTATTAAATTATTTTTTTGTTGTATAAATGATTTATTAGGTTAATAAATTATTACTATTCCATTTCATCACTCATTTATATTTTGTAGTTTTAATTCATTTATTTTATTTTATATCTCATTAATATTTTCATCATTTTAGTTGACTATAACAAATATGAATAAAAATGTGTTACGTTTAGTTTAATTTATTTTATAATTGTTAATTTTTTATATACATTTTTGTGTAATTGTTGGATTTGTACATTTTAGTAATAATTTATGTGGATTTGATTTATAGGATAATGAAATATCAATCCTCTGATCCACCAAATATTTCTTGATATGATCATACTCATACCTATGGGGAGGAACATACACATGACTGTGTTGATGAGTCTCCCCGTGCATCTTTTCATGAGAAATCTACTTCCATGTGGGGAAAATAGTTAGGGGGTTGGTAAATGTGGCACAACATGTTTACAAAAACATTATGTTTCACATTGATAGAAAAATGGGTTACCAATAGAATTTGATGATAATGATATTCCAAGAGGACCAAATTCAAAACAATTCATGACTTATGTATCCGTATAAGATAAAAGAAAACATAGTATTTTGTTTGAAGGTTGGAAAAGAGTTGACAAAGAGACATTATCACGATTGTGGGAGACCATTTTGGTATTCTAGTTCCTTATTATTTTACTTGTCTTGAAAATTTTATAGTAATATGTGTTTTTTTCACTTCCTATCAAATATAATATGATTTAGATGACACTAGAGGAGTCAGAAGGAAATGTTTATCATTGGTTTCTAGGAGATGGAGTGATTTTATATCATCCCTCGCATTATAGTTCATTTTTAAGAATAGATATCACAAAAATTCATTTGATATATATCCTTTTATAGATGAATATACATGGAACGTTTTTTTTAAAGTAGATAATGAGAAGTTTATTTAGTATGTGAAGTGTTAACTTTATAGACTTTTTTATTAATGACCATGATAATGATTTATTTATTCTTAATTATTAATTTACTAAAATCAAGGAGGGCCCATCAGTAGATTGAATATATAAATTTATACATTAATAAGTTATCTCAGGGAGGGTATATGTTATTAGAAGAACACATGGTAGAAGAAAAACATTAAAAGCTATGAGATGAGTCATCAGAATCTATATTTGTTTCCCCTCCATCCCCCACTAGTGATGAAAAACAAAAAAAAGGCTTAGATGAGAAAAAAGGGACAATATATTGTAGAAGAGTCAAGTGTTATAGTTGATAAGATTTTAAGTTTTTTATTTACTGATTGAAGTTAGATAAACTCTATATATATTGTGTTTCATTATAGATTTTTTCAAATATTCCATACATAATTCTCTTGAGGAGTAAATCACACAAGGGGTCTTTATTACTGAGGGTAGATATAATATTTTAGTTGTAGCATTGTGATAGCTCAAACACCCTAGTCATGTAAAAGAATACCTTGTTGGTGTATCAATAAGACTATTGTTTCCCTATTATAATGATTCATCAAGATATTGTGTTTATAAAAAATAGAGTCTTTGGAAGAAAATTTTCAGGATATTCAAGTGAAGATGGAAGACAATATCATAGATTCGGTACAGGTGATGTTTGTAGAAATAAAGGGACATTTTTGGCATGCTGATCTGACTCCTCCACCTCCACCAGTAGTTCCAACTCCCCCACCGTATCCTACTCACACATCTATGATTCCAAATCCCACTCTTTCTTATCCTACCCTAACACACCCTCCATAAAATCTTCCAAGTTACTGTGAATTATATGTTGATGATCCCCATCATATTGTTGCATATGGGAGGTTATATTATATCAGCGATACCATTCATCATCTCTAGATTGAGATATAGAATAATATGGTTAGAGTATAGTATAAAATAGATAGATCAACAAAGATAACATATTTTATAGATTAGGTGAGTACAGTTAGAAAATGTATCAGTCATTTTTTTATTTGGCCTTCTAGACAACTTTGACATATTACCATAGATGTATGTATATATGTTATATTAAAAAAATTATTTTTTGTAATTTTTTTTATCATTTTAATGTTTATATATTTAAATAATTTTTTCCCGAAGTACTTTAAAGGTAAATAAATTATGTACATACAACAAAAAATAAAATTTTTTATGACTTCATATACATATTTTACTAGTCTTGACTGGTTACCTACATACTCAATTTTTTTATTGGGTTTATATGACATTACAATTGATATTTTTGTTTATGGGAGTGAAATGATTTTAGGTATTTTGAAAGAAGATAACATGGATCTTGTAGTTGGAGATCAATTGGGGTTCAACACAGTGAAAATTTTCCCCTCATAAGTTGATTAACAAAAAATTTCAATCCCATTAATTTGTTGAAAATTTTAAATTATGTCTACTTTTTATTAGCTATATATATAATTCTTTTATAGATCATGAAAATATATATGAATATAGATTAATGAACCCATATTTTATTTCTCCAAAAGATTTGATAATGACTAAGGCTGAAAGAATAGTTTTATAGCTGAAAGATTTCAGAATAATGTCATCATTGAGAGTTATATGTTTCTATATCTTGAAAGGTATGAAATATTTTTTTTTCTCAAAAATTTTTACATATCACTTAACATATTAACAAATCATATTAATTTTTATTTTATATTAGTGTTCATTGTATTTTGGGTGATTTTTTCAAGATAGAAGACATTTTATTGGATATGCACTATCCAGAGTGAAGTAATAAAAAAATCAAATGATTTATTGAACACATCAGTCTACTAATTTTTTAAAACAATTATATTATATTGAATAAAATTTATTATATTAATATTATTTTCAAATAGTGAATTGAATTTATTTAGAGAGACTATAATAAAGAATATTTCTAAGTTCATGTTTGTAAAAGATAAGGTGAATTTACATTTACAATTACTAAATTTTGGGTATATTAATTAAAAAATTTATTTTTGAATTAAAGTCTCAATGAAACAATTCCATAAACAACATGGTGGAAATAAATGTGGATATTATGTTTTGTGATTTATGTATGATATAATTTTAACTGGGATAGGTACAATGTTTTGTAAGGTTAGATTTTATTATAAATTTTTCCATAATATGTAATATGTATTATTAAATATACAAGTCAAATTATTTTGTAGTATTTTTGTCACTTTTCGATGATGAATAGTCATATTGTTCATAGAAGTTTAAAATTTTAAAAATTAAATGGGGAAATCATTTTACATGTATGATGGATTTTTATTTTATTTGAATGTTCAATTGTATGTGTCTACCTCGGTTTTTTCTACTTCCTTTTCTACTATTCTGTGGTTGCCACTATGGTGGGGGACGAATAAATGTACAATATTTTTTTAAAAAATATCTTCTCCATTAATGGATAAATAATGTGAAAAAAGTTTCTCTACATCTTATATTGAATAAAAGACATTGAAAACCAATTTTGAATATTATTTTATATAGTGAGTTTTAGTTAACTAACATGAAAAAATTATTCACTACATCCCCTCTAATAATGATGCTTAATTACGAACTTTAAAAGGAAAAAATGTCATGAAAATATTTTATTCACCAGTGAACCTCACAAGTAGCAAGAAAAATTAGAATAATCACCCAATGAACACTATTTTAAAAGAAAAAAAATCCATCCATAATATAAAATTCATTTGATTTCATAAAAGGAAACAATTTCTACAAGAAATTATAAAAGAAAATGTCCTAGGAAAATAACTCTAATACAAATCATGATCACCATAACCTAGTAATATCCATCTATATCCAAAAACTTCATTATAGAAATACATAAATCAAGGATATAAAATATAAAGGTAAGAATGATATTATAGTAGTATTGTTCCTCAGTAAAAATTCCATGAAAAATCTTAAAGTGGAATTCTAAATACATAATATATAAGAAATGAAACTAACATTCCATATATCGTAATGTCAAAATAAAATCAATTCTACCAAGTTCCACTCAAAAAATCTATACAACATTGTAATAAAATCATAATAACTAAAATATATAATAATGATTCTCTATACCCCTTCCCCACTGATATATTCTCCCTCACGTTCTAAAGTCATACATCTTTACTCTCACATACCATTTATATTAACATAAAAAAATACCAAATTACTAAAAATCATCACAATATATCTACACTATTTATAAATGGGAGTTCATGAGTGGATGAGTAGCTGACCATTTGTATAAAACATATCCATGATGATAGGGGCACACCAAGGGCCACAAACTTGATATGGGTGTCAATTATATTACCTGAATTGGATGGTTGTAGAAATAAAATAAATAAATTTTTTGCATATATAGATACAACCAATCTCATATAAAATGCAGAATTCTAAAAAATACACCTTTAGAATCAATACAAATTGCAACATCCTCACCATTGCACAATTACAACTACTATCAAAACTAAACTTAGATCACACTAACATCACACTAAAAGAATATACACAGTTGCCAAACATCTTATTTACATTAAATATTTTATGAATAATTATCATTATCAATTTTTAATAATCTTCTATAGATTTTAAAATTTTATTTTAATAAATAAACTTGTACATTAAAAATTATATTTTAAATACATAATAGTATTTCATTACATTATATTAAAAAATTCCTCATAGAATTTATATAGGAAAATAAACTACTATTTAAATTTCATTCAATAATTTTATTCCTTTAATTATACAACAATATTTCCTTGAAAATTAATGAAACCAGCCATATCATCATCACCCCGCTACTACATCAACAATCCACTCTAACAGTCTATACCATTACCTCTACCACATGCACAATTTCAAACCATGTTAGGCCCAAATTACACACAATAAAATTTATATTCCATACCACAAAAATAAACCACATCAAAATACACCATAATTAAAATAAAAAACTATAAGCAGTGGAAAAAATATTTCAAAAATAAATCTTAAAAAAATTAGTCCACAATCGATAAAGAACTTATTAATACTCCTGAAATTAAATAGTTGTTATTTTTTGTATTTTTATTAACTTCAAATCATTTATTCCATTTGAAATTAACTAACTATATGAATAATTACAATGTTATTATAGGTGCATAGTTAAATTAAATTAATTAACAATTTCATGTTAATGAATGGAAAATAAGTATGGAATTATATACTATAATCATAGTTTCAAATCTTATCCAATTATATTCTACATTGATCTAATATTATCTCCATAACATAATAAAAAATTACACAATTAATCCATATTACCCATAAATATTATGAGAGAATAAAAATATATTTCCTCAAATATTGAACAATTCCCCATAATTACTAGAATAAACAAATGATGATGGTCAAGTACACTCACTTTTCTCCCAAATCCAGAAGAAAAACTCACATTCATAATCCTAAATCCATCATCCATTACCCTGTCAGCCCAAACATGGTAAAATCATCTCTAGTTTATAGTGATGTTATTATAATAGGAAAAATGATGGGTTATTTCCAATTATTTTTGGGAATATAGCCTCATAGAAAATAATGAATAACTAAGCGTGAAAATGATCTTTTTATCATGTCATAGTATCCCATAGTTTTAGTAAATGTTTATAGGTAGAAAAATAAATTTAATTTAATTCATATGACCAATTTAATTTTTATTGAAAAATAACACCAAAAAAATCCTGGCATGATGAACCACATTATGCTATAACAATGGTCGATTAACTCGACCATTGAAAATTATGACGTGATCCATTAATAACCCAAATTTCAAAAAACACATAAATTTGATTATATTTTGGTACATAATATTTTATTGTTTTTTGTTATGTCATAATGTATATACCTCTAAAAATAGGGGTGAAATATCCACCCTCTTACTCATATACAATAACCTATGTACCAACTAGGAGAAAATGACTGATACAACTATATAACGTACCCCATCTATAATAAAAACAAACAATTATGACATAAAAATCATTGTATAATATAACCAGTTACATTTTAATCTCATAAATCTCAGTTTGATGATTAAGACAAAAAATTTATAGATATATCTTCTTCTCTAGTCCCATTGGTTATATATCTCTATATAACAGTACATAATTTTGTTGTTATTTTATTTTTAATTAAATTCACTATGAGTCATCCCCCCTTCCACCATTCATCTCCAATGTTGCTCCCAATAATACAAATAGCTTAAATCCAAAATGTATAGGTCTGGGTTAATTTTTTTCTTTTCATCCAAACATATACCATAGTGTTGTGTTTTAAATTTACATAGTAGTATTAAAAATGATAAAAATAATAGTCAAAAAAGAATATAAAAATGATTATAACAATATATTACCTCATGAAAAATTAATTATATTACACTTAATGAGGAAATATATACCTTAATTTTGAGGTTTAGTAGATTATGTTGTGTTTATAATGAATACATAATACTAATTAAATATTTTTAGTCAATGTTAGTGTTTAAATTATGAATTTTTTTCCTAATGGAGAAGAATATGAGTAGTATTAGTTTAATAAAGGTTTTTCACATTGAATAATATGTTCATTCTTTATTTTAATTAGATTTCAAAAAGATATATTTATATAAATATATTTCTCAAATAATTCATTTTAAAATAAAATTTCAATTCATTAATAAATAGATAAAAAAATTAATATATAAATGAGTATGAGGGTAACATTAAATGTTCAAAAACATGTCCCATATTAATATTAATTTACTTACTATTTAAATTTAATTGATTTAAAATTCCATAAAATGACATTACAAAATTAATTTGATATTTGGGCTCTTTATTTTTATGAGTCTATTTTTTTGTGAGATATGAATTTTGAAATTAAGATCCAAATTTATAATTATTCAACATATTTTTAGAAAAAATGATAACATAAAAATATTATTTTATAAAATTATTTAAAATAAAAAAATTAAATAGTTAACTTTTATTATCTCTCTAACCCATTAAAATGAAGGGACCTATTATTTTTTCCTATATGAAAATTAAAGGTATTTTAAAAATAATATGAATGGTGATAAATCAAAGGAATGAATAATTTGATTCAAATACTTATACATGTTTTACTATAATAAAATATAATATAATGATAAATTATTTATTAAAACATATTGATCTAGTTGTTTTTATTGTATATAAATTATTAATTTTCATTACAATATTCTTAATATGAGAATGAAATGAAAAAAAAAATCGCTCTAGTATTGATATCATTTTTGTAATCCTCATGTGTATATTATAATAATGGTTGAGTTGTGACATTCTATTCTCTCCCAATATAATATATATTTCATATTAAGATATACATCCCAAATAACACTTTTTCATAAAATTTTAACTAAAATATTCCTTCATCAACTTCTCCAATATCTTTTTTATTGGTTACTAATATAGTTTACAATATTTTCATAATATTAAAAAAATTATTTCTATATAAATATACTAAATTTACTTGAATAGGGATATGATTATTTATGAGTTTTATTGTGATATAAAGTAATTAGTTCACCAATTCATATTAATAGAGTATCAATAAGATTTATATCTAATTATGTATTGAAAAATTAAAAAATGATTTAGTGGAATCTAAATTAGATCCAAATGGGTTTTAAAATTATCACATAAAATTATTTAAGGCTTAGTAGGTTTTGGGTGACATAGTAAACAATATACATTTTTCCAAGGTCACCTGAAAACTATCCATCACATTTTAACATGGAAATTTCATAAATGGGAGACTAGTATAGATGAATATTTTTATGAAATGGAATAAATGGACCCATGTGATATAGTGTAACTATTGTTAATGGTCCTCTATATGTGGGAGAGAATTGCAAATACCTATGGGAAATAGTCTATGGGATTATATATAGTGGAGAGATGATATTTATATAATTGATACATGGGTTTAATATATCCTTTTAATTACTTATTATTTCCATTCACGTGGTTTTATTACCTATGAAAATTGGATGTGAGAAGTCCAATACGCCAAAAATTTGAAGTCAAAAATTTGGAAGGGAAAGAGATACAATATAATATATTAGTGAACTATGTTATATGAAGACTCCCTTCGGGAAATTGGACACAAAACATGTGAAAGTAGTTCATGTTATTTCATGGTATGTGATTATAATTGTCATAGGAGTCATCATATGAGTCGGTTATTTTATAGTATGTATCCAAGAGGGGAATAAGAATAGAGATGGGTGATGGGATGACTTCATCATTTCATGATTCTAAATGTTATTTAGTTGGTTAATAAGGAACTATGAATATAAGGCCCCAGCCGTAAACCTTACTTAATCTTGAGTTATTACAAGATTACACATTGAGGCTCTTTTCAGGTTTAGAGTTTTAGAGAATTAGATCATGAAACTTGCATTACATTCCACATTTAAACAAAGTGGTTACATAAAAGACAGTATTCATTCTTCCCATCAACGGAAACATATTTAAAATAAAACACGTATTCTTTCTTGACACATCCTTGACACTATCATCACATCATGTACCTTTCCCTTGACCAGTGAAAAACATTTCAAAAACTTGGGATGAGCATAAAAAGCTCAGTAAGAGTTATAAAAATATGGAAAGGAAACATGAGTTCATATATACATTAGAATGAAATCATAATTTACCCATAAAACATAGACATATCAAATCATGAATAAATCATAGAAATCATAAGACATAAAAGGTATCTTGAGGCATTCATAACATTCTTACGTAGGGATTAACCCTCTTGGTAACGTTTGGAATACCCACCACAGTATATTCCCTAAATCTCTTTGGAGAAACCTTAACGTTTCACTCCTTCGCATTACCCAATGCATTAGAGAGCTATATCGGGCTCACTCGCCCTTAGTTTATCACGGAACCACCCGTTTTCATAACAATGCCCATGAAGCATAACATAAATGTATCACATAAAACATGCACAAATTAAAAATAACATTTCCACATTTCAATCACAATATAACATTTTAGGATATTGAAATAATGAATCCATTCAAAATGAAACCATTTCCAAAACCATTTAAAACATTTAATAAAGTGATTTTTGAATCAAAGTGTCCCATACCACCTTGAAGCTTTTAAAATTTTAAACCATTAATATCCATATAAATAAATCCTAAAAACCACTTTGAAAACATGGATATTAATAAGAACAAATAATTAAAACATTTAAAGCGATATTTTGGTTAAAGGGGTTCTACCAAAATTAGAGACACATGAATACAATAATTGAGGGAAAAAATTTAGTCAGAACTTTATAATATCATGAGAATAAATGGATTCATGATATAATATTCAAAAGGACAGTACATACGCCATATAAGAGTGAATTGGTGCATAACAACAATGAAGTCTCAGTAGAAATGTCAAATGTGATGAATTCCCTTATAAAGAAGGTATCCTTAAATTAAGGATAATTCAATCTCAAAATTATGTGTGACAAATATAAATACACCCAATATAAGGGGATATTAAGTGTAAAACAACAAAATTTCATTCACACGTATTCAAAAGATGACATATTCAATAACTACATGTTGAACACAAAGAAATCGAAATTGGGTTAAAAAGTTCCCTTGGTAAAATTCGACAGCCTAACGGCATCAATTCAAAATTCAGAAAATGAGTTGGTGAGAGATAAAAAGGGCATCTCATCACTTGGAAATAAAATTTACTTCAATAAGGATATAAAATAACATATCCCAACATAATAGTATGTGAATTAGAAGACATAACAAAAGAAGTCTTTTAAAAAGAGGAGGGTGAAAGGTCCCCTTACCGAGTTGGGTAACTTTTGAAACGTACACCCCATGGAAGAAGGGTCATACAATGATGATGTGAATACCCATAAATGAAATTATACTACACAAAGTGTATAATAATGGTCAGTACATACACCACTCAAATGAAATTGTGGCAAATGTAGAAAAAATCTCACGGGAATAAAAGTGAGATGAAAAATCCATTACGAAAACTCGGCAGCCTAACGATGCCACTTAAAACTTCCAAAAAATGGATTTATGAGATAAAATAGGGTCTCTCATAATATTAACATAAAAATTACAGTATGAGTAATATAAAATAACATCCCCAAATATAAGAAAGATGAGCTTAAAAGAAATGACATAAAAGAGAGTACTTAAAAAGAAAGAGAGAGGTTGGATCCCTTACCTCGGGTCCGACTTGACTCGATCGTTCTTTAATCTCCTGAATAATAAACTTGAGTTAATTTATATGTCCATAAAAACCTTTTTCAAGTTCATTATTCCTTTTATATCACTTATTACCATGTCATAAACATTATGTAATCATTTAAGTTAATAATATTTGTTTTGCCGATATTTGGTTCTTAAGTCGAAAGTAGACTTCTTACAATTACATGTTGTTCGTATGGACAAATGTTAATTATATCCAGAATTGTATTCATGATGTAGATAACATATATAGTATATATATGCATTATATTCATGCATTTATTATATTACATAACATTTAGAGTTAAGAAATGAAATGCACCGTTCATGGAGACGGTAAGTCGTACGTACGCATGAACGCTACTTCCATTTCTATTTCATAATTAATGGAATTAAAACATGATGATACATAATAGTATTTTAATTCCAGTATGGTATCATATATAATATAATCAAATATATCCTTTATACATACCACATATGGTATTAACGAATCAAATCACTTTGAGGGGGCGGTAGTCCGTACTTCCTTAAATTAAGATATCGCGTTTACCCAAAATGGAAACCATAAAGGTATGACATAAATGAAAAATACATAAGATTAAGTAGAACATAAACATATTATATTTCATATATAAATATATTGTCATCTTAATGGCCACCTTTTAAGGTCTTAGAAGAATTTTGAACAATCATCGTTTCGGGAGGCATAAATTCGCCATCCACGGAAACAGTATGTTCTTTAACCATTAGATGTAGGTGTGTATAAGTGTAGCTAAAATAATTCTTATAAAAACATCCTAGTATATTGAAGATACTGTAGTTGTTACAAAATAAAATAATAAAAAGAGTTTAGGGGGTTGGAGAAGTAAAATTCAATAAAAGGACTCAAGTGAAGACATTACCTTAAAATCGGGTAACTTCCTTTGATTTGAGCTCAAAGGCTTCCTTGGAAAGAATTCAGCCCAAAGTGAGGCATCAAGGAGTTAGAGAGGGATGTGGAGAGACAACATGGGCAGGGTTTGTCCGAGACAAAGGCTTTGGAAGTGTGGGTAAGGAGGTAGAGGTGGGGGACTTTTATAAGAGGAGAGGAGGGGCACTCTTGGAAAGGTATAAAATGTAAAATTATTTCCAAATGAGTTTCCGATTTTAATGGTCCCACATTGATGTGTTTTGAGGATAAGGTGATAAGGGTTCTAAAACCACCATCCAATATGTTTTTGACATGTTTAGGTCTTATATTTTACATTATCGTTCCATTTTATTTAAATCGTTAAATAATGAGGTCATCGCTGCATCATCATGATGTCATAAATAATTTAATTTATATAATGTCTAAAAATTATATAAAAATACTATGATGTAGGAAATATTTTTAGATTTCCAATAAATATTTATAGTCCAAAATATCATTTATGTAGACAAAAATAAAAATATTTTACATAGGTGAAACATTCTTTGTCACATTTAACATTTTTTTAAAAATAAATAGATAAAAAGTCACTTTCTCACAAAAGTGATTCAATGGGGCCCCCAAGTTTGGCACAAGGAATCCCATGGTAAGACATGAGACAACCAGTAGCCTTAGGACACATTTTGTGGTCATTGGTTTATTATTATGATATTATCTTATTATCTTTAACTACCCGATTACTCATTAATCAAAATAATTAATGATAATTACTGTCATTACTATTCATAATGTCCAAAAACAAAAGATTCTTAATTACATAATTTGTAACTTCTGATTCCAAATATTTAATTCATTTTACCAAATTCCAAACACATAAATTTCAATAATTAATTTAAAAAAACTTCTCGTTGTCAAAACAAATAGCGGGTTTTTAGAAACAATATTTATGAAAAGTTTGGCACTTGTTTATGCCTAATTCCAAAGTGAAATTAATCCCAATGACCATCATTGAATTACATGGTAAAAATATATTCTAATTACACTTTAAAACAAATTAAAAAGATAATATAACCATATAATTAAATTATATGAAAAAGTAGTTTTGATGTAAAATGCAGTATTTTTCACTATTCATTGAAAAATGAACATTGTCAGAAAAATACAAAAAATTAACCCAAGGTAAATTTCAATGTCCCAATCATAAATAATATGTTTATTTTAAAAAATACAGCTTATAAAATTTTCAAAAAGTTGATTTAAAATGGGTTCTCCATCAAAAGGTGGTTAATTGACCTTTTAAAGAATATTAGAATGTTTTCGCTTAAAAACTGGATTCATTTGCATTTTTAATCCTCTAAAATTTATTGTAAAGAGTAAAAATATTTGACAAACATATATAATTATTTTGTAGTTAATTCTGTTCATTCCCGCCATTACAACGGCTAGGCATTAACTACCATTTAAAATAATATTATTTTATTATTAGAGTGCAACATAATATTCCCAAGAAACTCGTTGTTGCGTGTTGGGTACTCCATCGAGCATAGAATCCCCTTTAATGTAATATTAATATTTTATTCACAAATATGGATAAATATAAATATGTCATATTCTTTATTTACCTGGGGTGTTACATCCTTCCCCCTTTTGTGAATTGCATCCTCGGAATTTTAAAATTGGGCTTGGAAACATCCTTGAAAGTCCCACATCGGAACAAGAGTCGGTAAAACAATCACTTTAAAATAAAGAAAGATAAGTACAAAGGTCACCTGAGTTAACCCTTACTAAGATTCCAAGTATGAAAATATGGACATGGAGGAAAAAACAAAGGGTCATGTTCTGATTGAGAGTGATAGAAAACATGTTTAGGAGAAAGTTGACCACAAGAAAATCACAAACTTCTGATGGGATAAACAGTATTCGATTCCCCAGTAGGAAAAGTTAATAGACAATATTTTTGTTTTAAGTTACTTTTTATTGAGGAATTTATTCATAAGGAAACATAATCACTTATCATGTTGACTTTCAACTTTTATTATATTCCTTACACAAACTCATATTTTCTCCAAAAGACGAGTATTTAGGAAGACTTGTTCACATTAAGAGTACTATAATCAACTTCTAGATAATCACCTAATCCACAAAAGTGAACTATATACTTCCCATGTCTTTAGACTTTAACCAAAACCAAAACCAAAAAAGGTTATTACAAGATCAGATAATCCAGAAAAGGATAACCCTTTATAAAAAGAGAATATATTCTTAATCTCCAAAATTTTTCCAACAAAACCCAAAGTTCAACGAGGACCATTCGATAAAAAATTTGTCCATAAAATTCTTCAAAGTAAACCAAACTAATGTTGAAACCCAAATATTTTAAGGATTTACTCACATAGTCTTCCAAGTTAAATCTTAACATTTATCTCCAAACAACATCAGTTACTCCTAAATTTTCATATTGAAAAGTAATTAACCTAATAACATATCCTCCATGATAGGTTAATAATTTACATAGATAACCCAAAATCAGCTCATTCTAGATTCATAAGATCATCTAACTAAAAAGAATTAGTTAAACTAACCAGGGACTTCACGTAGTCCCGTGGTAGGCGATAAATACTAGTTTCACTTTGGTTGTGGGTTCGATTCCCGCAGCTTTGTCCGACACGACGGGTTGTCACACGGTCTGCGTGTTGTCCTTTTTCCAAAACTATATAATTCTCAAATCATTCCCCAAAAAGATGTAAAATCATCAAAAATAACCATAACATAATTTAACCTCAATTTTACCTCATGCCTTTCACTTCCATCATAATATATAGTAACCCATAATTACCTAAAAAGTAAGGATCATATAATCCCAAATGGTTCTTTATAACTATGTCCACAAAAGAACAGATAATTATTCCTTGAATAAAATTTTCATATGTTTAAAATTAGGTTTACACATACTATAAAAAGTCTTATAATGTAACCCCATTATCAAAAGAGACTTAATACTCTTAAGAATTTCACCATAACTCTTGAAGCCCTTATATGTTGACTTCTTACTCACTCAACATTCTTCATGATCCATTATCCATTCATTTCCAACTTATTCTGAAATACTTCTTTCCTACAAACAAAATCATGAATCATATCCTAATATTCCAAAATAGGAAAACAAAAATTATGAAATAATCCACACCTTTGATTAGTCATTTCCAGCTTCTTCATACTCAATCGGAATGGAATTAGGTATTGGTAAGTGAATATTTGTATGATCTTGGTGATCCCATTCACGAAACTTCTTCATAGGACATGTGTTTGAATAATGACCTTTCACCCCACATTTAAAACATTCAATTGATCCCTCAAAAAGAACTTCAATCCCTTTCCTCGAGCCAACTGGATGATTCCTTTTTTCATGGATGGTTCTTGCTTTATGACCTTCATTTACACATCTATAGCATATTTCTGTCCCTTTGAAACATTTTCCTAGGTGTTTCATTCCACATCTTTGAAACATAGGTTTTTGAACATACTTACCGTTATGATTATCACCTGTAGTTCTGTAGGGACTTGTTTATCGCATATATGATGCCTTAGAGAAATCACCAAGGTTTAGGTGGTCAATCATGACTCCATATAGTTGGTTGAGGATAATCACAAGAGTTCTCATTGCAGTCCCCATATCATTCAGTTGGTTGCTCAAAAAACTGTCACAGTTTCCTTCACATCCACTGTTACTTTGGTGCCTGCTAAATCCATCCATTTACTAAAACCAAAAAGGTCAGTGTGAGTATATCAACAAAACCATCATATACTAATGAGGAAGATAAACACCAAGATATACTTACTCATTCTCTTTATCTAAAACTATGACTCTTTCTGAAATCCTATCCATTATGGTACTGTCACTTATGCTTAGAGAAAACCCTAACCTCTAAAGTTATCTAAACCGACCTCTGATGCCAACTATAAGGCCCCAGCCTTAAACCTTACTTAATCTTGAGTTATCACAAGATTACACATTGAGGATCTTTTCAGGTTTAGAGTTTTAGATAATTAGATCATGAAACATGCATTACATTCCACATTTAAACAAAGTGGTTACATAAAAGACAGTATTCATTCTTCCCATCAACGGAAACATATTTAAAATAAAACACGGATTCTTTCTTGACACATCCTTGACACTATCATCACATCGTGTACCTTTCCATTGACCTGTGAAAAACATTTCAAAAACTTGGGATGAGCATAAAAAGCTCAGTAAGAGTTAAAAAATATGGAAAGGAAACATGAGTTCATATATACATTAGAATGAAATCATACTTTACCCATAAAACATAGACATATCAAATCATGAATAAATCATAGAAATATTAAGACATAAAAGGTATCTTGAGGCATTCATAACATTCTTACGTAGCGAGTAACCCTCTTGTTAACGTTTGGAATACCCACCACAGTATATTCGCTAAATCTCTTTGGAGAAACCTTAACGTTTCACTCCTTCGCGTTACCCAATGCATTGGAGAGCTATATCGGGCTCACCCGCCCTTAGTTTATCACGGAACCACCCGTTTTCATAACAATGCCCATAAACCATAAAATAAATGTATCACATAAAACATGCATAAATTAAACATAACATTTCCACATTTCAATCACAATATAACATTTTAGGATATTGAAATAATGAATCCATTCAAAAAGAAACCATTTCCAAAACCATTTAAAACATTTAATAAAGTGATTTTTGAATCAAAGTGTCAGATACCACCTTGAAGCTTTTAAAATTTTAGACCATTAATATCCATATAAATAAATCATTAAAACCACTTTGAAAACATGGATATTAATAAGAACAAATAATTAAAACATTTAAAGCGATATTTTGGTTAAAGGGGTTCTACCAAAATTAGAGACACTTGAATACAATAATTGAGGAAAAACATTTACTCAGAACTTTATAATATCATGAGAATAAATGGATTCATGATATAATATTCCAAAGGACAGTATATATTCCATATAAGAGTGAATTGGTGCATAACAACAATGAAGTCTCAGTAGAAATGTCAAATGTGATGAATTCCCTTATAAAGAAGGTATCCTTAAATTAAGGATAATTTAATCTCAAAATTATGTGTGATAAATATAAATACACCCAATATGAGTGGATATTATGTGTAAAACAACAAAATTTCATTCACACGTATTCAAAAGATGACATATTCAATAACTACATGTTGAACCCAAAGAAATTGAAATTGGGTTAAAAAGTTCCCTTGGTAAAATTTGACAGCCTAACGGCATCAATTCAAAATTCAGAAAATTAGTTGGTGAGAGATAAAAAGGGCATATCCTTACTTAGACACAAAATTTACTTCAATAAGGATATAAAAAAACATATCCCAACATAATATTATGTGAATTAGAAGACATAACAAAAGAAGTCTTTTAAGAAGAGGAGTGTGAAAGGTCCCCTTACCGAGTTGGGTAACTTTCGAAACGTACACCCCATGGGAGAAGGGTCATACAATGAAGATGTGAATACCCATAAATGAAATTATACTACACAAAGTGTATAATAATGGTCAGTACATACACCACTAAAAGGAAATTGTGGCAAATGTAGCAAAAATCTCACGGGAATAAAAGTGAGATGAAAAATCCATTACGAAAACTCGGCAGCCTAACGGCGCCACTTAAAAATTCCAAAAAATGGATTTATGAGATAAAATAGGGTCTCTCATAATATTAACATAAAAATTACAGTATGATTAATATAAAATAACATCCCCAAACATAATTAAGATGAGATTAAAAGAAATGACATAAAAGAGAGTACTTAAAAAGAAAGAGAGAGGTTGGTTCCCGTACCTCGGGTCCGACTTGACTCCATCGTTCTTTAATCTCCTGAATAATAAACTTGAGTTAATTTATACTTCCTTAAAGAACCTTTTTCAAGTTCATTATTACTTTTATATCACTTATTACCATGTCATAAACATTATGTAGTCATTTAAGTTAATAATATTTGTTTTGCCGATATTTGGTTCTTAAGTCGAAAGTGGACTTCTTACAATTACATGTTGTTCGTGTGGCCAAATGTTAATTATATACAGAATTTATTCATGATGTAGATATCATATATATCATATATATCCATTATATTCATGGATTTATTATATTACATAACATTTAGAGTTAAGAAACGAAATGCACCGTTCATGGAGACGGTAAGCCGTACGTACGCATGAACGCTACTTCCATTTCTATTTCTTAATTAATGGAATTAAAAAATAATGATACATAATAGTATTTTAATTATAGTATGGTATCATATATAATATCATTAAATATATCCTTTATACACACCATATATGTTATTAACGAATCAAATCACTTTGAGGGGGCGGTAGTCCGCACTTCCTTAAATGAAGATATCGTGTTTACCCATAATGGAAACCATAAAGGTATGACATAAATGAAAAATACAGAAGATTAAGTAAAACATAAATATATTATATATCATATATAAATATATTGTCATCTTAATGGCCACCTTTTAAGGTGTTAGAAGAATGTTGAACAATCATCATTTCGGGAGGCATAAATTCGCCATCCACGGAAACAGTATGTTCTTTAACGATTAGATATAGGTGTGTGTAATTGTAGCTCGAACCATTCTTATAAAAACATCCTAGTATATTGAATATACTGGATTTGTTACAAAAAAAAGAATAAAAAGAGTTTAGGGGGTTGGAGAAGTAAAATAAAACAAAAGGACTCAAGTGAAGACATTACCTTAAAATCGGGTAACTTCCTTTGATTTGAGCTCAAAGGCTTCCTTGGAAAGAATTCTGCCCAAAGTGGGGAATCAAGGAGTTAGATAGGGATGTGGAGAGAAAAAATGGGTAGGGTTTGTCTAAGACAAAGGCTTTGGAAGTGTGGGTAAGGAGGTAGAGGTGGGGGCCTTTATAAGAGGAGAGGAGGGGCACTCTTGGAAAGGTATAAAATGCAACATTATTTCCAAATGAGTTTCGGATTTTAATGGTCCCACATTGATGTTTTTCGAGGATAAGGTTATAAGGGTTCGAAATCCATCCATACAATAGGTTTTTGACATGTTTAGGTCTTAGATTTTACATTATCGTTCCATTTTATTTAAATCGTTAAATAATGAGGTCATTGCTGCATCATCATGATGTCATAAATAATTTAATTTATATAATGTCTAAAAATTATAAAAAAATACTATGATGTAGGAAATATTTTTATCTTTCCAATGAATATTTATAGTCCAAAAGATCATTTATGTAGACAAAAATAAAAATATTTTACATAGGTGATACATTCTTTGTCACATTTAACATTTTTTTTAAAATAAGTATATAAAAAGTCACTTTCTCACAAAAGTGATTTCATGGGGCCCCCAAGTTTGTAACAAGGCATCCCATGGTCGGCCATGAGACAACCAGTAGCCTTAGGACACATTTTGTGGTCATTTTTGTATTATTATGATATTATCTTATTATCTTTAACTACCTGATTACTCATTAATCAAAATAATTAAAGATAATTACCGTCGTTACTGTTCATAATGTCCAAAAACAAAAGAGTCTTAATTACATAATTTGTAACTTCATATTCCAAATATTTAATTAATTTTACCAAATTCCAAACACATAAATTGCAAGAATTAATTTAAAAAAAACTTCCCGTTGTCAAAACAAATAGCGGGTTTTTAGAAACAATATTTATGAAAAGTTTGGCACTAGTTTATGACTAATTCCAAAGTGAAATTAATCTCAATGACCATCATTGAATTACATGGTAAAAATATATTATAATTACACTTTAAAACAAATTAAAAAGATAATATAACTATATAATTAAATTATATGAAAAAGCAGTTTTGATGTAAAATGCAGTATTTTTCACTATTCATTGAAAAATGAACATTGTCAGAAAAATACCAAAAATTAACCCAAGGTAAATTTCAATGCCCCAATCATAAATAATATGTTTATTTTTAAAAAATAGATCTTATAATATTTTCAAAAAGTGGATTTAAAAGGGGTTCACCAACAAAAGGTGGTTAATCGACCTTTTAAAGAATATTAGAATGTTTTCGCTTAAAAACTGGATTCATTTGCATTTTTAGTCCTCTAAAATTTATTGTAAAGAGTAAAAATATTTGAAAAACATATATAATTATTTTTTAGTTAGTTCTGTTCATTCCCTCCATTACAACGGCTAGGCATTAACTACCATTTAAAATAATATTATTTTACTATTAGAGTGCAACGTAAGATTCCCAAGAAACTGGTTGTTGCGTGTTGGGTACGCCATCGAGCATAGCATCCCCTTTAAAGTAATATTAATATTTTATTCACAAATATGCATAAATATAAAGATGTCATATTCTTTATTTACCTGGGGTGTTACAATGAAAGACATGAAAATAAAATAATAAAAACCATAAGTGTTTTGATTAATATCATCATTATAATAACTTGACAAACCAATGTGATTGTTTGATTATTGTTACTTTTATTTAATCTCTTTTAAGTCAACATTGTACTTGAGATCAAAAATATAATTTAAAGTAACTAATGACCATTTTTCATATCATTTTTAATTTCTTAATTCAACCCTCCATGAGTACCTATATGGATATGAAATCTACCTTTCTCTTCAATTAAGTTAACGTGAACAATGATCAGTTGTTGAGTTGGTATGGAATTTATCAAGTGAGTAAGAGCCTATATACCTGTTATGTATTGAGTTATATTTTTTAAATGATGACACTTGTAGGGATTCTATTTCTGTTGATATATTTTTATAGAAATTATTTAACAAATTGGGTGAACCTTGATATATTATTTAATGTAATTTTTAGTCTTTAAATAAGGACATGATATTATATTTCATTTAATGTCATGTAAAAAAATATTCTTAGAATCCACAATTTAAATTATACTACATTAGAATAATTTATTTATTTATTATTATTGATGATAAATAATTTTTAATTGAAAATTAAATATCTTCCTAGTGATAAACATGGAAACCCACCTGGATAACTATAAAAATTTACTGTTTGAGGTGCACATTTAAAATTACATGGATATATATCTATAATTTTTTTATTAAATATCTAATTAAGTGATTATAAAAACTATATTAGAAATATTAATTATATTAAATGTTTTTTAGGATCAAAAAACTGAGACAAAGCATTTAAGGCATGTGATTTAAGTTTCACTTCATACTTTCACTTATTTTAATATAACAAGTCCAATATATCATATAATATTAAATTTTTAGTAATTTTTTATTTATTAAATTTTTATTCGAATTGAAAAGGTGATTTTTTATTTATTTATGTAAAAAATTTGTTTCTAATTGAATGATTTAGAAGAGGGTTATGAATATTAATTATTCCAGAAACATAGTTTAGCATAACATGTACATGATCATGTGTGATTGTAAAACCTTTGAGGAAAGGTCTATAAGAATATATGTTAATGATAATTTACTTAGTGTATAAATAATTATATTATAAGTAAAAATAATATACAACTCTTAGTTATTATATATTAAAAAATATATTCTCATTACATTATTCAAATTTTCAAATTATTAGAAAACACCATCCACCCGATTAATATGTTATGAAAATTTTCTGGTCACATTATTTAATTGTAACCACCCCATATTTAATTGAAATATATTATATTTTTATCACCCAATGAAAGTCCCATACAGGATACAAGATAACCAATGTTAATAGATTCAATTATTCCTTCATTTAAACATATTTTATCCATGTTCATTATTAAGGTTGTTTAAATAAAATGATCAATTATTCATGTAATAATTTTTTTTTGTAAAAAATGAATTCTTGAGAGACATAATATTAAAATTAAATGATGCAATGGATTTTCTATTAATCATAAAATTGTATAATAGTTTTCATTATTATGAATATATATATATATATATATATATTAGTTTATATAACATGTAAGTGATCACCTTAAAAAAGGATGGATATCTCTAAGTAGTAATGTTTTTATCTATTACATTATAATTTTATAATTAGATGAATTTATATCTAAAATAAGTCATGGGTCAACTGATATACTATTTTATCTTCATGATACAGATAGAAAAATAACCAGATAACTATCATCATTCTCTCAACATATTCACTGTGAATTACAATAAATTTAATCTATTTTCCAACTATAAATATAAGTGTTTAGTTTCTTAATTGGAGGAAATTATAACATGTTATATTAATATTCATCTATATATCTCTTAGCCTTGATTAATTAAAACATTCAATTTCCTAACCCACTTGTAATAATAATCTTGATTCATTTTGTTAAATTTTTTCTTTATTGAATGGAATAGAAATATCAAAAAATGGTATTCCATACATTTCATCCATCACTAAGATACAAAATTAAATGAACTAATAATAATTTCCTCCCATTATTGTTAACATAATAAAGAATTATAATATGCAATTTTTTTAATTAGTCTAAATGATGACTTTTAACTTTAATTATAATTTACTTCTTCGGTATGGTGTTCATTAGTTTTATTTAGATGATAAAATTTTAAAAATTCTTCAAAATATTAAAAAAGGGATATCCCTCCAAAATTATTTATATTTATCTTATTTTATATGATCTATAGAGGAAATTTAGAATTATTTAATTTTATATATATTTCATAGATGAATGAGATGATAAATTTTGATGGTATGATAATTTATTTTGATTTTCTGTATTAAACTTACATTTAACATTATCAAATTCTCTTCTTGAAAATAAGAGGTTTTTTATAGTTATCCACATTATGTTTTGACTTTGTTTCTTAGTTAATTATTATATCCTAAAATTATAATTTATAACTCACAACAATTGAAGAATAATTATTATGTTACCCTTATATTTTCCCTTAGCATTTTATTTAGTTTTACAAGTCACCATTATTTTAGTTTCATAATCAATCAGTTTTTTATTATTACAAAACAAAAATAACTTAACCTCAACCAATAAAATTTTTGGGTTATATAATTCAACCAATTAGTGTCTTAGAATATTTTTTAAAATTTATACAAAATAATATTATATGTTCCATAGATTGCCATGATATTTATTAAAAATATTTTCATGATATTTCATTTGTTCGTATTTTTTAATTCCATTCACATTCATCTTATTATGCTAGGTGACTACCTCTTCATATAATGGTTTCACTTCATGGGATTATTACTGATGATTATTTTTTCTAGTATTGGAATTAGTACGCTGGTGGTTATTTTGAAGTGGGAAAGAAAGTTTACCTTTTTATTTTAGAAGAAACCTTATAGGTAATGATTTTAGTTAAAAATATATATATTAAGATTATATTTTCTATGATGAAATTACATGGTATTTTGTATCAATATTTTTGTATACTAATAGAAAAATATTTTTCCACTTATCCTTATAAATGTAATAATTCCTTTATTAACTTGATAATAAAATCCTTTTGTTCTAATAAATTCTATATTTAGTATATTTTAATATCATTTATTAATCATATAATGTATCATAGACCGTATAATTTATCCTAAAAAATATTATAAATTTTATATTATACTAATATAATATGATACTTTTAGTTTTTTATAAATTATTCATAATGTATTGTACAAAAATTAAGCAATATTGGAGGTGGGATATAAAAAATTCCAATAATTAAATTTTTTCTTCAATCCTACAATTTTTATTTTTAATTTTACAATAATAACTTATATTATTATTAGTATGAATTTAGAAACTATCACTAATGTTATGAAAAAAATAAAAGGAATAAAATCAACTCTTCCTTCTCATTTCCCTCTCTTAGATAATCATTTAGAAAATTTATCTTATTTTGATATTTCTATATGTTTTTTGGGATATTTATTTAATTTTAAATATAATTAAAAGTTAAATAAATTGTGAATATAGTACAATTCAAGAACAAAATGAAAAAGACATAAAAAAATCCGATGTATTGTCGTAATTTTTTACCTTGAGATACAAAAATCAAAAGTATAATATTTTTTTAGATTATAATTTATATAAAACAATAGTAACTAACTAACATTCAAATCATTTAGAAAATAATTTCTCTATCACGTTATATGTTCAAATTTAATGAAACGAATTTAAATTAATAAAAAATGAACTATACTTATATTTATATATAGTTTCAGTCAAATTATAAAAGTTTCCCATTTAGGAACCACCTTAAAAATGAATTAATGAACTATAACTTCTAATTCAATCATATTTCTGGATATTTACCAATTAAAACATTTTTTTAATAAAATATAATTAATAATAATGTTCCCCAAGGTATTTTTGATGACATTTTTTTAGTTTATGACCTACATTCAAAAGGTATGTGGTCATTAGGTTTAAATAATGAGGCCTTTAATCATAGAAAGAGGTTAAGAGGATGGTAAATTAGTGCGTACTATAAGTGATCTTATTTCTTATTTTAGTAATATATTATATATTTAATATATATCCCTGAGATCTTTCTTAGTGACAACACCATTTCCCAATTTCATGAATGTGATCGATAAAAACCATGCATATATTTAATGATATATATATATATATATATACATTATAGGTTCTCTATTTGAATTTAAGTGAGATTTTATATGCTCCCACTTTATCAATTAATTATATCATGGTTTAAAGCTAAAGATTTGGGAACCCAATAATTTATCACCATCCAAGGGGGAAGTAGTTGTTGATAATTTGGGATTTCACCCACAAAAATAACTACCAATGTATCCCATTAAAGGGAATAAATACCCACAAAATTAAAGGGAACATATTTTTAAATATTATATATCTTATTGATATGTGAAGTGGACCATTATAGATCTGTTTAAGGTGTTGAATTAATAATAATTTATGAATTGTTTAAATAAATGTTAAAAGTACCATTGGGGTTACTTTTATATGTGTGTTTCCAATATCATTAAGGTTCGTTTTAGGGTGATTCACATTAGATCAATGTGTAGAATTTTAAGTTAATTATTTATTTTTAATATCATTATTCAAGGATCATGACACCCTATAGTATAATGTCATATTATTAAGATCATTTCCTCTTATTTTAATGTCATTAAGGATGTATTACTTTTTTAAACGAGCATAAAATTGGTTTTTTAGGACTCACATATGGGAAATCATTCCTATATTGACTTGATAAATGAGTCATGTCAAGGATGTTTTATAATAAACCAATGTTAGAGACCCATTTTTTCAACTGTCAAAATAATTGTGAATAATATATATGTGATGTAGTGAAGAAGTGTTGAAGCATGCACTATATTGGTGAACCATTTATTTTTTTCTGGCTCATTGATTGGAAGGATAAATGATAAATCTGACTAGAAAATTAGTGGGAAAAGATATAATGAACAATTTATAATAGAGAGTATCTTGAAAACATGATCTACAAATGACTTAGCTAGATCATGTCAAGAAAACACAAATATGAAAACAAAGTATTTAAGTATTATAGAGGGGTTACACAAAGCATCTGGGATGAGTATTTTAGATTAGGTATTTTTTAACTTGTTTTTTAATTATAGGGATTATGATTATCAAGGGAACATATTATTTTTAATACACTGAGGAACCTATCATTTAGGAAGGAAAACTAGTGGGGGTGTTTCTCATATATGCTAAAATTATATTTTCAAATAATATATTATTAACGGGAATCAAATTAATGTGTATAGTGACATAGTCATATATGTTGGGTAGTTTTGAAGGATCCCTTGATAGAGTATCATTTTCATGTTCTTGACCTTTTATAATAGAAGTAAGTGATTTACTCTCATTAATTATAGTCTATTAAATATACATGGAATGTATAAATTATATATAATATTCTTTTGAATTATTTTTTATGATTCCTACCCATTAAAACGTGGGAAAAAGGTACACTAGGACGAATGTGGTTAGAAAATTATTTAAATTATATGCTGAATAGTGGGGTATATAATGGATAATGTGGAGTAATCAGGGGGTCTTACCAAGATTTCACCCAGTCCATCTAATAATTATCTTACACAAACATCGAATAACCATGAAATTAATATGTGAGAGGCTTGCTCCCTCTTTATAATAACATTTAAAGTCTACATGAGGTAATTCTTCTATGAATAACTTAAAACTACATATTT
Organism: Viscum album; assembly: GCA_963277665.1. Lineage (NCBI taxonomy): Eukaryota > Viridiplantae > Streptophyta > Magnoliopsida > Santalales > Viscaceae > Viscum > Viscum album. The sequence goes on along the minus strand of OY728136.1, from coordinate 1,500,808,672 downwards.
ACATAAAAATGATGCAATTTCATGAACATCATGATTTAATAAATTATTTTAATCCCCAATTGATTTTTTAGGATCATATTAGTTGTCACACACCATAACCGCTTGGGTCTATATATAAAAATATCCCTCAGAAAAATATTTATGAAAGAACATTAAGGTTCCACCATGATACTAAATACAAAGAAGCACAGTAAAAATTCCACATTATTGTAAGGAAATATTAAATTGTTATAGGTAATGATGGGATCAACATAATAAATCTTGGTGGATGTAGGTAAAAACCTACCTCATTCCCAAAATAGTATAGATCCTCCAAAATAATGATGTGTTGAATGAATCTAAAAGAGGCACAAATGATATTTGGTTCCATTGATCATATAAAAATGGGTGTTATAAAAAATTCCCATAGTGTTCTTGTTTCATCATGTAGAGGTATTTTCAATTTCATTAAGTCTTCATCTACAAAAATTTTCCCATTAATCATCTTGATAAAGTAGTGATTGGATTTTCCATGAATTAATAAATCCCCACGTAATAATAGGATCTACTTATAACAAAGAGGATTTAAATTATAGGAAATAAATGTTATTCAAAAAATATCTATGTGAACCATAAAAATAAGAATTCTAATGGTAATGCATACCTCAAAAATTAGGGAGTTTGGTCTACTCATTCATTACTTTGTAATAATGTTGGGAGTTCTTTGAAACATCACACATCCAAATAGATATTCCTTGACAAGTCCCATATAAAACTCCACTATATAATATTACTTTTTTACACACCATATAAATATATTTCTAAAATAATAAATAGGGTTTAACTACATAGGTAATCACATATAATTTATTTGAATTCCTTCCTTTAAAAACCATTTACATGTGTATTTTAAAAACATTGTGTTTTTATATTTTTGATTATTAGTATAATTTATATGAAAAATTATTAACATTATTGGTTTTTAAATGTCAAATATTTTATTTTTTGGTAAAAATAAACTATTTTTGTTCATGTTTCATCAAAAAAAATCATACAAATTGTAGAAAGTACGGAATTTATCACTAAACATATTGATATTTACCCAATATATGTTAATGTTTATCAAAATGTAGTCCTCACTAGTCTTTTCAAACTACAGTTCTAGGATATCATATTTTCCATTACGCTACCATGTATAAAATTTTGGACTTCACAATGATGTTCAAATTCCCTTTTATTTCCAAAATCTTCAATAAAATGGTTCATGTCTTCTCCTTACCATATTCAAGTGAACATTTATATAAAAGGAAAAAAATTCATTTAATCATATTTGGGAAGTTAATAAATCCTAAAAAAATCAAATTGAATCAAGATTATTAATATTAGGGTAAGAAAACAATCTTTTATAATTTTTCTACTATTTTGGACACATTAATGAATGACACCAATAAAGGATAGATTTTTCATTGATATCTGAATGATGGTGGTAGATTCCTTGTTGAATGGGCTTAGGTGTGTTGGGTTTATCAAATATGTATGGATTACACTAGGAAAATGTAGGTAATCGAATTATTCTAAGAATCACAGACTTTACCATTTGGGTTGTATTAGAAAATGTATCACCTTTTAGAGTCAACATATAGTTTATTAATATATACAAACACATTTCATCTTCCATGTGGTATAGTCATTATTAGCATATGTGGTATACAATAATTATCTATTGTCTCGATTGTTTGGAAGATGTATTTTGAGTGTATCTCTACATCTAATTTTAGAGGATATGTAATGAAAATACATTACCCTGAAATGGATGTGTTAGAATATTAAAAGATGATACTGATGTAAGACCTTCATCCCTTCAGTTAATGGTTGTATGTTTTCTTTTATCCTAATGGGATATGGTTAGAAGTGAGGCTCTTAAAGAGATATTTTTCTCAATGAGTGTTTCTAATGAAAAATTTAGGCTTCTGATAGTTTCTTTCAGGGGGTTGAATTATGTGAAATCATTCATGTTGAGCACATAATTTTTGAAAGGCCTCCAATGGGTTTTGTTTATGGAGCAAGAAACACCCAAAAAATATCATTTCCATGATGACTATGGACCTACTTTCCAAAAAAATAAGTTCATTGGGGAAACGAACAATGATACTTAAGAACTAACATTGGGTGAGTGTATCGGAATCCAAACTCATCACACCCTTATTGGGGGGACTATTTCATATTCTCGGACACTCTTATTGATTTAAGATGTGTTTTTGAATCCTTTGTTCATTTCCAAGTACTAATAATACAGATCACCCTGAGGAAATGACCAATTATGAACATGCATGGTTCTAGAATCAACTAAATGTATTTGAGGATCTCCATTGATAGGGATATTTATATGTATTTTTGGTTTTCCATAAATGTTACCATTTTTATATGGATTGAGATTATTTTGTAGTAAATTAGAATGTAACTAGTTTTATGCCACATGGTGATGTGCTTAGGAATTTACTATCATACAAGGAGATAATTTTTTTTATATCAGGATCAAAAACATATAATGAGATTCTTATGTATCCTCATGAAAGGAATCGGAACCCACATAGTTAGGTGTCGCTTAAAAGAACACATCACCATCTAAGGTCTTGATATGACGAATGAACCATGCAGTTTAATGTCATATGAAAAGGACGCCCAAGAAGAAAGTGCCTAGTCAGGTATGATATTGGAATTATGTTGAGGCGAACCGAGGGACCTGAAAGAGATGTTGTATCCAAGGATGATATAACCCTACAACGAATGTGGCCCAGAGAACATTAGAGTGAATTTGAGTGTTGGGTTTGGACCTAAGTGATACTTCCTACATATGCAAATTAGTGGGGAATCAATGCCCATATTTTTTTGTTAAGGGTTGGGAATACACTGTATATGAGGCCTATTTGAGGTGAAATGATTGGGGATTGCACTCATAAGGATTCCCATTGAGAATGATTGGGGATTATACCATATAGAAGGCCCACCATAAATTTGGGATCGTGAAGATGTCATGATCACTGCTAACCCTTATGCTCATGTGATTTATGCTATGTGCGAGAAACAAGAGGATTAAGTAGATCTAAAGAACCCACAGTGGTATTTCTCTGTTGGTGGACAAATGATAGATCCCAAATGGAGTGGGACATGGATTTTAGTGTGAACATGTCTTATATTTTATTCAAGTAACTGGTATAATCACATCTTATGATTTATATGGATATGTCCTTGGCTACTGAAGAGGACCAAGTGTTCCCCTTCTCCCATGTAATTCTAGGGGATAAATCTAGGAGGGATGCCCTGCTGGTTCCTATGAAGAAGAGGAGAGTGTGGAACTAGACATCATCAAAGGGAATGGCCAGTGGTTTCACTCAATCCCTATAACTGGGAGGTTTGTGTGAGAACCTACATGTCCAGAACCCTTATTTCAATCGTAATGTTGACTCAGTGATATTATTAGTGTCTCAATTTTCATGGAGGACACAATGATGTTCCTGATGATCTTATCATACATGCCAGGTTACTTTGGATGAGGCTTTGGCCCGATTTCATTAGAATGGTTCACGGAGGGGCCAAAGTGGGACCCAGCGATACAATGGAATAGGGTGATGGGAGAGAGTAGAATTCATGTGGATTCATCCCTCCACCTATAATTTTTTAATGTGAGATGAGGTTCCCTCTCCGAAGCATATTTCTACGTGGGTGAGGGTATGGTCTAGGTAGTATTATGCTATGCGACCCAGGATCCTTCCATATTTCATGTTACTCCATGGGACTAGGATCCTTCCATGGATCTTGTTGCTATACAGTGTGAAGTTCCTTCTACATAGCATTTTCCTACATGGGGAAGGGTTCTACACAAATATTTTTGTGTTATGTGGGTTGGTGGATCTCAAAGGGGACATCCCAATATGTCCCACCCAATGGTTTGATGGAATTGTAAACCAACACCAAGAGTCAAAGCTGCCAGTGTCATCATTTATTACATGCACATTTTTTTCCATGGGTCCAAATCCATTTATTTTCATTGAATGAATTTAATGTTCCGTATTTAATATTTTTTTTGGTATCTTTTGTACCGTCATAAATGCTCTGCATTTAATATTTTGGTCTTTCCTTGTACCGTCATAGATTCTCTGTATTTAATGTTTTGGTCTTTCTTTGTACCAACATTAATGCAATGCATTTATTGTTGTGGGTCTATAAATTGATGTAATTGTAGTCTGAAATTTTAATCGTGAAAATACAAGGCTTGAAAGCTTCTTTGTGTTGTGTGGAAATTTTTCTTCATCTTCACTATTTCTTCTTCTCATATTTCACGGCTTGTATTGCAAACATGGTTTCTATAAACGGGTTTTAAGTTTGCTGATGGTCATGATTTTTATTTCCACCTTAATGGTATATGGTATGCTAATCTGCTGAGAATTGATGGTTCTCTCCAAATTCATCTCTGAGGGTCCACTTTTTTGTATTCTTCTCATATTTATTCTCTTTATTTTGGTTCGCCTAAGTGGAATTTTATACAATAATGGAGGGACCCAATAACGGAATGGTTGGTCATCTACGGTGGCCTATAGGGAAACATTATCGGGAGACCAAGGAGGACACGACAACACAGAAATGATTTGGATAGTCATTTGTTGTGGAATAAATCACCATCCGCCTCTATAGATGACTTGGTTTGAGTTTGAAGATTTGGGTGTACCATCTCATCCAACAAATTATTTTGTTTGTGGGGGAGAAAATAACCGTTCAACCTCGAAAATGACTTGGGTTAATTTGCGGGTTCTAGTGGTACCATATCATTCTGTAAATGATTTTTTTCAGGGAGCAGTTTCCAAAGTTGTGGAACTCCATGAAGCGCGGCGATCCACGTTGTGACTGTTACTATGTTGCCCCGATTTTTCCTTAGCGGATTCAATCCCTTTGAATATTTTTCTTCAAATTATTCTTCTCTATTTTTTTTCTACCATTTGACCTGTTCTTCGAATTTTATTCTTCTTGTATACGGAATTTTCACGACCTAGAAAATGAACCCCACCTAAATGGGGTTTGATCGATGAAAAGAATGGATTATTTTGATGTAGAAAGTGGTGTTGTTTTCAAGTGGTTTGCGTTATATAAGTGGAAATAAAAAATGGTACCTTGTTTATAATTTTACTTTAATGATTTCTTTATGAACATTATCCATATACCAACTCTTGATCGCCAACTGCTTCCACATAGCATTTCTCCTTTACATATTCCTTTTCCGTGAACTGAACCTCGTCACTCGCGAATGGTAATTTTAAATTCTACAATATGAGTAGCCATGTTTTCTGCAGAATGAGTGTTCTGTTGACTGAATTACTCACATGAAAACTCATCACTGTCCAACAATCTGTGGGCCACTACATCGTGACCTGATGGTTCACGGGATAATTGCTTCAGATAAGGACAATTCACAGTGCTAAAAAATAGTCATTTTTATGGAGACTAACCCCTTGTAATCCCTATTTTTTCTAAAGGGATGTATCCCTCACATGAAATTTCTCTTATTGGTGGGTCTCTTTCCACTACCAATGAGAGGAGGAAATACAATGTGGATTTCATTGTAAAAAAATTCCAAAATCACTGCAAACCCATTCCACCAATCTCTATACAGGACTTTGAGTACATGAAAAAACAGATGTCTATTCTCAGAAAAATATCCTATTTATGCATTTGGGCCGACATCCAATGTTTCGAATAAAGAACAATGAAGAAAAAATAAACCTAGAGCCTGGATAATCAAGAAGAGAAACATTCCCTGATCCAACATCTCAATGAGGGTGTATTTATCTGGGAATCACATGTTACCAAGTTTATATAGAACTAAACTCTTCGATTGCTGGAGGAAGTTGTGAAACAACCAAATGAAATGCAACATCTCATAATGATAAAATGATAATGGACTAAATGATATAACTTATGTCATCAAGGTCCACATTTCATTTTGGGAGCCGGGGTGATTATGACCATAGAGTTAAGTGTTTCTGACCTGGAGTAATGATCTCAACGGATGACCTTCTGGGATGTTTCCCAGGGTGTATGAGAGTGAGGAAAAATCACAATAGAAGGAATATGTGTAGACATTTGAGGGATAATCATTCGTTAGATGACCTGTTTAGGCATGTGGGTGGGCCCCAGGGTGGGGTCCACGTGTCTTTGGGCCAATTGGTCGTACCTGGCAGGCCAAGACATGATGACCATGTTATGACAAGTTTTATGTGCTATCAGCGGGGACCAATTGTTACATTTGGTATTAGAGGTGGTACCTAGCCTTAAGTGTGGTGCACTACCATGGTTGAGATGTAGGGTCCACAACAAGGGTGTTGTGATCTAAAGGATGGTGAATGTAACATCCAAAATTGACAAAGGTATAAATGACTAAATGATATGAATCGCAGCAACAAGGTGCAACTTTCTTTTCAAGGGCCTACCTAATTAGAACTCCACAGTTAAGCATGATTGGATTGGTGGAGTGATCAAGATGAGGGCCTTTTAGAAAGTATCCAAGGGTTCTTGTGAGTTTGGAAAAAGCACATCCAAATGAAAATGGGTTGGAATATGGGGAAATCATTAGTTAGATGATGCATTCGGCCATGTGGGTTGGCCCCTCAGTGGGGACCACATGTTAGGATAAATTGGTAGTACATAGAGGGCTATGACCCGATGACCATGTTAAGGTGGGGCGTATGTGCTATCAGTGAGGCCTAGCTGTTACATGAAAACATCCAATATTTATCACCATATCACATGGAAGGCCCTGACAAGTGTGAAACAAGGGTGTACATTGATGTGGGACCTTCATATAAGAGACTCATTTACCCTGGACTAGGGGTGGACTTTCTGGGTCTGCCAGAGCTGTGTTGAATTTTAAAGTTGAGTTGATGGATGTGAGGATGTATGAAGATGATTTAGTGTGGTATTCTTAATCCCACCAAAATTAAAAATATATCCTTTAGGCTATTAAAATATGTATCTCTTAGAGAAATAATTTCTATGTGGATCATGGGGAACTTGGTATCAGTCTCTGGGATGTCTGGTTGTTTCAGGGGTTCCCATCATGTGTAACTTGTATGATGAGTTTCTATCACCACATTTAGTTTAGGATGATGTGGATACGACCCCTATCTCACTAAGAAGTTTATTGTTAATGATGATGTCCTTTTTAAGAGTGAATCTTGTCCAAAGTAAGATGTCCCATTTTCTGATTGGATCTATTCCATTTCAATGCTATGTAGTCAGGGGAACAACGTGAGGAGGATGAGGACTTTCTAGATTATTGAGACATGAAGGTGTTCGGTGACTATTGGCCCATGCATAAGGAGGGTTGGTTTAATGAGTGCAGTTGGTATATCATACCTAATGTTGACCATCTATTCAGATAGGAATTCTTTCATTCCATGTTTCGGAGTGGATGGATTTTCCGAGTGTGTGACTCTACTAACATGGTCATAGTCACAAAATTCATTATGGAAACTCAATTTTCCTCTAATAGTTATATTAACCTTTCTGTCCCAGTGCTGGTAATTATTTACCATTTTTTGGGATGGATCAATGAGGGGATGACACCATAGCATCTGGTTGGTCCATTTCAAGTTATTTGGCCCTGGGTAGAATCCCATATGGGAGGCTAAATATATATCCACACTCAAAAGATCCCAGAAGCTATCACCCAACCATATCTTCAAAGTATAATATGGGTATTTCTATTGAAATAGAGTGAGTATAAAATGATGCATCCTCTCAACTATCACTATCAATTTTCATATACTTCATATGTTCCCCCTTGTGGTACTTTGGTAAACAATAGATCTAGGGACCGCTTTAGGTGAGTATATCTTATCTCTTTGAGATAAGGAATCCTAGTTTCCTTTATTGATGGTGTGCTCATAGGAGGGGGTATGCAACCTATAGATTTACACATCAATTCAACTATGTCAAGATGAGGATTTTATCCATTAACAATGTGCACTATGAGAAATACATAATGATAGATTGGAAGCTATGGTTGATGTGTACTTGGGAGGAGACATGACGCCAAATTAGAATTCTTCCTACAATGGGTTTTAATCATGCACTTACCAAATATTATTCCATGGTATGGAACTTCTCATACCCCAATTATCAAAAGGAAAAACCAGTCCTTGTTGCCTTGGGAAAAAAATTTAATAACACTATAGGGAACCAAACACAAACAATTGGGCATTCTATGCCTGAGAAAAAGCTAATAAAATCTGTTGTTTTTATCCCCCAAGGGAGATATTTAAGGCTTGGTGTTAAACCTCTCAGTTTTTTTATACTTCCACTCAATTCTAATTATCCATCCATCATGATGATGTTTTTCCTTCAACATGGAGGAAATGGGATTCTTTGAGGAGTTCACATCTGTCTCATGCACTGTGGAACTTTATAAAAGAGGAGGATGTTGCATTGAATGGATATGAATATAAGTCACTGAGTGCCACTATCTCTTACGTTGAAGAACCTAATAGGGTGGATGACTATCTTTGATGCCCAAATATCATTGAAATTGGGTAAAAGTTTAAAATTTATGTTTTCTACTAACTACAATGTAGTGGTAAGTAGGGTTAATCCCACAGGGAAGGTTGGTGACCACAAATCTTCTTAAAACCTTTCGAAACACCCCATTATTGTCAAAAGTGTAGAAAATCATATTTTTTGTAATATTTTTAACATTTGTTCTTTTTTATATATATTTTGTTCTATTCTAACTATAACGAGACATGAAGTATTATGAAAATAGTACGCAACAGAGACAATGATGAAAAAAATAAACAATCAAAATGAAATGCCTAGGGAATACTATATTTTACTGGTTTTAAATATTTCCTTTCCACTAGAATTATTTCATACATAACCACTAAAAATACTCACTTATTTCCCTCTCCATGAGATAATTCATTCAGATTGATAAACCTTAGAGTTCACCACTCCAAGAAATGATCAACGATAGGATTTAATTTTGAAAAATACAACAGAACATACTTACCATTACTCATGAAGTTTTCATTTTGAATTAAATGCTTAAAAAAATGTATCCATGATCATTCTCACTGAATGTTCATAGTTTTAAAATTGAAATCACGTGGCATGATGCGATTGAATGAATTCATAATTGATCTCTCCAATCAATTCTAAATACATTAAAATAAAAACATGAAAAAGAAGATAAAGATATAACCAGTAGAAGAACAAATTTCACAAAATATAATTACTTACCTAACTATCATGTTTGTTAAAAAAATTAAAACATTATAGAATATAGTAAAATATGTAAATCCAGGGGGAGCAAGAACTCCCCAAATGATGCTTTGCACTTGGGATCCTTCGATTCCAAGATTTTCCGCTCTCTAGGTCTCCTGGATCTGCTTCTGTCCACTACGAAAAAGTGAATGACTATTGACCCCCACTCCAAATGCTATTTTTTATCTTTAATATATAAATTTTCAATCACTGCTTGTCACTGCATGTTTTCCATCGACATATAGTTGTTTTACACTGTTGCATCACACACATATTTTTTTGGTGAAACACACATAGTTTTAGCCTTGCCCATGTAACTAACTTCTTGCGAGATAGTTGAGTGATCCTGGACATGTTTCAGGTTCCAACACATATCTTCAAAACAAAATCATAGAGTTCTTAAAATAGTTAAAAATAAATTATCACTTAAATAATAAATTATATTAAAGAAATTAAATTATTATTTTATTAATCAATAAATTTTTACTTTATTTAATAGTTGTTATACGTTATTATTTATTTAATTAGTTTATTATTATGAATGTTCTTAATTTATTTATCAAGTTCATAAATTAATATTTATTCATTATATTATTACATTGATATTATTAGTAATAAGTTTATATTAAATTATATTACTATTTAATTAATGACTTTATTTAAATTATTAATTTTATTATTATAATTTTTTTATAAAGTTAATATATAATTAAAGAATTTAATTAAATTTATTAGTTTATTTTTATTTACTTTAAATTTTAATTTTAATATTTTAGTTTTATTACTTAATTAATTAGTTTGTTTTATCATTATATTTAACTATTATTAATTTATTTCAATCATGATAATTATTTTATTATTATTATTACTTATGTTTAACTTGTTATTATATATTATTTTTAATTTTTAACCACCCCTTCCCTTATCTTCTTCAGTGCAAGTCAGGGAGGGTTGACTACTCATTTTCTTCCATGAGAAACTAGCGACAACTGGCGCAACCCCAGGCGGATCGACAACATCCTTCAATGACGGCACAATATGATGAGGTAGTGATGTGGGTCGAATCCTCCCACTTGACTCATCTTGGGTTCCCGTTGTCTCCCATTTATAGTGGCAGCTAGTTCGTTTCTAGATCCGGCAGATGGCATCATGATTTCATCATAGCAGCGGTCTCAGTGATGGGATGCAGGTGCAACGAACTCGGCTGGACAGGAGGACGAGGCCAGTGGTTCATGTTATTAGATGATAAGGCACAGTGGAGGAAGCTTCAGTTTCATAGGAGAGGAACTGGTTGTGCCGACATCGATGACTGGTGATGGTAGTGAGGGGAAATATGAGAGGTTGACACCCTTGGAAGCAAAATTGGGGGAAAGACCGACACAAACACTATAGATTCGGTGTTGGTGAGTGGTAATTTTCTCTTTCATTAGAACAAAAAAAAGGGAAAAAAACTTAATTACTTAAAATAAGCATAAAATATAATTAATTAAAATAATAATAAATTAATTAATTGACTAATTAAATTAAAAAACTAAAATAAACATAAACTAAATATTAAGAATTAAAATAAAATTATCAAGTAAACATAAATTTGGTTTTTAATTTAAATTAAACTTAACATTGAAATTACATTTTAAAATTATTAAACATAATGAATTTAATTAATAACATATATGAAGATTAAACTAATTTGAAAAGGTTAAATTTTAAATATTAAATTTAATTTTTTTAAATAAATTAATTAAATGGATAACAGTGAGTTTAAAAGAAATGTTTCAGTGACTCAATGAGTCACCGAAACTGGAAAAAGAGAACATGGGTGTGTTGTTAGAAAGAATATACTGATGGTTAGTGTGTGTCGGATGACGAGACCGAAAAAATAAAAATAAAATCAGTAACTCAAAAATTGTAAACTTTATACATAAAAGTTAACTAAATATTTAATAATGTAAAATATTTAATTAACTAACTAAATTAAGACTAAAATTATGTATTTTGATTAAATTAAAACATAAGAACATAACTTATACGAGTTAATTGAATCATTAAACAGAAAAAATAATTAAGGATAATTTATTTTAATCAATTTTATATTAAAAGATATTAAATTAACAACTGAGTTAATTAATAAGGAAATAAAATGATTAATTGAAAACATCATATAAAGAGACAAGTAAAACACTAAAAAAATAAGTAAAATATTATACTAAAAAGATTGGTGCGTCTTAATTAGTTATTTTAAAGGATAAATTTACATAACTATTTATAAAAAATTGATAAATTAATAAATTTAATTATAAAAATACAAAAGTACAATAATTTCATAAAAAGTGGAAAATTGATTAATTATATTGTTAAATATTATTGTAAAATATGTGGAAAATAGTGTCAAACTAAGGCCAAATCAAATTCCTGACACTTAAACACTATTTTTCTATATACAATCCCATTTTTTATTATAATTGAAAAAATAGAAGTGTATTACTATTTCTTGGCTCATACTATAACATGTATTACACTTTAAAAAAGAGGACAAAAACATGTGGATAGGCATTCCAAAGATGTCTTCAAATCAAGTCTTTCCTTAAATAAAATACCCAGGGGTAATAAAAAAGAGCGATAAATCATTCACTTATGAAGATATTCTACCCCATATATGATTCTGCTTAGTACCTCATTTCAATCCAAGCTTAAGTTCCAAGTCCAAGAGTAAAAAAAATGTTTAATATATTTGGATTTAAAAACAAAACAAAAGGAACTTTGTACTTTTAATCATCACCTAGGTTCAAAAATAAATATTTCCTCTGTGAATCACCTTATTAAAACAACTTAATAATTCACATATAAACTAATTTCCCCCTTCTTCATCTAGAATTCATCATTCCCTTAACCTTAATGAACTCATTTTTTTACAGTAGACACATTATTTTATATTTTCTAAGACATGTATTATGTGATATACACTCTGCGATACACTTATTCAAAGTGTACATAGGGCTTATGGTAAACAGAATTGCACCCTGAATCTAGGGTCTCATGGATTCACTGTGGGACCCAAATGTTATGATTACTCAAGTTTCCAAAGATTTATATCAAACCATTCAAACGGGCACACCAAAGTGATTTCTTTAATAAATTAATGAAAATTTTGTCCCCTAGGAAATATTTTAAATTTCTAGTTCCTATGGTTATGATCAAAATTCCACAAAAATGTAACCTTCGTCACTAAAAAACACAGTCCCTAAACAAAATTTTCATAAAATCACTGGAAGAATCACTCAGTAATCATTCACCAATATTAATTTCATATTCAAAGTAGATCTTAACTAACAAAAATATATCATCCTAAGGAAAGAATCAATTTTATAACAAAGTGAAGCCAAAAATTATGTTAGAATTATGAAAAATGTTTACCATTTTTTAAAAAAGGTTTCAAATGGTAGTGGGATTTGATGAGATTTTCATTAAGTACAATTTAACTCATCATATGTTGACCCCTACCCCACACTTAAAACCCAACTTTGTCCCCAAAGTTGAATTATAATGTATAGAATAACAATTTATCTGTTAAAGTTGAACACAAATATACTATTGAGTATATTTATGTCATGTATTATGGGTTTTAGTGGAGTTAAAAAAATATATAGTTTTCCACTATAGTTTCATTAAAGGAGGTTCATTAAACAATTAATTGAATTATCAATTATGTCAGTAATAATTATTTTCAATTACAGTTTACACAGTTGCATATAAAACATTAATGTATAAAGTGAATTGGGTTTAAGTAATATTGACAAAATTGATTCTGTAGGATGTTCAATAATGAAAACAATGTTCATTCTATACACGCCACAAATTTAAGCAGGTAAAAATAATGTACAAGAAAATCGTACAAGTCCCCCCCCCCACACACAAACACTTAATTCCATAGAGTTAGTAATTTTTTTATCAATGGAATTCAATTTTTTTTAGAAAATAGAGACATGCAGAATTTTAGTAGAATATAGTGACATTTGTAGAAACTTTTTTCTCAAAGAGACATGCATATGACTTTTTAGTATAACACTATGAAAAGAGACATATTTTAAGAACACTAAAGTTTTCATCAAACCTACATTTTCAGAATAATTTATTTCCAGAACAAGGTGAATTTTTTTGTGTAACATTAACTGAGTCACCAATAGAACTACTAATGAGTCACTGACAGTAATGTATCTGTGGATCATGAGCATCGGTGTGTCACTGTATCATCGATAACAGTGAAACTATTACTAATCAGTGACTTTTTATTAAAGTGAAAGGAAAAGAAAATATGAAAGAAGACTAAAGAGTGGAGTTTTCCCCAAAATAAATTTTTATCCTTAATCCTCTACCATGGGAATTCCCCTCCCTCAATGACACAGTAGCAGAAGACATGGTAACTATGAAACAAGAACAAGGAGAAGCACTAATAAGAATTGCACAAAAACATAGAATGGTACAATTTTATTCAAAGACAAAAATGAAGAAAATAAAATGAAAAAACAAGAACCATGGGTTTCCTCCCATGTAGTTCTAAGTTTAAAGTCTTCATATTAAATTTATTCAGAATTAGTTCTTAAGAATATTCTAGGCAAACAATCTACTTGGCTATCCTTGAAAATAATGTTTAACTCACTACCCATTAACCAGAATAAGTTTATTCTCTTCACCTAAAATCTATACATATCCATTCTTAAGAACTGTAACCACAATAAAAAGACCAAAACACTTAGATTTATATTTTCTAGGAACAATTTTGAGTGATGAATTAAAGAGGAAGTCCTTCGGTCTAGGTTTAAATTATTTGGTTTGAAGAATAATGAATGATTTTAGTCATTTCCTTGTTAATTCTTGAATTATCATATGTCTCTGCCATATCTCATCTAACTCTATGATATCAAGAAATATCCTCTCACGATCACTCTGAAATTAAATGTTCAGAGCATTAACTTCTCAATATGAATTATGTTGAAACTATAGAGGAAAATGAATGCATATTCCAAATAATATCCTATATGGAGACATAACTATTGGGGTCTTAAAATATGTTCTATATGCCCATCCAACTTCATCCAATTTAAGAGATGAGTCTTCTATAATTAGAGACAATTTTTTCATTAATTTGTTTCAGCTCCCTTTTTGATACTTCCACTTTTCCACGAGAATTTGGATGATAAGGAGTTCCTGTTTTATTAATACATCTATATTTTCCATAAAATCCTTAAAATTTTAGTTTCTAAAGTGTGTTCCATTATCAGTATTAAAGGCTTTGAGAACTCCAAATCCTGAGAAAATATTCTTTTTGACAAATTTAAGGAAATTGTTGGTTTTGTTGTTGGGTAGTTAAACTACCTCAACCCACATGGATACATAATCTTACACCACTAATATGCACCCATTCTCATGAGATGATGGAAATGGACCCAGAAAATATAAACCCGAGACATAAAATATTTCTACTTCAAAAATACCCTTTTGGATGACTCTTTCTTCCTGGCCACATTGCTTAACCTTTTGCACCTATCACAACAACCCACAAAGATCCTAGAATTATTGAAAATGGATTTCTAATAAAAACCAGACTGGTGGACTTTTTGAGCTGCCCTTCCTCCACCATGATGACATCCCCAAGGCGAGGAGTGACAACTCTCTAGAATAGGAAGAATCTATTCTTCAAGAATTCACCTCCTAAGAATCCCTTTAGCACACCTCTTAAAAAGAAAAGGGTCATCCAAATAGAAATACATAGTTTCATAGATGAATTTATTTGTTTGGTTATTGGCAATATTTTTGGGAAAGACTCATACTACTAGGAAATTGGAAAAATCTACATACCATGTAGACTGCCTGATTGACACAGTGAGATGTTTTTCATCAGGAAAGTAAAAGTTTATCTCCTTGAGATCCTCATAATGGGTATCAAGAAGCCTAGATAGAATATCAACAACTATGTTTTCAGCTCCATGCTTTTCCTTATCTCTAAACAAAAATCCTATAACAAAAAAATCCTTCTAATCATCCTGTGTTTGGTTTCATTTATTAAAAGAATGTACTTCAAGGTGGAATGGTAAAGGAAAATGATTACATTAGAACCTAATAGGTACTAACTAAACTTCCTTAGAGAAAACGAAACAGCTAAAAACTTCTTTTCAGTGGTGGTATAGTTTTTTTAAGCCTCATCTTGTAGTCTAATAGAATAGTATACCACATATAGTTTCTTATCTCTCTATTGTCCTAGGACATCTCCAATGACCATATCAATATCATCACACATAAGTTTAAAAGGAATTTTCCAACCATGTGAAGTGATGATAAGTGATGTATTGAGTTTCTTCTTAAGAATAATGAAAGTTTTATGAAAGTTTTCATCAAAATGAAAGCGAGCATCCTTAAATAGTAAAGAACACATTGGATTAGTGATTTTGGAAATGAAATTGATAAACATTCAGTAACAACTAGAATACTATAAGAAAATTATAACACCTCTTACATTTTTAGGAGATGGTAATTTTATAATGAGTTCAATTTTAGAAGTGTCTTCCTCCAAACCTTCTTGGGAAACTTATGTACTAAAACAATACCCTCAGTGACCATAAATTTTCTTTTTTCCCTATTAAGAACAAGGTTGGTTTAAATGAATCTCTCCAAAAATAACTCTAAGATTTTCTTAACATGTATCTAAAGTGATTCCCATAATAGAGAAATCATCCATGAACACTTCAATGATCCTAACAATCATATCAGAAAAAATAGACATCATGCATCTTGTAAAGGTATAAGGGGATCCACAGAACCCAAATGACATCCGCCGGTAGGAAAATGTACTAAAGGGGAATGTGAAAGTAGTATTCTACTGATCCTATAGAGCTATTAGAATCTGGTTGTTACTAGAATCAAAATCTAGAAAGTATAAAAATTCATTCCCAGGAAGCCTCTCAAGAAGTTGATTAAGAAATGGCATTGGAATATGGTCATTCCTAGTGGCTGCAATAAGATTTATATTGTCTATACAGACTCTCCTCTTTTTGCCATTCCTAACTTGAATTTTGATATTTTTTCATTTTTGACAATAGTGAAACCTCACTTTTATGGATAACTTGGACAAGACTTACCCAAGTTTTATAAAAAAGAGGGTAAATTATTCCCGTGTCCAGAATTTTAATTAATTCATCTCTCACAAATTCTCTCTTTCTTGGATACAATCTTCATTGGCATTCTCCCCAAGGCTTATGGTTTGGCTCTATAAGAACGAGGGACTAATACCCTTTTATTAGCTATGGTCCACCCTATGGATGGTTTAAAATTTTAACCACATTTAGATGTGTCTTTTCTTGATTTTCATTAATATCTTCAGAGATAATAATAGGAATCGAAGAATTTCCACCTAATAATGAATTTTTCCAATGTGCAAGGAGTGGTTTTAGTTCCAAAATATGTATATTTTCACTTAAAGGAAGAGTCTTGGGCTTATGAGGACCAAGGTCTTCAATATATTTCTTATAACGAGTTTTAAAAATTGAATAATTTTCAATTTATATATCATTTTCAAAATTGATAGTGTTTTTATCCAAAGTTGATATCTCATTGTCCATATTTTCCCAATTTGAATTTAACAAATTAATTATAGCAGAATCACTAATTTGTCTCAACAGCTCTCCCTCAACATCATAAAATTTCCCAATAGTGTTGGTGTTAATTGAAACACCCTCAAATTCACTAAAATATCCTATTTTCAGAAACAGATGACTATTCTATAGAAGAAATTGGACAGTTGTCTAGATCTGGAAAATTTACCAGATTCTCTGTTTGTGCATAAATTTCAACTTGTGAAACAATAAAATTAAAATTTTCAGCTTCCAAAAGAATTTATTAAACAAAGGATTAATTTTCAGATTATTCTAAGATTCCAGTTGAGTTTTTATCTTCCAAAGACTATACTATTGAATAGTTTTTAGAAATAGAAGGTCATTTGACATTTGTAAAAATATTAAACACTTTTTATTGTTCTCTAATTTTAAATATAAGTTTTCTTCCAGACACATCAATAATAGCACCACCAGTAGACCATAAGGTACTACCCAAGATGATGGTCACCTCTTGACCAAACCCTATATCTATGTCAGGAATTTATACAGATAGAAACAACTTCCCAACCCCAACAAGCAGGTCATCAACCCTCGTTATAGGATAAGTGAAAGAACGTTGAACTAACTAGAGTATGACTACGGTGGTTTGAAGGTCACCCAATCTGAAATGTTGAATCAGTGATTATAGTAGAATATTGATACTAGCACCTAAGTCCCACAAAAAATTGAACTGATAAAAATTTCCTAAGTTACAAGGGATGACAAAGTTACTTGGGTCATTTAGTTTGGGTGGGATTTTCTATTTTTTTCACAACACTGCACTCTTTAGTGAGGATGTAGGTAGAATATTCTACAAGAGTCTTTTTATTTGAAATAATGTTATAAGATATTCATGATAAGAAGGTATTTGAATTAAAACATTTATGAATAGAATGTCGAGATGATGTTTGGATAAGAGACCATGTGACTGAAGAAGATTGGAATTGGTTTTACATTGAAGATTGAGTTTCTATAGGAATGGGATGGGTGCGGAAATGTTTCTCATAATAGTAGGAATTTCCCTCATTTATTCATAAAATTTTCTTTTTTCGGTTTTTTTTCTTTAATAAAATTTTCATCTTGAATAGAAGGTGATAGATTCAGATTCTAATCATTTTCAAGACATTTCTGTTGATTTCTAGATTGGGTACAAAGAAGATTTCTATTTCAAGATTCACATAGTTATTCATTTGAGGAATTTTCAAAGCCTTCTTTAGCTACAAATTGAGTAATAATCCCACTTCTAGGGACAAAAACCATTGATTTCTTATTAGGATTATGTTCAGTTATTCTAGGAAATTTTTTATCATCCCTAGATGTAATGTCTCTAGCTATATGGCCCAACTGAGATTCCATATTTTTCATTCTTTTATAATTTTTCATCTTATCTGACTCATATTGATTTTTATGTTGATCTAATTAAGTCATGAATCTTTCACCTTGGTAATTATTTTTACATAAAATTTGACTTAAAATAGAAGACATTTGATGACCATTATTACCTTGAGAGTTTGAAGACATTCCCCATTGTTGATTTTGAATGTACTTTCTTGGTTGGTTTCGATAGTCAGGGCATTGAATCGTTTAATCAGACCTAGATCGTTCCATGAAATATTGGGATGGTTCTTGAATCATTGGTAGATGTTTTTTCAAAAAGGGTTCTTCTTTGGAAGGCTTCTTAAGACCATAATTAACAAAAGTTTAGTTTTCATGTTGTGGGATTGGCATTTTAATGTTGGGACATGAGGTTTCAGTATGCCAAAGCGTTACACAATATGCACATTGTTCCTTTAAAGATAGGTTATTGTTTTAACATCCCAATTGGTTAGCAGTTTGGTCTGAATTCTAGTTCATTATAAATTGAAGTTGGTTTGTGATATCAACAAGTTGTGCTTGAGTTTCATTCATTGAACCAGATTAAACATTAACATTTCAATTGAATCTTTTTTTTTCTTCAATGTCAATGTTTTGAATTTAAAGAATTATTATTAAATATTTTTCTTATTTATTCATCAGTTTTATCATTATAGTTACCCCCAAAATCATGATAAACAACGTTCTGACCAGAGGAGGACAACCCTTCATAGAAGGTATCCATAAGATGGTAGGATAGGAGTTGATGATGGGGAAACTGCCTAAGAATGTCCCAGAATATATCCCAAGCCTCAGAAAATGATTTTCCATCCACTTGATAAAAACAAGTTATCTTTGTTTTCAATTCACCCATAAGTAATTAGGGATAGAATTTTTCATAGATGAATTATAAACTTGGTCCCATTTTTCAAAAATATTCTCATCAATGATTAAACACCAATTCCAACATTCCCTTTAATGAAAAAGTGAAAGACTCTCATTCTCATATCATTATCAGTAAGTCATAGAAGAGGCAATTACTACACAATATTATTGAATTATTTAATGAAGGGAAGATAGTCTTCAATAGAGAGCCCATTAAATGTAGAAAGTAGTGAAATGTGGGACTATTTCAGCTCATAGTTTTGAGCTCTAGATAAAACTCAGATTAAAGATGTATTACTTGAAACATGAGGGAATTGGAACTCCCTCATCATAGGCCTCTCATTTTCCAAGTGTTTCATATGGTCTTGGAAGTCATTCGGTATAGCCATCCGATTATCTAGATTCTCCATTTAATATTTTTTATTATTCTTCAGATCAGTGAGGTGTTTATCAAATTCAAAATTTAAGGGCTCTAATCTATCAATATTAGACCAATTTTTCATGAAATATCTGACAAAAGGAGAAATTCATCATAACCAATATTAAATAACAACTCAGTAGTAATGAAAAGAGTAGAAATTCAGTAGTAAGTGAATGCTGTTTTTTTACAGTTTTCAATTTTTCATTTTCATTATTATAATTATTTTATGTCAGAATTTTTTAGATTTTTATTTATAAATGTGGTCTCTCATTATTTATCCAGAAATGACACTGAAAATCAATGCACAAATAACATCGATATTGGGTAATATATTAAAATTTATGTTTCATACTAACTAAAATCTAGTGGTTAGATCGGTTGAAACCACTAGGAATGTTGGTGGCCACAAATATTCAAAATACTATTCAAAACACACCAATCTTGTCAGAATTAGGGAAAACCACATATTTTTTTTAAAGAAAATTCATTTTTACTTTTTTATATTGTTGTTATGTTCTGAGAATGATGAGACCTGAAGTATTATGAAAACTGTGTGCAACCGAGATAGTAATGCAGAAAAAAGAACAATAAAAATGTAATGCATGGGGAAAACTCTATTATACTAGTTTAAAATGTTTCTTTTTCATGAGAATGATCGCAAATATGAGAACTAAAAAGTGTTACTTTTTTACATCACCATTAGATAAGTCACTAAAATTGATCAACCTCAGATTTTTATACTCCAAGAAAGGATCAACTATTGGATTTAAATTTAAAAAATACAATATAATAGACTCACCATTAGTTATGGAGTTTTCATTTTGAATTAAAATAATAAGAAAATGTATCCACGTTCATTGTCATCGAATGATCATAGTGAGAAAATGTAAATCACTTGGAATTATGTGATTGAATGAATTCATAATTGATCTCGCCAATTAATTATGAATACATTAAACTGAAAACATGAAGAAAAAAAGATTAAGAGATAACCAATAGAAGTAAAAATTCCCCGATCTCTAATTATTTAGATAACTAACATGTTCATTGGATCAATTGAAAACATCATAGAACAAAGTAAAATAATTAAAACAAGGGGGAGGAAGATCACCCCAAATGATGCTTTACTCTTGGGATCCTTCGACTCCAGGATTTTTTGCTCTCCAGGTCACCTGTATCATCTTTGGTTCTCCATGTAAAAGGGAATGAGATTCGGCCCCCACTGCAAATTCTATATTTCTTCATTAATATTGCAACTGTAAATCGCTACTCTTCACATAATTTCTTCTACATATATAGTCTTTCTCTACATTGTTGCACTATACACGTGTATTTTTTGGTGAAACACATGCAGTTTCAGCCTTTCCCTAGTAACTAACTTAGCCTGAGAAAGTTGAGTGAACCTAGACATGTTTTGGGATTTTATGTATATCTAAAAAACAAGAGGAGAGAGTTTCTAAAATAGTTAAAAAGAAAATATTAAAATAAATAATCATTAAATAATAAATTAAATTAATGACATTAAATAATTATTTTTTTACTCAATAATTTTACACTTTATTTAAAGGTTTTTATGCCTTATTATTTAATTAATTAATTTTTATTATAAAATATATTAATTTATTTAATAAGTTTATAAATTAATATTTATTTGTTATATCATTAAAATAATATCAATAGTAATTAGTAAATATTAAATTTGATTATTATTAAATGAATGATTTTATTTCAATTATTAATTTTTTTATTATTATTATTATTAAAGATTAAATTATATGTAAAGTATTTAATTATATTTATTAGATTATTTTATTTTAATTTAAAATTTAATATTAATTTTTTAGGTTTATTACTTAATTAATTAATTAGTTATATCATATATCTAACTATTATAAATTTATTTTAAATTTTATAATTATTTTGTCATTATTATTATTTTAGTTTAAATTATTATTATATATTATTATTTTTTAGTTAACTGTTAACCACTATCACCCAATCTTTTTTAGAGAAACCGGTGGAGGGTTTTAGTACTCATCTTCTTCCTGGAGTAACCGACGACAACTGGCGCAGACCCAGGCAGCTCGGCAGCATCCCTAAATGGCAGCACAATAGGATAAGGTAGCATTACGACTCAAATATTCCTCCTTGACTCAACCTGGATTCGTGGTGTCTACCATAAACAGTGGTAGCTATTTCATTTCATGATCCGAAAGATGACATCATGATTCATAATAACAGTGGTCTCAGTGAAGGCATGCAGGTGTAGTGAAGCTCAGCCGGACAGGAGGATGAGGCTTCTGGTTTGTGTTCGGGGAGGAAAATTTGGTTATGATGAAGGGGTTCATACGAGGCTGCAATGTTGTGTAGGATGGGTGCATCAGTATAGAGAAATAGCTCGGTGGTGGTTCAAGGGAAGGAGCAGGGGGATTCATGGTTTGCTACATGGTGTTGCAGGTCTGGCTGGTTGCATGAATAAAGTGGGGGCAGTGAGACAGAAGATGGGTGAGACCGACACTGATGATCAACGTCAGTAAATGATAATGAGAGAAAAGGATATCTGTAGGAGGTTGGGGGAGAAAGAGATTCGGCAACAGGGATACGGGTGGAACTGTCAGTGATAAGGGAGAGTCGGTATCGGTAGCAACATGGAAGGGGGAGGTGAGACCGATACTGGGAATGTATCGGTGTTTGTATGAAAAGATAAGGTGGTGTGGGGGAAGTGTCTGTTTCACAGGAGAGGAACTGGTGGTATCGACACCGACGATCAGTGTCAGTAGCAAAACAAAATATGAGAGACTGACTCTATTGGTAGCTAAACTGGGGGAAAGACCAACACCCATACTATAGAGTCGATGTTCGTGAGTGGTAGTTTGCTTTTTCGGTAGCATCTAGAAAAGAAAAAAAATTGAATTAATTAAAATAAATAGAAAAAAAAATAAATAAAATAATAATAATTTAATTGGATGATAAATTAAATACATAAAACTAAAAAAAACTTATACTGAAAATTATGAACTAAAATAAAATTATCTACGAAACTGAAATTTGGTAATTAATTAAATTGAAATATAACATTAAAAGGAAATATTAAAATTATTAATGGTAAACAGTTTATTTAATAACTAAAATTAAGATTAAACTAATTTGTGAAGGTTAAAATTAAAAAATTGATGTTAAATTTTGTTAAATAAATTAATTAAAGGGATAACAGTGAGTTAAAAAGAAATGTTCCGGTGACTCAATGAGTCCCTAATAGTGGAGAAAGATAACATGGGTACGTTGGTAGCTAGATGCTACCGATAGTTAGTGTGCGTCTATTAGTGAGATCAACATAATAAAAATAAAACCGGTGACTTAAAAATTTAAAATCCTATAGATAAAATTCTAATATTAAAGTTAAATATTAATTTAATAATATAAAATATTCAATTAATTATCTAAATTGAGTCTAAAATCATGTTATTTAATTAAAATAAAACTTAAGGACATAACTTTTTCCTGATAATAGAAAAATAAAACACCAAAAGTTAATAAAAGCTAATTTATTTTAATCAATTTTAAATTAAATTATATTAATTTAAAAACTGAGTTAATTAGTAATAAAAGAAAATGATTAATTGAAAACGTTATATCTAGAGTCAAGAAGAATAATAAACTAATAAGTAAAATATTATAATGAAAAGATTTGTAAGTCTTAATTGATTATTTTTAAGGATAAAATTACATAATTTTTTTTAAAAAATTGATAAATTGATAAATTTAATTATAAAAATACAAAAGTAAAATATTTTAGTAAAAATTGAAAAATTAATTAATTTAATTGTTAAATATTATAGTAAAATATGTTGAAAACCATGTCAAATTAAGGACACATCAAAATCCCCCAAACTTAAACTTTTTTTCCTCAAGAAATCCCATATTTTATTAAAATTGAAAAACATAAGTGTATTAATATTACTCAGCTCAAACTGCAACATGTCTAACACCTTAAAACTGAGGTCTAAATTAATTTTAGGCTTTTAAAAAAATTTCTTCAAATAAATTCTTTCCTTAAATCTAATATTGAAGTGTAATAAAAAATAGTGATAAATTATCCACTTATGAAGATGTCATTCCTCATATATGATTCTTCATAGTAACTCATTTCAATCTAAGCATATGTTCTAAGTCTAAGAGTGACAACATGTTAAATATATGTGGAATTAAAAACATAAAAAAATGAACTATGTACTTTGACTTGTCACATAGGATCACAAATAATTGTTTCTTGTGAATCACCTTACTAAAACAACCTAAATGGTTCCTATATAAACCAATTATCCCCTTATTCATCGGGAATTCAACATCCCCCTCAACTTAATAATTTTTTTGACCCTAGACACTTTATTTTATTTTTCCCAATCCATGTAACATGTGCGAAGAAATGTCAAATGCACTTATTTATTGGGTACAGATAGATTATAGTAAATAGAAATGCACCCAACATCTAGGGTCTCAGAGGTTCACCATGGGATCCCAAAAGCCTAGATTACTCCAGTTTGAAAATATTAATATGAAAACAGTTCAAACTAGATCACAAATGTCATTTAATTAATAAAATAAATAAAAGTGTTTACCCCATGAAAGAGTTCAAATGTCATGTTCCTAAGGTTATGATCACAATTCCAAAAAAATGTAACCTAGATCACTCTCAAACATAGTCCTTAAACCAAATTTTCATAAAATCACTAACAGAATCAATCTGCAATTATTCAACCACATTAATTTCATATTAAATGTTGATTTTAACTACTAACAATATATCACCCTTATGCAAGACTCAATTTGAAAACAAAGTGAATCCTAAAATTGTGTATGAATTTTGAAAAAAAATTGACCATTTATTAACATAATGTTTGAAATGGCAATGGGAATTGCTGATCATTTCATTAAGCACAATTTAAATCAGTATATGTTGAGCCCCTCCCGCACACTTAAAGCCAAATTTTTTCCCCAAAGGTGAATTCAAATGTTGATAAGAACACTTTATCATTTAATTTTCAACAAATATATTCAATTGAGTATATTTATGACAAAAATTAAGGGTTTCTGTGGAGTTTAAAAGTATATTGTTTCCCAAATTTAATTATTTTAAAGAATATTAATTACCAAAATTCATGAATTATCAATTAAGTTATTAACAATGATTTTTAATTATAGTTCACACAGTTGCATGTAAAACATTAAAGTATAAAGTGAATTTGGCGTAAGAAAGATTGAAAAAATTGTTTCAGTTGGGTGTTTAATAAAGCAGAAAAGCTTCATCCCATACACCCCATAAATTTAACAAGATACAAATAAAGCACAATAAAAACCTACATGATCCCCCAACACTTAATTACTTAGAGTGAGTAATTTTATTATCTATGGAATTCAATTTTTCGGCAATGAGAAACATGCAATATTTCCATGTAACACCCCGAATATTATTTTCAGGTATGGATCTGATTTATTGTTGCTTTTGAGGAAAAATAGAAGAAGTAAATTTTTAGGAGTACACGTTGTGTACTCTGGCTCTATGTCCAGGCCATGTCACAGCCACGTACATGGCAGTGTAAGGATGTGGTAGGGCCGCTTAAAGAGGGACCTAGAAAACGCATATACATGCTGTGTATATTTAAAGAACATGCCCTGTATTTTTATTTTTATTTGATATATCAGATTGGGGTCACTTTTAATTGGAAGAAATGACTTATTTTGGGTTTTTATTATCCAGGAGCGATCAATGATCGAAATTCTTTTCTGAACCCCTGATCAGACGACTGTTCTTTGAATTGAACATCGTCGAGTGCGTTGGAATCACCTTAGTGAGTTTCTTCCTTATTCTAGAGCCTCATATATTGATTTATTTTTTTCTTGGGATATCCATGGTTAAACATTTTAGATATTTTTGTAGATCTACATCATTATAAGTCGATACATAGGCCGAGGTTTAACTATATTAATCTTACAACATTGAGGTAGGTGGTTTATGCCTTTCCATAGATTGTCCTTTAGTTATATGTGAAAACGTTTCAAATACCCAAGTTTAATTTATTGTGTGTTTATAGAATTTCTTTCTTTTAATGGCTTCCATGACTTTTTTGATTGAGTATGGGTTTACGATTGTAAACAGGGTAATTTACCTTGTTATGGATGTATTTTCCCATTCTTGATCTGATATTGGCTGTTGGGTCTAGGATTTCTTGTTAGGATGCTCTGTTTTCCACGCCTAGTGCTACTAGGATAGATTGATATTATCTGACATTCTTGTGTTATGATTTTTATCCATTTATCCAAGTAGTTTTTGTGATTTACATTTTTTGTTGAATATTGTTTGAGCATGATTTCTTTACACAGGGCTGTGAGAACCTGGAGTAGTGAGACCATAGGGGGAATTGATGTTGAGGGCTTCATCAAAGTGTCTATTATACTTTTCACACTATGAGACCATTGGGGGGATTGATGTTGAGTTCTTCCTCAGAGTGTCTATAGTTATCATTACGAGACCAAATGGTGAATTGACGTTGAGTGATTCCTCATAGAGTATTTAGATTATTGCTAAAATTCTATAAGAGGAATTGATGGTGAGTGCTTCCTCAGAGAGTCTTTGTTTTCATGAGACATAAGGGGTTCTATTGTGTGAGCTATCCCAGGGATTTGTTATATATTTATTGTAAAATGATAGGATGAACCAGAGGGCTTATGCTGTGAGAACATTCCCATAGGGTTACTTGTGAATGATTAGTTGAATAATTGATAAATGTAAATGATTATAGTTGAAACTGCAGGACTGTTTGGTTTTGAGTACTTGTTTATTAATTAAATTTTCATACATTCTTATTATATATATATATATATTCACTGATAGTTAGGAACAATATTTTGGGTGTGTTCCTACTGGGATTTGTCTCACACCTTGTTTGGGTCATGCTTTTGGGCACAAAAAATATTATATTGTTTCGGGTATGGATAAGGGCAAGTACCGTTCTAATTCAAGTACTTGATTGCTGTGGAGATGTAGAGCATGGGACCAAGATGAGGCTTGTGATGATTCTGGTGTGTAATTTTTTTTATTCTTTGGTTTAGTATTTTATTCGGGTAGTGTGACTTGTTTGGCTACATTGCTATACATATTTGACATGCATCATTTATATATGTTCTCCAGTTGGTTATTTAATTTTAGTCTTTTTTTGTTTAATTATTGTATGGTATTTTTGTTTCCAGTAATGTAATTGGTTTGTTTCTATTGTGTTACTCTTCCAATGAGGGCATAGTCTCCACACTATCACACCCAAGGACCTCTCTACTAGTCAGTAACCTATGACATTCAGGGAAATGCGCTTGAGGCCATGTGACCAACTAGGTGTGGGGCACCTTTGGGTGGCACTTGGAACTGGGACATTACAAAGTGTTATTAAAGGGGTTCTATTCTTCTTGACTTAATTTTTGGATCCTATAGATAGGTATAGGAAGTAATAAGAAATTATTA
Organism: Viscum album; assembly: GCA_963277665.1. NCBI lineage: Eukaryota > Viridiplantae > Streptophyta > Magnoliopsida > Santalales > Viscaceae > Viscum > Viscum album. Next base: position 1,500,781,563 of record OY728136.1, on the reverse strand, counting down.
ATAAGTTGTGCCTGAGAGTGGCTTACCTGTATATAGAGAAAAGCCATTATGCCTCAAATATTTTGATTTTTCCAGTTTTTCAATTATTACAATTTATTTTATTTCACTGATGGGTGATTCACGTGTTTTGTGCTATTATCATTGATGTTATTGAGGTTCTATTTTTTTTGTAACCAACTAATATGAGGGTATTTCGTCTCATGCATCACATAGGTACTTTATAGAGATCACATGTCATTCATTCTTGTCATTCCATTTAGAGTGTGTTATCGATTGCATGTTGTGGTGATAGATGTTGTGATTGATATGTGTGTTGTTGTGATAGATACCTTGATATAATACCTAATATTTTATATGATATTTAATTGTGTAAGGTTTCATTTGAATGAGTTCCAAACTTTGGTCCCTTAGGTATTTTAAGCCCTCATGGATCAGAATTTGGTGGATCATGTTACTTATTACACTATTATTCCTTGTGATATACGTGTATACGATTAAAACCCTTGATTCACGGGGAGTATGGGTGCTAACAGATCAGAATTGGGAACTTTAAACATTTTTTCAATGATTAATGGGATTTTAAAGTAGATCTTGAGGCTTATTGTATGGAAAAACTCAGAATACATGGCGGGTAATGATGAATAGACACCCTGTATCCTTTTGTTCAAAAAGGAATAGTTTTTCTAAAGTACTCGTTGTGAAATCCTTGACAATGTGACTTCCTATGTTGGTAGGGACATGGGGTTGGTAAATATTTGGTGCAATACATCATGCACAATACATACATGCCTTGTTATAGAGACCATGTATCTGGATGTGTGACTAACAACATAGGTGAATGAAAAATCTGGTAGTACACGCCATGTCCATCTTGAACACATAGTGTGGAGTCCACTATGTAACCAACTGTGTGACTAATGAAACAGGTCATTTGATTCCTTCTAGTAAATGTCGTGTCTGGCAGAAACATGCCATGAATTCTTGTTCTGAGAGAACTGTTTGGTTTAGCGATGTAGAGGAAATTGGGTCGGGGGAAATGATTTGAGTACACATTGTTTCAAGGGATAACACGCTATGTGTATGGGGTGTTACACAACCTCTGTTGGAAGAAGTACATGCCCATGTAAAGCCTTAAGGGAACACCACCTGTAGGAGTAATACATTCCATGTATCCTTTTTTAAGAACATGAATGTTTTCTTCCACCAGTTCATTTATTTCACTATTATTTTTTAGTCATTGAAAATATTGAAATATGGTGTGTGCTTGACCTTACAGAGTCATGCCACTGAGACTTCCTTCGGTTGTATGCTAGATACAAGGCAAAAATCAGACCCCAACCATGATCGATCAGTGGATACCATCAAATCCTATAGTTGTGCATGTCTTGGCACCAACCGTCATTCTAGATAAAGGTGTGGATGCATTATTTTGAGAAGGCTTCATGAGGTTTATGCAGACTTTCCAACTGATGCAGGTTTTTCAGTAGCAGCATCCTCCCACTTTATTAAGGGATAGAGGACCTCAAGCTAGAAATTCATGGTTAGAATCCATGCTATTTATTTTTGAACATCGGGTGATGACTCCATATAGGAGGGTGAATGTACCTACATATATTCTTTGGGATTCCTCCATGAGATGGTGGGATGTGATATCATAAGAGGGATGCTAGTAGGTTATGGCTTGGGATGAGTTTCAGCATACCTTATATGACTATTTTTACCTAGTGAATTTGAGGGTTTATTGAGCCCAATACTTCATTAGTCTGAAACATGGTACTCCTTCAGTCAGGGAGTATTCTTCTCACTTCACAGAGCTGTAGCACTTCACACACATTCTAAGGGGTGATGAGTTATTTCTAGAAAGGAATTTTGAGGATGGTATCAGTCATGACATCTGATCTCAGATGAACATCTTCAGGTTGATGACCATATCTTATATATTCAACCAGGTGCTAATCACAGGGCACAACGTAATATATTCTGGAGTTTTGGGATAGGGCGGTTCTGCATCCATAGTTGGTGCTTCTCCAGATGATAGTAGGAAGTTTCATGGAGAGTCTACCTATGGATATTAGAGTAGGAAGGATACACATTCATGTATCCATGTTGTATGATACCAGTGTGGGATGGGTGGGTATACGAGTCCACATTTCCCAAATACCCATTTAAGTGCCGATCTTATGACAAGATAGATCATCTTCAGCATTTCTATTAGTTTTTCTCACCATAAACTGGTGATAAAGGTTTTTATATGACTCCTATTTCAAAAGAAGGACCACCATTTTCTCATCAGACTGAACACATTAGTTTGTCCGGCCGTTCAGGAAAAGGTGGAGGTCGTGGTTGTGGTAGCCAGTCTCTATGCTTTCAGAGACAATAGGGTGGATCAGCTCAGGGTGGCCAGGCAGGGTCATAGGGTCATGGTATAGGTCAGTCATTTGTAGTGGAGTGGACCCAGAAGGAGAAGGATATTAGACCCTCTATAGTTATAGGTACAAATTTGGATTCCTCATTTGTAGCTTCTGTTATTTTTGATATAGGGGCTTCTCGTGGTTTCATATATTTTGTTATTGTGGAGAGCCTTGGGCTCTATAACTTTACTCATACTGATATATTGACACTAGAAACCCCGTTGGGGACTATAATGGATATTGTACGTTAGTTCAAGGAGTTACCTCTTGAGTTCGGCGGGTGTCACTTATTACAGGACCTCTATGTGTTAGAGATGACATGTTATGATGTCATTATCTGAAAGAACTAGTTGGTTATCTAACAAGCTATTTTCAACTGATATCATTCTAGGGTGTGTTTCACATCACTAGAGGGTAGGTTGTTTCTATATATGGCTGAATGGGATGTCCATGCGAGCAGATCTAGGCATGAGCATCATCGGTTGGGAGGAGTTATAGCCCAAATTTCTAGTCTATACAAGGATGACCAGGGGACTTCACAGATGGAATTTCCTCTAGTGGTGGATCATTTCTGAGGTGGATTTCTATAGGACTTTTTAGGTTTACCTCTAGAGAGAGGGGGTAGATTTATATTTTTATCTTGTGCGAGGAGTGACACTAGTTTCCATTCATCCTTATAGTATGGCTACATCCGAGTTATATGAGCTCAAGAGGCAGTTGAAGGAGTTGTAGGCAAAGACTTTCATATGACCCAGTACTTCTCATTGGGTTTCACCTATATTTTTTGTGAAGAAGGCGGACGGTACCCTCAGACTTTGTGTGGATTATCAGAATATGAACCAGTTGATAGTCAAGAACTGATAACCCTTGCCAAGGATTCATGACCTCATTGATCAGCTTCGAGAAGCCTGTGTGTTCTCGAAGATTTACTTGAGATCTAGTTATCATTATTTTCATTTTAGACCATCTAATATACCTCTTATATCCTTTTGGAGTAGGTACAGTCTATATGAGTATGTTGTTATGCCTTTTGGTCTCATGAATGTGCCTATTGTTTTTATGGTACAGATTAACCAAGAGTTCCATCCATACGTGGATTCCTTCATGGTGGTTTTCATAAATGATATCTTTGTGTACTCCGACACTCGACATGACCATGCTACCCATCTTGATATCATATTGAGTACACTAAGAGAGAATCATTTATATTCCAAACTCTCAAAATACCACTTTTGGATGGACTAAATTCACTTCATGGGCCATGTTCTCTAAGAGACATGAGTGTCAGTGGACCCATAGAATGTGAGGGCATTAGTTTCCTAATTGTGACTAAAAACATCTTTGAGATACATTGTTTTCTAAGGCTAGATGGATACTACCGTCATTTTATATTGGTTTTTTCTTTCTTAGCAGCGCCACTGACACTACAAAATAAACAGTGTTTAGTGGCGGTTTTGTGGCGGCGGTTCACAAAACCGCCGCTAAACGTTTTCCGAAATACATTTCGCGGCGGTTTTTAAGAAACCGCCGCTAAACCTTTGTTTTTTTTAAAAAACCCCGACCCTTCCCTACCCCGACCCCTTTCCCTGCAACCCTCGCCCGCAGCCCCCCGCGACCCTTCCCTGCAACCCTCGCCCGCAGCCCCCCGCGACCCCCCGGCGATCCCGCGACCGCCTCCGGTGACCCCGCGACCTCCTCCGGCGACCCCGCGACCTCCTCCGGCGACCCCGCGACCTCCTCCGGCGGTGCCTGCGACCGGCAACCCGCGACCCCCTTCTCCCGACGACCTTTATCGCTTCGACTTCGGCCCCAAAGTGAGTTTTCTCTATGTCTACTGCTTGACATACTCGTGATTATTCATGTACCATATAAAATTTCATAATGAGAAAATTATTTGTGTGGATACAATGTTGATGCATTATTTTTAGGATGATACGATAGTGTTTTTAAATGAAAATGAGAATAGTCTTGGATTAATTAAAAGTTGTTGGTTAGTAATTAATTTGGAATTAAATGATTAATTGGTGTAAAGTTAATTAATAGACTAGGGTAAATTATAGATTAGGGTTATGTTAGTTGGATTAAACATCACCAATGATCACTTGATAATGAATTAAGAGGTTGATCATTGATATCTTAGTTGGCCAAGATCTAAGAGTTTTACTTCATAATATACTAGATATGCGATGTATATAAGTGTGACTATCCTTGTGGTATTATTTTATATTGATGGGGGTGACTGATTGTGATTTTTATATAAAAGTTAAATGTATTTCAAGTTGTATTATAGGTTTTACTAGATATAATGACCAAGTTTATGATCCATGAATCGTACCCATAGACCCGACCATCTGGTGAAACCTATGGTGAGGGTGTTATTATCACTGAAGGTTAGTTCTATGATAGGGGTGAGGACTTATGATATGTCTAGGATGATTTGTGTTTTTTATTTTTACAGGATTTTTAAGGGATTTGGTACTTGACTTGGGTTTGATTCAATATGTATTTATTCTCAGATGTTGAAAAATAGGGATATTGATTTGGGGTTGCAAGGTAAAATCATATTCAGCCTAGTCTTGGGATGATTTGGATAATGTGGAAAAATGATTCATCCAGGTGAAATAATAATTGGATAGTTATCAATAATAATCCATATAAAGGTTAGTTAATCTAGGAAAAAGTGACCTTTGATAAGATACTTATCATTCATTTGAGATAGGGATTTCATGTTAGCATAATTATTTTACTCATAAGGAAATTAGTATGATTGTAAGTTTTTAGAAGCATGGTTGGAATGCATGGAAGTCTTGATAACTAAATTATACACTAAGATATGAGTAAAAAATATAAATACATTCAATATTAATGGGGTTTTGGGAAAAGGAAACCATTTCAAGGTGATTCACAGATGGGGTGTAAGGAAAGAATTCCAGGAAATGGATACACTCGTACTAATGATTTAAGGTGGTGATTTTGTAAATAGGTGATAAGGTTGGTTGATTTGGATCTTAATTCATATGTATATCATAATATAATGGGATAATAATAAAATATCAATGTGGTAAGAGTGTTCATCTGGGGTTGAAATCAAGGGAAATTTCATCTTGACCATGTAAAGTGGTCTATAAAAATCCACTAGGGTGAGATATTGTGGGAGATCTAGAAATTATGGAGAAACATGTAAGAGGGTGGGGGTAAATTCATCTAGTGATCAGCTCACACTTCATTTTGGTGGGTACAAGTACAGACATTGATGTGATAGAATTTCAGTAGTGTGGGGAAGCCTGGTGTGAACAAGTGGTGTTATGATTAATCAGTGATTATAGAATGATTATATGATGATTTAATGGGGTATTTTTTATAGTTTTCATGGTTGGGATTTTATTCCATGACCATTCAAATGAATAGGGTGAGGTGTATTTCCCAAATAATTAATCTAAATATAGAATAAAGTAAATAAATTGAGTCAACTTTCTATCATCGAATAGTGATTAAGATATTTAATGATGGGAAGCACCGACAGCAACATATAGGTAATTTAACTCCCTATTTTATGTGAATAAATGAAATTTTAATCATGGAAAATGGTGATTTATTTGTGTATTTTATTGTGAGGATGGTTCCGAAATCTCCCATTGTGGATTCTGCCACTCTTAGGGTTTCCTAATCTACATTGTAGTGTCGATCCCCTTGGTTTCGGCAATAGGAACTGACCACATTGTCATGACACGTCAAATTGATTATATCTTTAAAGTTGGTTTATGGTCTAGTTAATACCCTAGTTCATCTCTCAAGGATAATTGATAGGTTTATTGTGTGTATTTTTAATAAAAATGACTAAAGTTCATATCTCAACTATTTATTATTAACATAAAATGAAAATTAAAGGTTTAGGTAATGTTACTATACCACCGCACAAGAGGATATCGATAAGGCACTACACTACCCTGTGGAGAGCCAATCGGAACACCTTTGTTCCAATCCTCTCCACAACTCATGGCCCAAAATTCTTAGCACCACCTCACCTAGTTACCAAAATTATAATGGTGACACAAACTCATTGTCGCTGAAGGGACACATAGATTCCAACCAGACGCATCCGGATTGCCTTCATCCTTTAGGAGAAAGATCCACGGGTCCTTGGTGACGTGTACGAGTAACATGCAAGAATGATGGACCACATTTCTTTGGCCTTTGGACAAAAAAACCAGTAAAATCTCCAAAATACCTTCATATCATGCATTAACCAGTAAAATCTCCAAAATACCTTCATATCACGCAGTTCTGAAAAGAGTCACTATTTAAAAGAAAGTCACAAATTTAGATACATCTCGAGATGGTCAGTTTAAAAACATTTTGAGGGACACTACTAAAGACATTCTCAGATATGCACACATCCCCCACTTTTAGATCGTTGTCTACTAAAATGATCTTCCAAACAAGATATGCATTAGAACGCTCATGATACATAGAGCAATTCACTGGCCACCTTCGAGAATGATCTGAAGCACAAACCATGACAGCATTATGTTTTTAACTTCAGCACCTCAATTGAGAATGTGACACCTTTCAGGACTTGGCGCCATTGTATTTCGTTTCGTCCACTGAATGGGTCTATCCTTTTATTTAATTTTTTTAACTTTAGTCAAATATTCTAGAAAGATGTCGCAGCAGATCCTTCACCATTTTGTTTTGCTGAACATCTCATTACATTGTTAAAAAAAGCAGGGTGTCTTGCATGGGAAATACGTTCCTGTATTGAAGATGATGCACTCCCATTTATTGGAACCCACAAAACCACCCCACGGCGCGACGGTCATCGGCAGGTGCCTGGGTTCCTCCCCGCCTTCCAGTAAAATATGAGTCCCTGTTTTCTCATATTTTACTGGAATGCGGGGAGGAACCCAGGCACCTGCCGATGACCGTCGCACCGTGGGGTGGTTTTGTGGGTTCGAATAAATGGGATTGCATCATCTTCAATACAGGAACGTATTGCCCATGCAAGACACCCTGCTTTTTTTAACAATGTAATGAGATGTTCAGCAAAACAAAATGGTGAAGGATCTGCCGCGACATCTTTCTAGAATATTTGACTGAAGTTAAAAAAATTAAATAAAAGGATAGACCCATTCAGTGGACGAAACGAAATACAATGGCGCCAAGTCCTGAAAGGTGTCACATTCTCAATTGAGGTGTTGAAGTTAAAAACATAATGCTGTCATGGTTTGTGCTTCAGATCATTCTCGAAGGTGGCCAGTGAATTGCTCTATGTATCATGAGCGTTCTAATGCATATCTTGTTTGGAAGATCATTTTAGTAGACAACGATCTAAAAGTGGGGGATGTGTGCATATCTGAGAATGTCTTTAGTAGTGTCCCTCAAAATGTTTTTAAACTGACCATCTCGAGATGTATCTAAATTTGTGACTTTATTTTAAATAGTGACTCTTTTCAGAACTGCGTGATATGAAGGTATTTTGGAGATTTTACTGGTTAATGCATGATATGAAGGTATTTTGGAGATTTTACTAGTTCTTTTGTCCAAAGGCCAATGAAATGTGGTCCATCATTCTTGCATGTTACTCGTACACATCACCAAGGACCCGTGGATCCTTCTCCTAAAGGATGAAGGCAATCCGGATGCATCTGGTCAGATTTACGTAGGTCAGTTGTTGTTTCCAATTAAAGTGTTGTCCATTTTAAACAAGAGAGCGACTCTTTGGGTGGTAGCGGTCACACCGTGCCTCGGATTGAGGCAGGGTTGACTCGTACACGTCACCAAGGACCCGTGGATCCTTCTCCTAAAGGATGAAGGCAATCTGGATGCGTCTGGTCAGATTTACGTAGGTCAGTTTTTGTTTCCAATTAAAGTGGTGTCCATTTTAAACAAGAGAGCGACTCTTTGGGTGGTAGCGGTCACACCGTTCCTCGAATTGAGGCGGGGTTGACTCGTACACGTCACCAAGGACCCGTGGATCCTTCTCCTAAAGGATGAAGGCAATCTGGATGCGTCTTGTCAGATTTTACGTAGGTCAGTTTTTGTTTCCAATTAAAGTGGTGTCCATTTTAAACAAGAGAGCGACTCTTTGGGTGGTAGCGGTCACCCTTCGACATATCCTACAATGTCTTCAGACCCCACCCTTTCCCCTCGGCTGTCAAAAAAACCAAAAAGACAATGGCTAGCAATGATAATTCCAAAATGCAATTAAACTGAAACCTTCCAGAAAAAAATAGAGTACAATACCTGCAAGTTGTAACATAGGTCACTTTGCACAAGCCGATTTCCACATTGTTTGTAGCAACCACATTTGCTCCAACACTCTAATGATCTTCATTGCTTAATGTCTTTTATACTCTTCCAGAAACCCTTCTCTAAGAAGGTCAACTATCGTGTATGCATACTCACCTTCAAATGTGACGTGTACGAGTCAACCCCGCCTCAATCTGAGGCCTGTTGTGACTGACACAACTCCAAGTGCCTCTGTTTTGTTCAAAATGGACTTATTTTTAAGTGAGAAATCAACAACTGACATACGGGAAACTGACCAAACGCCTTCGTATTGTGTTGACACTTTAGGACAACGATTCATGGGTTATATGTGACGTGTACGACTCGACCCCGCCTCAATCCGAGACGCGGTGTGACCGGTATCACTCCAAGTGTATGTATTTAGTTTAAAATGGACAATATTTTACGTACATACGCCAAACTGATCTAACGGCTTCTGATTGCATTGATACTTTTTCACAATGATCAATGACTCATGTGTGACGTGTACGATTCAACACCGCATCAATCCGAGGCCCGGTGTGGCCGACACCACTCACAGTGTCACTGTTTTGTTAAAAATGGACTTAATTTTAAGTGAAATCAACAACTGACATACGACAAACCGACCAAACACATTGGGATTCTATTGAAACTTAAGGACAACTATCCATGGGTCAAATGTGACGTGTAAGATTCAACTCCGCCTCAATCCGAGGCACGGTGTGACCGCTACCACTAATGTGTGACCTGTGTCCATTTTTAATGTTGGTTTTTATTATGGTAAGAGATGTTATGGTCACTATTATGAGGATGTTGGTTTTTGTGTGTAGGGGTTTGTGGTAGTATTCTTTTAGTGATGGAATATGAAATGGTGATGATGTAATAATGTTGTAAGCTGTTGTACATTACAAATATGTGTGGATGTGATATTATGTGGGGCTGATTGGTGAGATGTGGCTGTAGATTTGGAAAATTTAGGGCAGTGGTGGAGCAGATCCAATATTTTTTTTTTCCAGTTCAACATTTAGCGGCGGTTTTAACCGCCGCTAAATGCCATACCTGTGAACATTTAGCGGCGGTTTTAACCGCCACTACATAACAAGGAACCATTTAGCGGCGGTTAAAACCGCCGCTAAATGATGAACTGGGCAGAATTTAGCGGCGGTTTTAACCGCCGCTAAATTTATTATGCTGATATTTCGCGGCGGTATTCACCGCCCCAGAATAGGCGCATCAAACGCCTGAATTTAGCTGCGGTTAAAACCGCCACGAATAAGCTGCCCATATAACCGCCGCTAAATGAAGGACCTACGACACATTTCTAAAACCGCCGCTAATAGATTGTCGACGCCAAACTTAGCGGCGGTTTTTGTAAACCGCCGCCACACAATATAGCGGCGGTTTAAACCGCCGCTAAACGGCAAAAAAACCGCCGCTAGGACCGGCATTTGTTGTAGTGTGATGGGCCTAAATAACATGGGTGTGAAGTAGTTGTGGAAAAAATTTTGTGATTCAGACTTTTAGGAGCTTAGAGGGAGGATGAATACAATGTCAATACTAGTTTTCTTAGAGTCAGGAAAGAGTTACATAGTTTATAGTGATGCATCAAGTATCAGGCTGGGAGAAGTGCATATGTAGGGGGAAGGAGTCGATGCATACGAGTCTTGATATTTGACACCACATGAGAGGAATTACCTGATGCATGATATTGAGTTGGATGCAGTTGTTCATAATTTATTCTATTTGAGACATTATCTTTTGGGAGAGAATTTTGTGGTTTTCACCGACCAAAAAAAGTCTAAAGTATATATTCACTTAGTGCGATCTGAACATGAGACAGTGAAGGTGGGTTGAATACCTTGAGCCCTTTGACTTTGATCTTGCCTAAATGTCAGGGAATGGAAACACAATGACTGATTCGTTGAGTAGGAGGACTCAGATACAGACAGTTCAGGAGTCCAACAGTGAGTGGAAACTTATGACTCTATTCTCTAAGAAGCATTTGGAGGTGCACGATAGGTAGGGATAGATGTTTCATTCTTCTATAGCTGTTACCTTTACTCTTCTTGAGGGAGTGTGAATGAGGAAACTATCAGATTATGAAGGCCTAGACTTGCAGGAGAGTGTGTTAGGAGATTAACATATTAATGGATGGACCATGGGAGAGGATGAGAACTTGTGCTTCCATGGATTGGTATGGGTGTCGACAGACATACGTGAGGGGATGATGTGAGATTTCCATTCTTTAGTTTGGTCAGTTCATCCTGGGTTCACCAAGATGTATTAGGATCTACACCATCAGTATTGGTTTCCAGGTATGAAGATATATGTTGCTGATTTTTTCATGAGGTGTTCCACCATTAAATAGGTGAAGAATGAGCATCAACAACCAACAAGGCTTTTGCAGTAGTTACCCATTCCAGAGTGGAAGTGGAATGATGTCGCGATACTCTTCGTGAAATTTTTGACAAGGTCGCCTCGAGGTAATGATGAAGTTTGGGTTATCCTTGATAGACTCACGAAGTTTTCAAACTTATTACCTATTAAAGAGACCTTCAATGTTGGTGAGATTAGAAGGTTGTAGATCCAAGAGATTGTACATTTTTATAGGGTTCTATACTCCATTGTTTTGGATAGAGACACACATTTTACATCTCGGGTCTGGTAGGGACTACAAAGGGATTCATACACAAAGGTACTTCTGTACTGCTCTCCATCCTTAGATAGATGGCTAGTCTAAGTGTACGATTCACGCCTGGGATGGAATGCTTCGAGCATGCATCCTAGATTTTGTAGGTTCTTAGGAGAAGTACCTATGTCTGGTGGAGTTTTCCTATAATAATAGTAATCATGAAACTATTTTGATGGAACCTTGTGATTATTTGTATGTTAGGCCATGCTGATCACCCTTATGTTGGATGGAAGTAGGAGAGGCAGTGATTCTGGGACCTCATCTTGTCCAGGAGACCACGGAGTGGGTGTAGTTTATTCGGAAGAGAATTGATACTGAATAGTCATGACCAAATTCTTATACTGATCAACAGAGAGGAAACTTGTAGTTCGAAGTTGGGAATCATGTTATCCTACATGTCACAATGAGTTTGGGACACAGGAGGATTAGGAGATAGGGTACGATTTAACTGAGATACATTGGGTTGTTTGAGGTTTTGGAGAGAGTTGGTAAGTTGCCTATCGATTGAAGTTACCTCAACGGTACCAGGATATGCAAAACATCTACCATGTTTTCTAGATATGACGTTACTTCTCAGACCCAACTCATGTTTTTTAATATAAGGAGGTTGAGTTGGAGGTGGATGCCTCGTTCGAGGAGCTTCCTTTCAGGATTATTGGTCACAACGTGATGGTTCTCCGTGGTCAGTCTGTTCCTCTAGTATGGGTGTTATAGCAGCACGAGTGAGTATAGGACAAGACTTGGGAGAGGGAGGCTGATGTGCAATCATAGTGTCCAGAGCTGTTCAAGGAATATTCTTCTTCGCCACCTTATTTGAGAAATTTGGGGGCAAATTTATTTAATGGGGGAAATTTGTAAGAACCTAGATCTTCTTTCCAGGTATGGATCTATTTTCTTGTTGTTTTTTAGGAAAAAGGGAATAAGGAAAATTTTAGGAGTGCACACCGTGTAATTCATTATACACATTGTGTTCTCTGGCACTGAGTCTAGGCAATGTCACAGCTGCGTACCCGACCTTGTGACGACGTGGTAGGGCCGCTTAAAGAGGGACCCAGAAAAGGCATATACATGCCCTGTATCTTTAAAAAACATGGTGCTTATTTTTATTTTTATTTGATATATAAGATTAGGGTTGTGTTTAATTGTAAGAAATGAATTTTTTGGCATCGTCTCATCAAGGAGTGACCAAAGATATAAGATTCTTCTCTGAGCCCCCGATCGGCCTACAATGCTCCGAATTGAACACCGTCAATTGAGTTAGAATCACATCGATGAGTTATTCCTTCTTATAGAGACTCATCTATTTATTTATACTTTTTCATGATATATCAATGGTTAATGTTATTAGATGTTTTGGTAGATCAATTGAATTTTAGGTCGATCTAGAGGTTGAGGTTTGACTATATCGATCATACAACATCGAGGAAGGTGTTTTGTGCCTTTTTTGTAGATTTTCATTGAGTTATATGTGAAAAAAGTGATCAATACCCTATTTTGGGGTATTGAGTGTTTAGATAATTTAATCCTATTAATATCTTCCATAAATTGTTTTCTTGAGTATGGGTTTTTGATTATAAATACAGTTATTTACCTTGCTATGGATATGTTTTCCCATGTTTGATATAATATTGGATGTTGGGTCTTGGATTTCCTGTTAGGTTTCTCTTTTTTTCATGCCTAGTGATGTTAGGATCAAGTGATATTATCTGGATTTCTTGTGTTATGAATTGTAGATGTTTAGCCATGTAGTTTTTGTGATTTACATTGGCTATTGAATATCGTTTGTGCATGATTGCTTTACACAGGTCTGTGGGAACATGGTGTCATGTGACCATTAGGGAATTGACGTTGATGTCATCCTTAGAGTTTCTGTTTTAATTTTCACACTACGAGACCATATAAGGGGATTGACATTGAGTGCACTCTTAGAGTGTCTACAGTTATTGTTATGAGACCATATGAGGAATTAAAGTTGATTTCTTCCTCAGAGAGTTTGTAGTTTATCAGCAAAATACTATAAGAGGAAATGACGACAAGTGATTCCTCAGAGTCTTTATTTGCATGAGACCAAAGGGGTTCGACTGTGTGAGCTAACCTAGTGGTCTGTTATATCTTTATTGTTAAATGATAAGTTGAATCATAGGGGTTCGACTATGAGAACATTCCCAAAGGGTTACTTGTGAACGATTGGTTGAATAATTAATAAATTTAAATAAATGTAGTTGAAACTGTAGGACTGATTTCTTTTGAGTACTTCCTTGTTTATTACATAATTTTTCATATATTATTGTTATATATATATATTCACAAACTATTATGAACATATATTTTGGTGGATTCCTATTGGGATTCATCTCACACCATGTCTGGGTCATGCTTTTTGGGCCAAATAGATTATATTGTTGTTGGTATGGATAAGGGAAAGCACCATTCTACTTCAGGTACTTGATTGTTGTGGAGCTGGAGAGCATGTGAACAAGCTGAGTCTTACGATGCTGCTAGAGTTTATTTATTTTTATTGAACTTTGGTTTTGTACTGTATTCCAACATTGTAACTTGTTTGGATGATTTTCTGAACATATGTGACATAAATTATTTATATATGTGCTCTAGTTGGTTATTTCCTTTAAATCTTCCACGGTTTACTTATTGTATTGTATTACTATTTCAACTAATTTTATCTAATTTTTTCTATTGTGTTACTCTCCCAATGAGGGAATAGTATCCCCACTATCAAATCCAAGGCCCTCACAGCTAGTCGGCAGCCTCTACTGTTTGAGAGAATGCGCTTGACGCCAAGTGACCAACCGGGTCCGTGGAAACTTTGGGTGGAACCCGAAACCGAGACATTACATTTCATATAACATAGTGACATGTATAGAATTTTTTTTTTTCAAATAGACACATAATATATTTTTTAATATAAAAAAATGGAAAGAGACATATTTTTAGAACACTGACATTTCCTTCAAACCTACATTTGCAGCATAATTCCTTTCCAGAACAAGGATAATTTTTTCTGTAACATTAACTGAGTCACTGACAGTACCAATGAGTCACCGATAGTAGTGTATTAGTGGAATAAGTGCATCAGTGTGTCTCTGACTCACCAATAATTGTAAAATTGTGACTAATATGTGATTTTTTATTAATGTGAAAGGAGCATAAAATATGAAATAATACTAAAGAGTAGATTACATACTTGAATCAATTTTTATCATTGATCCTCCAACATGGGAATTACACACCCTCAATGACATAGTAGCTGCATATTTTGTAACTATGAAACAAGAACAAGGAGAAGAAGAAATAAGAATTGCATAAAAAATAGAGCATGGAGAATTTTAATTCAAAGAAAAAATGAATAAAAGAAAATGAAAAAACAGGAACCATGGGTTTCCTCCATTAGAATGCTAATTTTAAAGTCTTCATCCATACATTATTCAGAATCATTTCTCATGTATAGTGAATGCATGGACTCCCTTTAGTTGTCCATCATAATAATTTTTAACTCGCTTCCCACTAACTAGAATGGGTTTATTCTCTTCACCTAAAATCTCTACAGTTCCATTATTAAGAACACTAACCATAGTAAAAGGGCCATACCTCTTAGATTTATATTTTCCACAAATGAGTTTGATTACTGAATTAAATAGGAGGACCATCCGTCCAAGTATTAATTATTTGGTTTGAATGATAGAATCATGAAATATTTTAGTCCCCTCCTTGGAAATTCTTGAATTATAAAAACTATATCTCCTTATCTCATTGAACTCAATCAAATCAAGAAATATCGTATCATAAGCACTCTTAAAATCAATGTTCATAGCATTAACTGCCCAATATGACTCATGTTACAACTCCATAGGGAAATGACTGCACATTATAAACAACATCCTATATAACGACATACCTATAGGGTATGGAAATATGTTCTATATTCCCATCAAGTTTCATCCAATTTAAGAGACTAGTCTTTTCTACAATGTGATATTGTTTTTTCCAGAATATATTTCAATTACCTGTTTGACATATCCACTTGTCCACTAAACTGTGGATGATAAGTAGTTCCAGTTTTATGAATGCATCCATATTTTTACATCAATGCCAAAAAAAATTAGTTCTTAAAGTGAGTTCCATTATCAATAATAATCTCTTTAGGAACTCCAAACCATTATAAAATATTCATTTTGAAAATTTTAATGACATTGTTGGCTTGCTTGTTGGGTAGTGAAACTGCCACAACCCACTTGGAAACATAATTTATAACCACAAATATTTACTCATTTCCATGAGATGGTGGAAATGGACCCATGATATCTAAACCCCATACATCAAAATTTTCTACTTCTGAAATAACATTTTGGGGTAACTCTTACCTCTTAACAACAATTCCTATCCTTTCACACATATCACAACTAACCACAATGCTCCTAGAATCATTGAGAAGGGTGGTCCAATAAAAACAATATTGGAGGACATTTTGAGCGTCCCTTTCACCGCCATGATGACCACCCCAAGGTGAGGAGTGACGACTCTCTAGAGTTGGAGGCATCTCTTACTCAAGAACATACCTCCTAAGAACACCATCATCACACATTTTAAATAGTAAAGATTCATCCCAAAGGTAATAAATAAGTTCAGAGATGAATTTGTTTCTTTGGTTATTGAAATAATTTTTGAGAAAGACTCATGATGCTAAAGTGGAAAAATCCACAGACCATGTAGACTGATTGATTGACATAGTGAGATGTTTTTCATCAAGAAATTAAGAGTTGATCTCCCTGGGATCTTTAGAATGGGTATGAGGAATCCCAGATAGGGGATCAAAAACTATTTTTTTGGCTCCTTTTTTATCCCTTATTTCTAAATCAAATTCCTATAACAACAAAATCCATCAAATCAGCCTGGGTTTGGATTCATTCTTAGATAGAAAGTACTTTAAGGTAGAATGATCAATGAAAATGATTACTTTGTAACCTAAGAGGTAAAGTATAAACTTCACTAGATAAAACAAAATAGCTAACAACTCCTTTTTAGTGGTGGTATAGTTTCACTGAGCATCATCTATCAGTCTATTAGCATAGTATACCACATGAATCTTCTTATCTCTCCTTTATCCTAGAACAACTCCAAAAACCATATCCCTAACATCACACATAAGTTTAAAAGGATGTCTCCAATCAGGTGAAGTTATGATAGGTGATGTAGATAGTTTTTCCCTAAGTAGATATAAATATTTAATAATGTTTTCATCAAAACAAAATGGAACATCCTTGACTAGTAAAGAACATATGTGAATAGTGATATTGGGAAATTATATGATAAACCTTCATTAGAAAATAGAAAACCTGAGAAACTTTAACACATTATAAATTTGCAGGAGGTGGTATTTTTTGAATGACATCAATTTTAGAAGTGTATACTGCCAAACCTATCTTCGACACCATATTCCTTAAAACAATACCCCTAATGACCATAATTTATAATTTTCCCAATTAAACTCAAGGTTGGTTTCAGTGCATCTCTCCAAAACTAACTCAATATTTCCTAAACATGTATCAAAAGTGCAACCCACAATATATAAATAATTCATGACACCTTAATGATCCTATCAATCATATTAGAAAAAATAGCCGTCATGAACCATTAAAAGGTAGATGGGGCTCCACACAACCCAAAGTGAATCCACCGGTCAGAAAATGACACAAAGGGGCATGTGAAACTAGTCTTTTCCTAATCCTCTAGAGCTATAAGAATCTGGTTGTAACTAGAATACTCATCCAGGAAACAAAAAAAATTCATTCCCAGTAAGCCTCTCAAGAATTTGATCAATAAAGAGAATTAGAAAATGGTACTTCCTAATAGATTCATTATGATTTCTATAGTCTATATAGACTCTACATTTTGTTGCTTTACTAACATGAATCTTTTTTTCATCTTTGAAAATAGTGAAACCTCCCTTTTTAGGGACAACATAGACCACACTGAAACAAGTGCTATCTGAAATAGGGAAAATTATTGTATTATCAAGCATTTTAATTACTAATTATCTAAAATATTCATCCATGTTTTGATTAAATATTCTTTTTAATTATACCCTAGGATTATGGTCTATCACCATTGGAATTTTATACATGTAGAACATGGGACTAATACCCTCTATATCAGTTATGGTCCATCCTATAGAAGATTTAATATTTTTAGGCATATTAAGCAGTATTTATTCATTATTCTTATTAATCTCGTCATAGATAATAATAGGAAGTGTATAATTTTCACCCAATAATTTATATTTTAAATGAGCAAGGAGTTGTTTCAGTTCCATAATGGATGGTTTTTCACTTGAAGGAAGGATATTGGGAATATGAGGACCAAGGTCAATAACATGTTTTTTTATAAGGATCATGAACGAATAAAATATTTCAAATTTATAGATCAGTTTTAGAACTGACATTGTTGATGTCAAAATTGGACATCTCACTTTCTAGATTTTCCAGATTTGAATTTAATAGAATTATTGAAGCAGGATCATCAAGTTGTCTCAACAGCTCTCCCTCAACATCATCAAAGTTATCAATAGCATTGGTGTTTATAGAAACACACTAAAATTCACTCAAAAATATCTTATGTTCATAAAAGAGGATACTTCTTTCTAAGAAACTTGATAATTTTTCAGATCTATCATATTTTCTAGATTTATTGTTTGAACATAATTTTCATCTTGTGAAACAAGCACCTCAAATTTTTATCTTCCAAACAAATTTCTTCAACAAATGATTCATTTTTAGATACTTCTAAGCTTAGAGTTGTGTTTCCATCTTCCAAAGACTCTACCATTGAACTATTTTCAAAAAAGGTAAGTCATTTGATATTTTTAAACATAATAAACTCTTATTGTTTTTCTCTAATTTTATAGATATGTTTTTCTTTATACACATCAATAAAATAACCATCGGTGTCTAAGAAGTTCCTACCCAAGATTATTGGAACCACTATTTCACACTCCATATCTATGTATAAAATGTCTACATGCAGAAACTACATAATAACCCCAACTAGCAGGTCATAAACCCTCCCCATAGGATGAGTGAAAGAACGACCAGTTTACTAGAGTATGACTGTAGTGGGTTGAAGGTCACACAATCTCAACTGTTGAAACAGTGAGTATGGGAGATGATTGATACTAGCACCTAAGTAACACAAAAAATTAATCTGATCTGAATTTCTTATGGTACAAGGGATGAAAAAAGATACTTAGGATTTTTAGTTTGTTTGGGATTTTCATTTGAGGCACAACACAACACTCTTTAGTGAGGCTATAGGTAGAAATTTATTCATGTTCCATTCTATTTGAAACAATTTATTAAATATATTTAAGATGAAAACATATTTTAATTAAATATTTGATGAATGGAATGTCAATGTTATTTTTGGACAATAAGATAAGGAACTGAAGAAGTTAAACCTTGGTGTTACATTGAGGTTTGAGTTTCTATTTGAAAGGGATGGGTGGGGAAAAGATTCTCTAAATAGTAGTCATTTCCCTCATTTTTCAACAGTTTCTATTTTACTTTATTTTATTTGTCTTTAAAAAATTTTATGTTTGAAACCCAGACGAGAAATTCAGATTTTGATCATTTTCAATACATTTCTATTGATTTCCATATTGGGTACAAAGAAAATTTTTATTTCCAGATTCACATGGGTTTTCATTTATGGAATTTTTAATGTCTTTTTAATGTTCATATTGAGTGTTAAACCCACTTCTAGTGAAAATAGCCATATCTTTCTCTCTAGGATTAGGTTCATTTGTTCTATGAAAATTTTCTTTTATCCCAAGATGTAATGTATCTAGCTATTTGGACCAATTGAGTTTTCCTATTATAAATTATTGAATAATTTTTCATTTTATCAAACTCATATTGATATTTATTTTTATTTAATTATGTCATGGATATTTCTTCTTGAGGATTAATTTTATTTAAAATTTTATCTAATATAGAAGATGTTTGTCCATCATTATTACCTTGAGTGTATGAAGATTCACCCATTTGTTGGTTTTGGATGTTTTTTTTGGTTGGTTTTAGTAGTTAGGGGGTGGATTGTTTAATCATGCCTTGATCATTCCCAGAAAGATTTGGATGGTTCCCATATCCTTGGTTGAAGTTGATTGAAAAGGGGTCTTCTTTGGAAGGCATCCTAGGACCATAATTAAAAATATTTGAGTTTTCTTGTTATTGTGAGGGCATGTCAATGTTGGGAAATATTATTTCAGTATTCCAAAATATTCCTCACTAGGTACAATATTCCCTAAAAGATAGGTTATTGTTTTGAAATCCTAATTGAGTAATAGTTTTTTTTTGAATTTCAGTTCATTAAAGATTAAATTTGGTTAGTGAATTTAGCATGTTGTGTTTGAGTTTCATTCATTGAACCAGAGTAAACATTAACATTTATATTGCCTCTTTTTTTCTTGAATTTAAATGTTGTAGATTTAATGGGAGATTATTAATTATTTTTATTAGTTCTTCTTAAGTTTTATCATTATAGTTATCCCCAATAGCTTGATCAAATAGGTTCTGACTAGAGGATTAAATCCCATCACAGACGGTATCCTTGAGAAGGGGGGATGTGAGTTAATGATGAGGAAACTTCCTAAACTGGTCCCTGAAACTATCACATGCCTCATGAAAGTATTCTCCATATTCTGGATAAAAACTACTTATCTTTGTTCTTAATTCACCAATAAGTCAATGTAGATATAATTTAATTATAAAAGTATTAATAACTTTGTCCCAAATTTCAAAAATATTCTCATCGTGGATTAAAAACCAGTTCCTAGCATTCCCTTTATGGTAAAAGTGAAAGACTTACATTATCAGCTCATTTTCAGTAAGTTAAAGATGATTTAATTGATGATCAGTATTATAGAAGTCGCTAATAATGGAAAGAGGGTCCTCACTAGAGATCCCATTAAATACTAGAAGTAGTGAAATGTGGGATTGTTTCAGCTAATGGTTTCAATATTTAGGTGGAAGTCATATTAAAGAATGATAAATTGAAACATGAGGGATTTGGAACTCCCTAGTCATAGTAATATAATTTTCTAAGTGTTTTAGATGGTTTTTGAAGTCATTAGGTGCAAGAACACTATTATCTAGATTCTCCATTTCATATTTTTTCCATGTTAAGATTAGTGAGGTGTTTATCCAAATCCATGTTTAGAGGATCTAATCTATTAGTAGTAGACCTAGTGTTCATGTAATATGTTATAAAATGAAAAATTAAGCACAAAAAATATTAAAAAGTAACATATAATTACAAAAAGAAGTAGTAATTTAGCAGTAAATGAAAGCATTTATTTAACAGTTTTTAACTTTTAAATTTTTTGGTATAATATTTTTATGTGTGTTTCTTTTAATATTTTCAGAAATGTGGTAACCCTTTCCTTCTATAGAAATGAAACCAATAAATGATTCCCAACTAACATTGAAATTGTGTAAAATATTAAAATTTATGCTTCCTACTAACTACAATCTAGTGGTAAGTTGGGTCAAACTCACTAAAAAGGTTGGTGACCAAAAATATTCTATAAACCCTTCAAAAAAAACCCCATTGTTTTCAGTAGTGGGGAGAATATTAATTTTTTTTTTAATTTAACTTTGGTACTTTTTTATATATTTTTTTTGTTCTAACTATGAAGAGACATGAAGTATTATGAAAACAGTAAGCAAAAGATACAGTGATCCAAAAAAATGAAAAATCAAAATGAAATGCTCGGGGAAAAACACTATTATACCGATTTTAAATATTTCCTTTTCACAGGAATTATTTCAAACATAACCACTACAAAGACTAACTTATATCCCACAATAGTAGATAAATCAATTATATTGATCTACCTCATAGTTTTCCACTCCAATAACTGATCACAAGAATGATTTAGATTTGAAAAATACAACAGAAAAGACAAACTATTAGTTTGAAGGTTTTCATTTTGAATTAAAATGTTATGAAAATGTATCCACGTTCACTCTCACCAAATAACTGTAGTGTGGAAATTTAAATCACATGTCCTGATTTGATTGAATGAAATCAGAATTGATCTCACCAATCAATCCTGAATACAATAAAATAAAAATTTGTAAAGGAAGATAAAGAGTAAAGAGGTATAAGTAAAAATTTTCCAAACTCTAATTATTTATCTAACTAACAAGTTTGTTATAGTAATTGAAAACATCGTAGAATGGAGTAAAAGAATTAAAACAAGTGGGAGTAAGAACTCCCCAAATGATGCTCTGCTCTTGGGATACTTTGACTCCAGGACTTTCCACTATCCAGGTCTCCTGGATTTTCTCTTGATCTCCAATTTAAAGTGAATGAGTTATTGACCCCCGCTCTAAATGCTCTGTTTTCACGTTAAAATACATATTATAAACCACTTCTCATCACTACATTTCCTCCACCGATATAGTCTTTCTCCACAATTTTTCACCACACACGTGTGTTTTTTGGGGAAACACTGGTAGTTTTATCCTTGCCCTTGTAATTAATTTCCCGTGAGTTAGTTGAGTTAACCTGACCATGTTTTTGGTTCCTACTCATTTCTAGAAAATGAATAGAAAGATATGTTAAAATATCCAAAAGTAAAAAAGTTAAAATAAATAATCACTTAAATAATAAATTATAATCCGGAAATTAAATTATAATTTTATAACTAAATATATTTTTACTTTGTCTAAAGGTTATTATCTATTATTATTTAGTTATTTTATTTATAATTATGAAGGTTATTAAATTATTTAATATGTTCATTAATGATTATTTATTTATTAGATTATTAAATTATTATCAATAGTAATTAGTTAATATTAAATTATATTATTATTAAATTAATGGAATTATTTAAAATATTAATTTAATTATTATATTTATTTTATAGAACTAAATTATAATTAAATTATTTAATAAAATTTATTTGTTTATTTAATTTATTTTAAAGGTTAATATTTATATTTTATTTTTATTACATAATTAATTAATTAGTTTTTTTTTCATTTTATTAAATTATAATTATTTTTTTATAATTATTTTATTACTTTTATTTTAAGTTTAAACTATTATTATATATTATTATTATTATTTTTAGTTAATTTTTAACAAAACCCCTCATCATCTTCAGCATAAGAGGGAGAGGGTTTTAGTACTCGTCTAATTTCATGACAAACCAGTGATGAACAATGCAGATGTGGGCGGCTCAATGGTATCCCTCAACAGCCGAGCAACATGTTCATATAGTAGTGCTGTTCAGATCTTCCTCCATGACTGGGGCTTGGTTCGCAGTGTCTCCCATAAATAGTAGAAACTCTTTCATTTACTGATCTGGTCGATGCCATCATGATTTCTTCATAGTAGTGGTCTCAGTGAAGGGATTTAGGTGCAATGATTCTCAACATGAAAGAAGCACTAGGGTTGAGGTTAGTGTTTGTGTGGAAAATCAGGTGGTGAAGTAGGGGTTTAGGCGAGGCCGTGGTGCAATATTGGATGGGTGTGTGGGTGTAGAGGAATAGCCCATCGGTGGTTCAAGAGAAGGGGTAGGGAGATTCATGGTTCACTGCACGATGTTGCAGGTGCATCTAATTGTGTTTATAACGACCCACACTTTACATACATTGTTAATACTTCAAAATTGAATCACACTTATTACAACATATGACAAAACCACAAAGGACCGTATAGGTATAGTGTCTTTAGAAACTGGAAAACATAAACAACTGGTTCATAAATCTTCTACAGTGTCTCCCATTTATTTCATCATATCTAGGGTCCCTTTTAGCATATCCTACTTAATATCCATCTTCCTGGCCTGGGGAAAAGAAAACATAAAAGGGTGAGCTCAAATGCTCAGCAAGGGAAAATAAAGGAAATAAAAATCATATCATATCTTTTTGAAAATTAAAACCTGCAAAAGAGATCATAATATCTTAACATGGAATAAATCATAGAAGTGAAAATGAGATCCCCATAATCATAACATAAAACTTGAATCTCTGTGGCATGCACACATAATCATGGAAAATCATTTCTTGTTAGTCATGACTCATTGCCAAGACTATCTTAGTGGACAAAGTCCCTTTCTGAACCGAGTTCACTCCTCGTTTCAGTCCTGTATCACTGAACCGAAATAACCTTCCATTCCAGCCATGTCTATCTCATGAGATATAAAATCATTACCCAATGCATTGGAGGGAGATATAGGTCCCACCCATCTTATAATGAATCCTTTCTTATGTGTGCCACATAATCATAAAACATACATCATCGCATAACACATATAACAAAAATGGGATTCTTGAAACATCATGACATCATAAATCAATTCATATGTGATAAAGGAATTCATAAACATAATTCCATCACAACATAGTCAAACCAATGTAAAAATATGGATAGAAACAGAACCCTTTATTATCTTAGATGGAAAATAATTTTGATAAAACACTTGAATTGAGTTCTTGAGGAAAATATCCTTTCTTCTTAAAAAACATTTTTCCTTTCATAACATGTCATACAACTTTAAAATAAAAGAAGTTGATTAAAAATGAACTTGAAAACTTGTAAAGGAAGCTTCTTTGAAGTAATGTTTTAAAAATCCATTCATGCCGTATAAGTTAAAAAAAACATTCTTCGTACTTTTGTCGGAAAAGTCAAAAAGTACCTCGTACGAAAAATGACAAAAGATTCCTTTCATACATATTACTAAAAACTCACCGAAGGGTAAAAAGGGATTTAAACAATTTTAGGAGGATGGAAATAATATTACTTATTGAGTAAACATGGATGTGGATGATAAAATACACCCCAGTAAATACTTACGAATAAACAATCTCGGATAAAAATGAGATTGTGATTTTTCCCTTACCTTAGGTCCGATTTGCTTTGTTCGTGTCCGAAGCTCCTGTATAATGGTTTAAATACTGTTATTGACTTATTCCAGAATCATACATATTGATATGAGATCATATATGGTCATATTATTAGCTTCTTTTTAGTAATATTTCATTGTTACTTGTTACTCGGGTCTTTATAACTTTTTGTTCTTATGCGTGTTTTGTCAAATAAATTCTTATTCTTATCTTTAGGTTATAGATAATTCATTTCCAGAATGGTATTAGTGTAGTATATACCATATTCATTCATTCAATTCATTTATATAATCATTATGAAATGAAGATCATGTAGAACGAGTCGCATCACATCGTGGAGACGGTATTCCGTACGTACGCACGAGTGATGATATCGTTCCTATGATCGTGGAATTGTATTGGAGTATATATATATATTATTTCAGTATCAATATTACTTAATAATAATCATATATAGTTACTGATTACACCATTATAAACATCCTTGTAAGGTGATGGTGGAAAATAGATTACACCACGGCGTGGAGACGGTATTCCGTACGTACGCACGCACGGTGATTTCATTTTTCCGTAGGATGGATAGAAGGTGAATTAGGGTTGTTTCATATTTATAATAACATATCAGTATGTAAGTAATACTGATGTTATTACTTTATCATGAAACAACTAAAGAAGAAGAAGTTGAAGAAGAAAGAAATTGAAAAGATCGGTAATGGATATTACCTCTTCTTTGGAACGCCTTTTTGAATCCTCCACTTAAGGAACTAAGATTGGTCTTTGGAGAAGACCAGGACCTCTAGGATTATTCTAGGGAAGTGGAGAAGGGAAAATGGCAGGGGTTGGCCGAGCTTGAGTGCTCAAATTGGTGTGAGGAGGAGGGGGAGGAGGTGCCCTTTTATAAGGGAGGAGAGGGGCACCTTAGGAATATCTCAAAATATTATTTTATATTAAAGTCAAAATCGGTTTATAATGGTTCAAAAGGGTCTTATTTCGAAGCTAAAGTGGGGATGGTTCGAAATCCTATCAACCAATAAGATGTAGACAAGTTTAGGGTATTATTTTAACCTTATCAATTAGATTTAACTCTAAGTTAATTAATTTAACTTTTACCGTGTCTTTTTGTTTCTTTCACTATATGGTTAATACACTTACTATAACATGCCAAACGAACCCCAAATTGTTTATTATTAATATATATATCCTTATCTAAGTCATTTGGCCGAACCTTAGATTTTTAGGAATAAAATAACAATTAATAATATAATATTTGATTTAAAAACTATTTTGTGTCAATTTTGACACTATTTGATATATGATTTTTGTGAAAGTCATAACAGAATTATATGTTCGAACCATTTTGATTAAATCAACAATAATATATCATAGTAACCTAGAAAATTAGTGTAATTCATAAAAAGTCTTAAATTACATTTATTTTGGTATTTATATTATCAATTTTGTCAATATTTCATCAATAAGATAATTACTGAATCATATTTGTGTCATAAATAAATTAAATTATTTGATGTCTAAAAATTACAAATAAAATACCATCATGTAGGAAATCGTTTTAGATTTCTAATGAATATTTACAATCGAATTTATCTTATGTATAACCCTATATTAAAAATGATTTACTTATTAAACTTTGATTTTAACTATTTTAACCCTTCTTTAAATAAATTAATAATAAATGTCCTAATCTAATCCAAGTGGGCCTAAATGGTCATATTTTATTCCTAAGTTTGTTTTTGGTCGAATTACACTTGTCCAATAGAATTATGACATGTGTTAGGGTAATAGTAATATCATATTTACCCTTAGTTACCCTTTTTACTATTAACCGCGGTAAAAAAAAGTAAAAAGTTACTATTCACCAAAAATTTATTTTCATCTCATTGAACCACATTTTAGTCCTTGATATTAACCGTGTCTCTCGGATTTTCGAAATTCCATTCACAGAAGCGGTAAAATTAAGTTTTATGCAAAATTCAGTTTTTAACCTACCACTTAGTGGTTTCACTATTCATCAAAAATTGAAATTTTTCAGAAAAATACCAAAATTTCACCCTAGGCTAATTTCGATATTCAGAGTCCAAAAATGAAGTCCATTTTGAAAAATAAAATTTATAAAATTTCAAAAAGTGGTTATTACTATTCATAACGGCTAGTTTTAATAGCATATTGTTGTTTAGTGAAACTCGGTATTGCGTACGACGCAAGCTATCGAGGAAGGTCGCGATTGCGTGTAAAGCAAGCCAAGAAAGTGTTGTGTAGAAAAAGATTCCTTTGATGATTTATATAACATAAAAGTCTCGGGTGTTACATTCTACCCCCCTTAAAAAGAATTTCGCCCTCGAAATTCGTCACTTTGCAACAAACAAATGAGGATACTTCTCCCTCATCATATCCTCAAGCTCCCATGTAGCTTCTTCAAGTTGGTGGTTTCTCCATAAAACTTTCACCAAGCGAGTGGTCTTGTTTCGTAGGACTTTTTCGCTACGATCCAGAATCTCTATCGGCTGTTCTTCATAAGAAAGATCTTGCTCCAGCGGTACAACTTCTGAGCTGAGTACATGTGAAGGATCTGGTATGTAATTTCTCAGGAGAGATACATGGAACACATCGTGAACTTGAGAGAGATTCGGTGGAAGCGCCAATCGGTAAGCTACCTTCCCAACACGATCCAGTATTTCAAAAGGACCGATATATCTAGGGCTCAACTTCCCCTTCTTTCCAAATCTCATAACCCTCTTCCAGGGAGATATTCGTAAGAACACTTTATCACCCACTTCAAACTCTAGGTCTTTTCTTCGGTTGTCGGCATAACTTTTCTGTCGACTCTGAGCTGCTCTTATGTGTTGTTGAATAGATCTGACCTTTTCTGCCATTTCATCAACGAGATCAGGTCCTAATAGCTTTCTTTCCCCAACTTCATCCCAGCAAGTTGGAGTCCTGCATTTCTTTCCATAGAGAGCTTCATAAGGAGCCATCTGAATACTGGAGTGAAAGCTATTATTATAAGAAAATTACACCAAATGTAGGTGTTGATCCCAACCTCCTTTGAAATCCATAGAGCAAGCTCTCAACATATCTTCTAGGGTTTGAATTGTTCTCTCAGACTGACCATCTGTCTGGGGATGATAAGCAGTGCTGAAACTCAACTCTGTATCCAGAGTATGCTGAAGACTTCGCCAGAACTTCGAGGTAAATCTCGGATCTCGATCAGATATAATAGAAAGTGGTACTCCATGCAATCTTACCACTTCCTTTACATATATCCTGGCAAGCTGATCTAGAGAGAAACTCTCTCTAATAGCAATGAAGTGTGCAGACTTTGTAAGACGATCAACTATAACCCAGATAGCATTATTGCCTTTGGATGTTTTAGGAAGTCCTATGACAAAGTCCATAGTGATGTTTTCCCATTTCCATTCGGGTATGGGTAATGGTTGTAACATCCCCTTAGACTTCTGTCTCTCAGCTTTAACTTGTTGACAAACCAAGCATCGAGAGACATATTCAGCAACATCTCTTTTCATGCCATCCCACCAGAAGTACTCTTTCAGGTCCCTATACATCTTCGTGCTTCCAGGATGAATAGATAATGAAGAACTATGAGCCTCATCCAGTAGCTCTTTCTTTAATTCGGGGATGGGAGGAACACAAACCCGATTCCTGAACTTTATTATTCCATCACAATCAAGGTTGAATTCAGGAACATTTCTCACCTTCTTTTGTAACTCGACATCTTCTTTCTGTGCCTCTTTAATCTTCACATGTATAGATGGTTGAACATTCATTTGAGAAAGATAAGATTTTTCCCCTTCCATTATAATTCCAAGATCCATCCTTTGTAAATCCATAAATATTGGATCTTTTGTAATCCTCATCATGGATAAACTAGCATGGTCTTGTCGACTTAATGCATCTGCCACCTTGTTTGCTTTCCCAGGGTGGTAATGGATTGAGTAGTCATAATCCTTAATCAGCTCCAACCACCTTCTTTGGCGCATATTCAGCTCCTTTTGTGTGAAAATATACTTTAAACTTTTATGATCAGTATAAATATCACACCTTTCACCATAAAGGTAATGTCTCCAAATCTTTAATGCAAAGATTACCGCAGCCAACTCCAAATCATGTGTTGGGTAATTTTGCTCATGGATTTTCAACTGTCGTGAGGCATAAGCTATCACCATATCATTTTGCATAAGAACACACCCCAATCCCTTCTTGGATGCATCACTGTAGATCACAAACCTTTCTCCACTACAAGGCAGTGTGAGCACAGGTGCACTGGATAACCTTCTTTTCAACTCCTTGAAATTCTCTTCACATTCCTCTGTCCAGACAAACTTAACTCCTTTCCGAGTCAACTTGGTGAGTGGATTAGATAATCGTGAAAAATCTTTTACAAAACGTCGATAATAACCAGCCAAACCAAGAAAACTTCGGATCTCAGTTACTGTTGTTGGTCTTGACCATCTTTCGATAACCTCTGTTTTTGCTGGATCCACAGATATCCCCTCTTTTGAGATTATATGACCCAAAAATGCAACTTTTTGAAGCCAAAATTCACACTTGGTAAATTTGGCATAAAGCTTCTCTTTTCTCAGGGTCTTCAATATAATTCTCAAGTGATCTTCATGCTCTTCCTTGCTCTTTGAATAGACAAGAATATCGTCTATAAAGACTACCACAAATTGATCAAGATAGTCTCCAAAGACTCTATTCATTAGATCCATGAAGATAGCAGGGGCATTAGTAAGACCAAATGGAATCACTATAAATTCATAGTGTCCATACCTTGTACGGAAAGCCGTCTTTGGTATATCCTCCCTTTTGACCCTTAATTGATGATACCCTGAACGAAGATCAATCTTGGAAAAGTATTGAGCTCCGCGTAGTTGGTCAAATAAGTCATCAATGCGTGGGAGAGGATATTTGTTCTTGATAGTGATCTTGTTAAGTTCTCTATAATCAATGCAGAGTCTCATTGATCCATCTTTCTTCTTAACAAATAGAACAGGTGCTCCCCAAGGTGACGCACTAGGGCGTATGAATCCCTTATCAAGATTCTCTTGGAGTTTCTTCTTCAATTCCTGCAACTCAATTGGGGCCATTCTATAAGGTGTCTTTGAAATAGGCAAAGCACCCGGTACGAGTTCTATTGAAAACTCAACTTCACGATTTGGTGGAAGACCCGGTAATTCCTCTGGAAAGACATCATCAAACTCCCGTACAATGGGCATATTCTTAATCGTGAGTTTCTCACCAACTATTTGAGATAAATAACCTTCATTTAGTGGAATCAATACCCATAAGATGGAAGAAATTTCCACTGGAAGGTTATGTTCATCCTTGCATTGATAGACGATCGTAGGTTGATCTGGAATATGAAATGTGACTTCCCTTCTTTGGCAATTGATATGAGCTCCATGTAGAGAAAGCCAATCCATGCCAAGAATCACATCAAATTCCACTAAAGGAAGGATCACAAGATTTGCAGGAAGCACTTTCCCACAAACTTCGATCGGAGAAGAATTATAAACTTCTGATGCGATTGATGTGCCATTAGGTGTTGTCACAGCTAACTCAACATCTAATTGTTGAGGTAATACGGTGATACCCTTAGAAAATTTTTCAGAAATAAAAGAGTGGGTGGATCCAGAATCAAATAAAACATTTGCTACTTTAGAGTGGATGGTAAGTGTACCTTTCACCACATCGTTATCGTACTCCACATCGCTGATAGAAATTGCATGTGACTTTCCTTTTTCTTTAGCCTTAAGAGTTTTTTGACGTCGACCATCATCATCAACCCTTGGATTTGGGCATTGATTGGCATAATGCCCCATCTCCTTGCACTTGAAACATTGAAGTGTAGCAGGTTCATTCTGTGTATCCCTTCCTTTGTTTGCATCATTAGACATCTTCTTCCCATTATCACGGCATTCAAATGCCCGATGACCTTCCTTTCCACATTTAAAACATTTACTTGTCCCTTTAAGACAACTCCCTCCATGTTTCTTTCCACACTTTGAGCATAAGGGAAAGTTCATCTTCTTTTCCGTGTGCTCTTTGGATTTTTCTTTGAATTCCATCTTCCTCTTCTTATCAAACCCATGTGACTGATGGGTTACTCCAATCTCCATCTCGACTTTGAGAGCACATCGAACGATTTCCTCGTAGCTATTGAAGTCCCTTATGGCTAACGCCCTTCGAAGACTTGGTTTTAAGCCACTAAAGAATCGATCGATCTTACTCTCAGGTTGGATAATAATACCAGAAGCGTACCTTGCAAGTCTGGTAAAATTTGCTTCATAGGTACCAACAGATTCATCATCCCTTTGCTTCAGTTCAAGGAACTCTTTCTCCATCTTTGTTCGGAGAATACGAGGGAAGTACTTATTGAAAAATAAGTTCTTGAACTCGTCCCATTCCATAGACTCAATTTCATCCCTTTGCCTTGTATTCTTAACAAGATTCCACCATTGATCAGCATCTCCTTCCAAACGATACACTGCTAGGATGACTTTATCATGCTCAGAACATTGAAGAACTGAAAATATCTTTTCAGTAGTACTAATCCATTGTTCAGCAACTAGTGGATCAGTAGACCCGCTGAAAGATGGTGGACGCTGCCTCATGAAGGATTCAACAGAATGTTGCTCCCTCCTTTGTTCGTTTGGAAATCCTGCATGATTCATAGCTTGAGAAAGTTGTGTGAGCATGGCTACAAGATTTTGCATTCCAGCTCCCATATCGTTTGGTTGCTCAGGGGGACAATCATTGCATTGCCCATCGCATTCCGCATTAACACGGTTCCTTCGGGTTCCAGCCATTGACTAAAACCAAGAAGAATAGTGTGAGCAACACTAATTATAATAGGAAACCACATAATTCAAGAATAAAATTTTCATGCTTATGGTCTTATCCTAGGTTATTCATGGCCATTTCTAAGATTGTGTTCTATGCTTAGACTTATCCTTAGGGTTCTTACTAAGGCTTTCACATCCTAGTTTCCAAAGGTTGACTATACCTTTCCTCTGATACCAACTATAACGACCCACACTTTACATACATTGTTAATACTTCAAAATTGAATCACACTTATTACAACATATGACAAAACCACAAAGGACCGTATGGGTATAGTGTCTTTAGAAACTGGAAAACATAAACAACTGGTTCATAAATCTTCTACAGTGTCTCCCATTTATTTCATCATATCTAGGGTCCCTTTTAGCATATCCTACTTAATATCCATCTTCCTGGCCTGGGGAAAAGAAAACATAAAAGGGTGAGCTCAAATGCTCAGCAAGGGAAAATAAAGGAAATAAAAATCATATCATATCTTTTTGAAAATTAAAACCTGCAAAAGAGATCATAATATCTTAACATGGAATAAATCATAGAAGTGAAAATGAGATCCCCATAATCATAACATAAAACTTGAATCTTTGTGGCATGCACACATAATCATGGAAAATCATTTCTTGTTAGTCATGACTCATTGCCAAGACTATCTTAGTGGACAAAGTCCCTTTCTGAACCGAGTTCACTCCTCGTTTCAGTCATGTATCACTGAACCGAAATAACCTTCCGTTCCAGCCATGTCTATCTCATGAGATATAAAATCATTACCCAATGCATTGGAGGGAGATATAGGTCCCACCCATCTTATAATGAATCCTTTCTTATGTGTGCCACATAATCATAAAACATACATCATCGCATAACACATATAACAAAAATGGGATTCTTGAAACATCATGACATCATAAATCAATTCATATGTGATAAAGGAATTCATAAACATAATTCCATCACAACATAGTCAAACCAATGTAAAAATATGGATAGAAACAGAACCCTTTATTATCTTAGATGGAAAATAATTTTGATAAAACACTTGAATTGAGTTCTTGAGGAAAATATCCTTTCTTCTTAAAAAACATTTTTCCTTTCATAACATGTCATACAACTTTAAAATAAAAGAAGTTGATTAAAAATGAACTTGAAAACTTGTAAAGGAAGCTTCTTTGAAGTAATGTTTTAAAAATCCATTCATGCCGTATAAGTTAAAAAAAACATTCTTCGTACTTTTGTCGGAAAAGTCAAAAAGTACCTCGTACGAAAAACGACAAAAGATTCCTTTCATGCATATTACTAAAAACTCACCGAAGGGTAAAAAGGGATTTAAACAATTTTAGGAGGATGGAAATAATATTACATATTGAGTAAACATGGATGTGGATGATAAAATACACCCCAGTAAATACTTACGAATAAACAATCTCGGATAAAAATGAGATTGTGATTTTTCCCTTACCTTAGGTCCGATTTGCTTTGTTCATGTCCGAAGATCCTGTATAATGGTTTAAATACTGTTATTGACTTATTCCAGAATCATACATATTGATATGAGATCATATATGGTCATATTATTAGCTTCTTTTTAGTAATATTTCATTGTTACTTGTTACTCGGGTCTTTATAACTTTTTGTTCTTATGCGTGTTTTGTCGAATAAATTCTTATTCTTATCTTTAGGTTATAGATAATTCATTTCCAGAATGGTATTAGTGTAGTATATACCATATTCATTCATTCAATTCATTTATATAATCATTATGAAATGAAGATCATGTAGAACGAGTCGCATCACATCGTGGAGACGGTATTCCGTACGTACGCACGAGTGATGATATCGTTCCTATGATCGTGGAATTGTATTGGAGTATATATATATATTATTTCAGTATCAATATTACTTAATAATAATCATATATAGTTACTGATTACACCATTATACCCATCCTTGTAAGGTGATGGTGGAAAATAGATTACACCACGGCGTGGAGACGGTATTCCGTACGTACGCACGCACGGTGATTTCATTTTTCCGTAGGATGGATAGAAGGTGAATTAGGGTTGTTTCATATTTATAATAACATATCAGTATGTAAGTAATACTGATGTTATTACTTTATCATGAAACAACTAAAGAAGAAGAAGTTGAAGAAGAAAGAAATTGAAAAGATCGGTAATGGATATTACCTCTTCTTTGGAACGCCTTTTTGAATCCTCCACTTAAGGAACTAAGATTGGTCTTTGGAGAAGACCAGGACCTCTAGGATTATTATAGGGAAGTGGAGAAGGGAAAATGGCAGGGGTTGGCCGAGCTTGAGTGCTCAAATTGGTGTGAGGAGGAGGGGGAGGAGGTGCCCTTTTATAAGGGAGGAGAGGGGCACCTTAGGAATATCTCAAAATATTATTTTATATTAAAGTCAAAATCGGTTTATAATGGTTCCAAAGGGTCTTATTTCGAAGCTAAAGTGGGGATGGGTCGAAATCCTATCAACCAATAAGATGTAGACAAGTTTAGGGTATTAATTTAACCTTATCAATTAGATTTAACTCTATGTTAATTAATTTAACTTTTACCATGTCTTTTTGTTTCTTTCACTATATGGTTAATACACTTACTATAACATGCCAAACGAACCCCAAATTGTTTATTATTAATATATATATCCTTATCTAAGTCATTTGGCCGAACCTTAGATTTTTAGGAATAAAATAACAATTAATAATATAATATTTGATTTAAAAACTATTTTGTGTCAATTTTGACACTATTTGATATATGATTTTTTTGAAAGTCATAACAGAATTATATGTTCGAACCAATTTGATTAAATCAACAATAATATATCATAGTAACCTAGAAAATTAGTGTAATTCATAAAAAGTCTTAAATTACATTTATTTTGGTATTTATATTATCAATTTTGTCAATATTTCATTAATAAGATAATTACTGCATCATATTTGTGTCATAAATAAATTAAATTATTTGATGTCTAAAAATTACAAATAAAATACCATCATGTAGGAAATCGTTTTAGATTTCTAATGAATATTTACAATCGAATTTATCTTATGTATAACCCTATATTAAAAATGATTTACTTATTAAACTTTGATTTTAACTATTTTAACCCTTCTTTAAATAAATTAATAATAAATGTCCTAATCTAATCCAAGTGGGCCTAAATGGTCATATTTTATTCCTAAGTTTGTTTTTGGTCGAATTACACTTGTCCAATAGAATTATGACATGTGTTAGGGTAATAGTAATATCATATTTACCCTTAGTTACCCTTTTTACTATTAACCGCGGTAAAAAAAAGTAAAAAGTTACTATTCACCAAAAATTTATTTTCATCTCATTGAACCACATTTTAGTCCTTGATATTAACCGTGTCTCTCGGATTTTCGAAATTCCATTCACAGAAGCGGTAAAATTAAGTTTTATGCAAAATTCAGTTTTTAACCTACCACTTAGTGGTTTCACTATTCATCAAAAATTGAAATTTTTCAGAAAAATACCAAAATTTCACCCTAGGCTAATTTCGATATTCAGAGTCCAAAAATGAAGTCCATTTTGAAAAATAAAATTTATAAAATTTCAAAAAGTGGTTATTACTATTCATAACGGCTAGTTTTAATAGCATATTGTTGTTTAGTGAAACTCGGTATTGCGTACGACGCAAGCTATTGAGGAAGGTCGCGATTGCGTGTAAAGCAAGCCAAGCAAGTGTTGTGTAGAAAAAGATTCCTTTGATGATTTATATAACATAAAAGTCTCGGGTGTTACAGTGTTAACAAAGTGGGGTGGTGAGACAGAATATGGGAGACACTGACACCGATGATTAGTGTCAGTAAATTAAATTGAGAGAAAAGATTGTAGTTAGGAGGATTGGGGAAGAAAGAGAGTCATTAACAAGGATGTGGGTGGAACTAACACCGGTGAGGGAGAGTCTATATCGGTAGCAGCATGGAAGGGGAGATGTGACCGATAATGGGAATGTATCGGAGTCAGTTTGAGAAGATAAGGTAGTTCAAGGGAAGCAACAGTTTCACAAGAGAGGAACTGGGGGTACTGATCCCCGATGATCGGTGATTGTAGAAAGAAGAAATATGAGAGACTGACACCATTGGTATAAAAACTGGGGGAAAGACCAACACTGACACTATAGTGCTAGTGTCGGTGAGTGGTAGTTTGATATGATAATAGCACCTAAAAAAAGTAAATTGAATTAGTTAAAATAAATAGAAACTCAGATGAATTAAAATAATAATAATTTAACTAAATGATAAATTACATACATAAAACTAAAATAAAAATAATCATATAATTATAAACTAAAATAAAATTAAATAATAAATTTTAATGGTGTTATATATTAAATTGAAAATTAACTAGAAAATTACGTATTTAAATTATTAAATGAAAAAAATTTAATTAATAAATTATATTAAGAATAAACTAACTTGAAATAAAAAATTAAATAATTAAAGTTCAATTTTGGTATATAACATAATTAAAGGGATGTTGGTGAGTTTAAAAGAAACGTTTTGGTGACTCAAGGAGTCACCGACACTGGAAAAGAAAATAGGGGTGCATTGGTAGAAGATGCTATAGATAGTTAGTGTGTGTCTTTCAGTGAGACCAAATGACTAAAAATAAAAGTAGTGGCTTAAAAAATTTAAACTATATACATAAAATTCAAATATTAAAGTTAACTAAAGGTATAATAATCCAAAATATTTAATAAACTAACTAAATTAAGTATAAAATCACATTTTTTATTAAATTAAAATATAAGAACTTCACTTATAAAAGTTAACAAAATAATTACACTTCATATGTTAATAAAGTTAATTTATTAAAACCAATCATAAATTAAAGGATATTAAATGAAAATATGATTTAATTAAAAATAAAATAAAAATATTAATTGAAAACATCATATAAATAGTCAAGAAGAATACTAAACTAATAAGTAAAATATTATACTGAAAATATTTGTAAGTATTAATTAATTTTTTTGAAGGAAATAATTAGAGAACTATTTTTAAGAAAATTTTAAAATTTTAATTTTAATTATAAAAACAGAAAAGTGAAATAGTTTAGTAAAAAGTAAAATATTAATTAATTAAATTGTTAAATATTATAGTAAAATATATTGAAAAATATTTCAAATTAAGGCCACATAAATCTTTTAGATATTTATGAATCAATCCATTCTATATATAACTGACATATATATCTTTGTATATTCTCACAATGTTATTTTCTGAAGGAAATGAGGATAAAGAGGATGATAGTCAAACTTTATATGGTTATGATGAACATAACCCAACACCATAACTGGGTTTGGGGAAATTCCTCATTCTCGTATGTGGCCTCACTAGACAACAACCCTAGAGGGTTTCATGGTGGATGATGCCCCCAGAATTCAAGTGCAGTGACTAGAACCTCTGCCACTTCCCAATAAAGGTCTCCTATATTATCCACTAAAATAACGGTGTCCTTTCAAGAGTCTTGGAGAGTAAGAGATACCTTGTGGACAAGTACACACACTAATGATATTTGGAATATTCTCCAGGAAGACACTAATGACCTTGTAGTATTTGGATTGATCATTAATTTTTCATGAATCTCTACTCAGGAAAGATAGTCATGATGTGGGTGTAGATCTAGAATAAGTGGACACCTGCATCCACTCATTCAAGGATTGAATTTTCTAGTTTGACTGACTAGAGTATATGATGGTCATCATGGTGGGGAAAGATGAGACCAATGAAGCGGTAATATGGATATTTTTTTAAAAGAATATTCTTCTTCATTCAATCATGATTTTGAATGCATAATTCTAATATTTTTAGGAGTCTAGGGAGATTTAGGAACTTGTTTCTTCCTTGAAGTACACCCCAATGTGCACTGTAGCTGGGGAGAACATCCATTCAGACATGGGTGTCAGTTGACAGGGGTCTACCATGGTATTGGAACACATGGAGGCAGATATTAGAGATCCGTCTGGATTAGTTATATCCATGGACATGCCTTCTCTTCCTTCAATGGGATCATCCCCATGGAAAACCTCAAATTATTGACGTGGAAAAAATATGTCGATACATCTACAATTGATGATAACAGTTGACTGCAACATCTATGTACTCAACATTCATGAAATGTGCTTTCCTATTTCATCTAATCACCTTTTCACATGGATTGGTCAACATTCAATGAGTTATCATGCAATAACAATTTAGAGGCATATAACCCCTTCTTTTTTAAATATGAACGTGAAACCACAAGAAGTTATTCTGGAACAGGATAGGGAACCCATGACAATTGATTCAATTATGGGGATCCTAATCCAAAGAGGTAAATCACTTCATGATCAAACAACTTATTTACAATTAGATGGATATCCTTCAAAGGTTGATGCTTTGGCTAAGCATAGTAAACCTGTTTATATGAAGAGAATTGTTGTGGAAGAGGTGGATACTCAGATTCAAGAGAGGTCATACATGTCTGTTTCTCTACATTCCATTATTCTTATACCTATAGGATCATTATTGGTGAGAGAGGTTCTAAGGATCATTAACCTCACATAGAATGATCCTAAGGCAAGGATTTCCAAGGATTAACCGGAAGTCAACCTTCAAAAGAGGACACAACATCAATTTTCCCACAAGACGGAACAATGATTGTTATGAATATTAACGTTATGGTGAAGAAAAGATAGATCAATATTTGTCACATCCTTTCTGTTGCCTTTTATATTTGGGTATTGAATATTTATAATATATAGATTCCAGATTACTTCCACAAGATTCTATGGTCACATGTGATACTTTAATATCTCATCCTACTTATATTACACAAGATCCAGCTACTGCATAATCCATTCCTGCATAGACTTCTGAGTTAATACCCTCTCTGGTGGATCTTATTTAAAAAGATATTCCACCACCAAAGGGTGATTCTGATTTAGACCAATATTCTCTAAAATACCTTCATGTTTTCCTTATTAAAATATTATAATTAATATAGATGATGTTTTCTTATAGCCCCTTGAAAACATGTGATGAAACATCCCATATTGCATCACCTATTTTCATTTCATATGTATGGTGGGTTCTATTTTCATGTCATTCAAGTCATATTGTAATAATTCATTTTTTGGGAGGGAATTATAAATATCCACTCTCATATTTCAACTACATAGTCCCTGGACCACCTTGTCAAAACATTAAAAATCTTTCTTAATGATGTTACCCATCATTCTATGATGGCCGAAAGGCAACATGGTGAAGTTGAAGTGTAGAGGAACTCAATGGAGAAGCTTTTTGAAGAGTCAGAGAAACTTAATAGGTATTTGATGTGTCTCAAGGAGGAATTGGATCACACTAATGTTATTATTTATGAAGGAAAATAGTTAGCGGAGGAGGAGGAAAAGGAAGGACTAGATATGAATAAGAGGGAAGAGGCCATGTGGTCTAGTGTTATTATTGAGATTTCACACTTCTGAGAGCTCCACAAATCCATATATGACTTGGACTGAGCACTTCTTCAACTTTGTGAATTTGCTGAGTGGTCTTTACATTCCCAATTCATTGGTAACCTGGATAGCCTCCAAGATATGGTTTTTCCTCGTGTATCATAATTTAAACAAAAAATTATTCCTTCATCAATTCCAATCCACTGTGCAAGCCTTTTTTTGGTTCCAATCAATTATAATTTTCATCATGTTTTGAAAGACAGTCCCTCAGATAAATTTAGTGGTTTCACCTTTGGATATCAATTTCAATTATGTTTGGGATAATCAAGTCGACCTGATCATGTAATGCTCTAAATATTTCCTGAGCTGAGGGACTCAGGGAGAATAGTTTGAAAATTCCTAGGGTCACATGGATAACTCTAAAGCTTTGTATCATTTATATTACCACCAAAATTTTTCCAATGTCTTATATTACACAGGCTTAGTAGGAATAACTTGACTTTTCATTTGGTCTCTATTTGTGGGTTTTAGACATAAAATGTTTTTATCTTTTTTTATTTTCTTTTTTTTCTAAATTTTTTGCTAAACCATAAAACGAATAGGTCTAGAGAAGTTATAGATGACTGTTACCTGGGTTTCCCTTTACATTTTTTCCACTAGAAGTGTTTTTTTATCATTTTTGTTGGTAGTTTAGAGTCTTTCAAACCAAACTAATTCCACAAATGTTTTCTCTAAAACAACATTGACCATGAATTGTGGGGAAAGGACCACAATTGGGATTAATATACAAGAATGTCCCAATACTTTTCAATCATGAATGGGGTATTTCATTACCCTCATTTGGTAATATCTGAATCCCATATATGATATATGGAAAGTACACATGTATTAACCTTAAGAATGGTTTCTTGTAAGATGTTTTTTGGTGCATACATGGATAAGAGAAGCCTCTCGTCGGGATGAATTGGCCATTGGATGATAGGCCTTTTATGTTGGAAACTTATGCATAGGGAATTGGGGCATATTTTTCATTGTAAAAAATGGTGTCCTCTAGACACTGACCCTCCTTTTCTAACAGCCATATCATTTGTGAAAATTTGGATTTCTCAGTACCACGAAGGGTATATTTTTAATGGAATTTTTTTAAAAAGATGAGGGTATCTATATTATGACTTGAAATGAATGAGAATCCACTCCTACATGATTTTTTCTTATATAAAGGATGAATTAAGTAAGTTGAAATATAATTTCATGCACTGAAGACATATACTATTTATTTTAAACTCCTATAGAAAGGATATTTGAGTTCTATGATTTAAGTCCACTTTGCATTGAGAGAGGAATAAATAATGTTACCTTTTCATGATAATCTATCCAAGAATATTCAATCATCTATAGGAATGAAGGGGAATGGTTGTAAGCTATAATATGGGGGTTTCCATATCTATGTATTGATATGGGACAAAAATTTCATTGGGATGTAAGGAGATAGAAAAGGCCTATCATGGTGGAAAATTTCCCTTTGTTTTATAGAATTTTTTTGTGGGTGACTTATGAAGTGCCAATATGTGAATATAGTGATATTTAAAATAAGGTTTCCCTTGGACACAAAAATAACCATTTATTATTGATAGAAATGTTCATATAGATTCATGATTCCTTGGATGAAAATTTTGATTTTTGAATGCAATGATTACTAATCATGGGAAGGGAATTTCAAGTAAAAATTTCCCAGGAATGGGTAAAAAGAGATTCTCTTCCGTTGGTCTAACCTATGTATAGGAAAGGTGGATTATTTGTGTGGTGGATGGAACTAAGATATAATGTTTGGGAATTGATATGTATACTGTTAATATGATAATCCATCCATATGTAGGTTGAGGAAGGTTTCCCCACACATCGATTGAACTCTTATATTGAGAAGGGGAATTTTCTTTTAAATATGAGGTCACAGGTGAGCTGAGAAACTTATTAGACACTCCAATGAATATTTAACTCATGTATAGGGTAGCAAGGGAATTTTTTTTGTTTTAACAGAACTGATACATATGATTAGGGTTTCGTGACATTTCCCATCAAAGTGAGAATTATGCCATAAGTGGTTCTTATAGGGTTCCCTATGCTGGTCAAACTCAAGAAAAGGGAAATGATATTTATAAATTTTACTATGATAGGACCCATTATATCATATTCAAGTGTCACTAAAAAACTCATCAGTGGTATGAATCAAGACACACATTGTTTTAGACATCATGATGATTAGTGAGTTTTTATAGGACATCAGTCGTGTAATTTAATTTCATGTGGTGAGGATGACGTGGGGACTTTTAATTTTAGTTCATACATTTACGATCATTTTTTATAGCAATAATGAGTTACTTGAGGCTCCCCAAGATAAGATTTTATGACATGACTCATACATGAGGGGGAAATAATGTATAAACTACGATTCCAAGGATTCATATATTGGGATACATTATATGGGGAAAACACCACTAAGGATTACAATGATTGAAGAGGCCTATATTGAGGAAACATTTTATTTGGTTGAATATCCATTTATTTGGGAAATATATTTAGGTGAAACTGTGGAATAGTTTTTATATTAAATTTCTTTTCCTCAGAACACTGACCACCACTATCATGGATGGTCAGAGCAAGATTGTAGAGATATGAAATTTCCCGGGTCATAAATTATGATGAATGTAAGGACAGTTTTCAGGTGCATAAGAAATATTTATACTTTTATTGACCATGGAATGTAAAATTCCCTAAATAGACCTAAATAATATGTAGAAGGGGTCATTTATATTTCTTATATGGATCCTTAAATGGGGAATCATAATTTTGGATCAGCTGTTTAGATCATTGGTTGAATACAAGAGATGAAGGTTTTTTTCTTTTACCCCTGGATTAGAGTACAACATGATGTTTAGGTGATGAGAATAAAGACACACATAGTTACTGATGTACCATATAGTTTAATATCATGCATTAGGGATATCAGTTCTCGGATGTGAATATGAAATATTGCATTTGAACCCATGATTATGGTCTTGGATGTCACTATATATCCTACGATGACAGTAATCAAGCCATACATACCTCTCAAACTAGATTTGACTATGCAGTTTAATGTTGTGGGGTAAGTACATCCAGTTTTCCATTTAAAGTCTTACTACCAGGATTATCGTTACCTTGATGTGGATTGATATGACTTTAACAAGCGGGAAATCCCATTTTGAATTAAAAAACCCTTGTGAGAATTGATCTATGTGAGAAAAAGGGGTGAAATTTTTTATTTCGCCACATAGAGGTGATAAAACCAATGATATGGTTATTTTTTATTTATGGTGGTTGGACCAAGATTACTGTTATTTGTGCCTCTATGTACCTCATAAAATAGAGAATCAATCCATACATAGTTCTCAGAAAATACCTTATGGAAATCTGACCTGTACACAAGTAGGAGGGAATTTTTATCCTTCATTGCAGCTGGACCTATCGTTAGAGATCTGATCATCACTATTTATCATATGATGAGTGGAATAAAGCCACACATATTTGTGAATGGGAACTCCCCATGCATGTCTAATATGTACATAGAGGGGAATTTTTTATTAATTTTTTGATTGTGGTGATTAGACCCAGGATTGGAGAACCGAGCATTACTACATATCTTATGTTCAACGAAATCAAGCCACATGTAGTGCTAGATGTTATTACCAGAATATATCCGACTCATGTGTATAAATAGGTCGTTTTACATTAAATAGAGATAAAAATATGACCCTCTTTAGAGTCTCTTCCATCAATTATGTTTATATGTAGGGGAGGGATCATTTTTTGTATTTCACAACTATGTCCATGTCATGATGTTTAGGCATCACTACATATCTTTTTATTTTAGGTATCATTCCGGAAATAGTTCATGACCAACCTTGTAGTTTAACATTTAGTGATATGGATGTTGGTCATGTAGTTTAATGTTTTGTGGTAAGGACACATGTCACATGATGTGAATGAATAATTATCATAGCTAGGCCAATAAATAGAGATATGGGAATCACACAATATCTTAAAACGACATGAATGAAGACACATATAGTTCTTTATGGAAGGATACCTATGAAGGTATGTCCATCACATAGGTAGGGGAGTTTTTTACTTTTGGGGTGGTCAGACCAGGCTGAAAAATCAACATGTCAATACATATCCTATATAGGTAGAAATCAAGAAACATGTAGTTCATGAATATGGAATTTAAGGTGTCTAATTATGAGAGATATTTCCTATCAGATGATAATATTGTGGTGCTATTTATTCTAATGTCATACAATGAGGACATCAGTGCCATGATGTCTATTGTCCTATGAAATGGACAATGTGTAATGATGTTTAACATCATGAAGTCATGATGATTTTTTCTTGGAGCTATTGGGTGGATGATTTATTGTACTAGTTAAAAAAATAATCCCAATTTTGAAAGATATCTTTAGGCAAAATGATTTTAAGAAAATAATATTATGAATAGAGGGATACAGGCAGTTGGGACTAACACTAGAGTTCAAGGCATCACTACATATCATATGATGACATGAATCCATACACACATAGTTCTTGAATATGGAATGGTAGATAGTTGATTCCAAGTAGGATACACCCTAGGGTGAGAAAAGTATGGTGCCATGTTATTTATCATCATAGAAAAACAACATTGGTTTTATATAGTATATTTTCTTCTGACCTGGAAAAATATTTCATTCTTTTTAAGGTCATGCGACAAGAACCTACTACGCATATTAATGTCATACCGCTAAGAGGATTTACCTCATAGTTTAGTGTTATATGTTTAAGACGACTTTGTCCTGTGATGAAAAAATACATTTTCAGGACCCTTTCTTTGGTGGTCATTGAGGTAAGTTTCTTTTCCATCGAGATCAAATAACATGATCCATTAGAGTGGACATAATGTATGGAACCGGGTCCCTCCCATTTTTAATCTAACATTGGAGGATTATTTTGGAGTATTATTGGGGTCATAAGGACCAAAACAATATCTCCCTCAATGAACGAATGAAGGTGTAATTTTTTGTTAATGGATAATGAAATCCTCTTTTGGTGGAGTTCCAAATGACGCATGATGGGCAATATATCCTCATCCACTGAATCCAATTAATCTAACCATTTATAGGAATTTTTATATGTGGGTAATTGATCATAGATGGAAATTTGGTGCAGGATAAACTGAAATTTGATTAGAAGGACCACTTATGTCCTCTATACTAATGATTATGGGGTCACCTATGTGGTCGTACAAGTTATATTCTGATAATCTCACAATGCATGATAGATTTCGTACGACAATGAATTTTTATCCATATTGACCATATTTTTGTTTATATTTTATAGTGTCTTTCATAAGTCCTAAATATATATATCCTTAAAAAACTTCATGGTAGTAGGATTAATGGTTGTACATGATTTGATACTCCTAATATAGATTTTCCAATGTAGTAGAACATAAATTGGTGTCATTGTTCATTATTATTTTACAAGGGACACCAAATCTATTCATGATGTTGGATCTCACAAAGATAAAAATTATCCTTTCCTTGACCTCTTTTAGGGGTATGGATTTGGACTACTTAGAGAATAAGACTATTTCAGTGAGAATATACTTGAACTTCTTGGCCGTAGTGGGATGCTATGGTCCCAAGATGTCCATTCCCCACATAGAAAATGACCACAAGTATTTTTCTATGTGAAAAAACTCTAGGGTATGGTGAATGAATTTTGAATTAACCTAGAAGAAATGGAAACATTTAGTGAATATGGTGAATTCCTACATTATTGTCA
This sequence comes from Viscum album, assembly GCA_963277665.1. Taxonomy (NCBI): domain Eukaryota; kingdom Viridiplantae; phylum Streptophyta; class Magnoliopsida; order Santalales; family Viscaceae; genus Viscum; species Viscum album. The sequence goes on along the minus strand of OY728136.1, from coordinate 1,500,737,037 downwards.
GCCTGTAGTAGCCTATCATTCAAATTTTATGTGAAACTTTAGATCCATAAGTGTGGGCACCACGGGCTCAAAGTTTCAATTACTTCATGACAGTAGTAGTATCTCCTTCATCCATACACCTAAGAAGGACCTCATTAGAGATCCAATTATATATTTTTTCTCATTATTTATGATTTCAAATATAAAAATGTTAATTTCTCATCTTCATATTTTATCTCTTCTCGCTCTTTCCTTTGGGTGTTTTCCATTTTTATGGTAGTCCAAAATGCATTTCATCTGGTCAGTGGTAGGACCGTATTGATTAAGGATGGGGATAATATCATTGATCTCTTTTGTTTTAGCTAGAATGAATGTTGATACCATCCAGTGATGCACAATACTGATGAATTTTTTTATCCCGATTTAGATATTCCAGAGCTATGGAAACATTCTATAATGCTTCAGTATTAGAATTTATCTATTGTGGGACATGATTCAATGTCTACTCCAAAATTAATTTCTTCAGTAGTCGCTAAACTTGGATTATATAAGGGATTATCTATTTTGTTTTTTTGGAATAATCCCCATTGAACTTCTTGATGACCTGTTCTGAATGGCATTTTATATTCAAGTGATTTACTTGTACCTGAAGTGAAAAATCAATACCTACAATGACATCCTAATATTTTGATTCATATTTCGGGAACTCTTACAATAGTAGTAAGGATTAAAGAAGGACGTAATTTTCTAAGGAGATATAAAAGACTCCTAGCCCCACCTTGTTAATCCTTCGGTATTCAATCCTCTTACCTACTAGACTTCTAGATGCATTGTTGAGATATATCTCTTATATTTGGGTGCCCTTTTGAACAATGAAAAGATTTTCATTTGGTTGTTTTGTGTCCAACAAAGTCAATTTTGTTGATGTACTTTTTTCTAGAAAATCAACTAATTCTGATAACATGATCACTTTAAGAGGAACAAAATAAATGTAAAAATTCTATCGGATGATTGCCCGCCAATAAATACAGCAGTTCAAAGTCGGATGACTAATAAAGTATTTGAGTGGGTCACTATGAGAGACCAAAATAACCATATGATGATGTAGGTAGTGAGACATATTCTAAACTGAATATATTATCACCATAAATCTCTTATTGATATATAAAAGAGATTCTCTACATAGATCATGGATATACTAAGATAATAAAGTCTATTTTCACCTCTGATGTCATTATTTTTTGCGAGGAAGGAACCCAATGATTTCTCTAATGATGTCACATAAAAAATAAGATACCTTCCTTCAAAATTCATCATCATCACTAGAGTTCTTAAGAAATGTTTCTCGAGACTATTGAATGATTCTAAACAGTAATGAGTCCACTAAAATATGACCCCCTTTTTCATCAACCTAGTGAAGGGAGGGTATTTTACTAAATGTTTGGATATGATTCTACAAATGTTGGTAAAGTTTAATTTAATTCCTATCAACTTTATACGGTTGTGATTTGGTAAAATATAAATGATAAACTATATGTTCTTAGTTTGACTTCAATATAGTGGTGGAATATGAAAATTATAAAAAATATCCCTGAGGAAACACCAAAATAAAAATTAAAGGGAAACATTTTTCAAATGTGTTGACATAGTTTGATGAAGATTGTTTCATTATTTTGCATGTGGTCAGAGAGTTGTCTGGATTTATCCACTCGTTCAAGAACATACCATTCAAAAATATTTCCCATGAAGGGTTTAAAGATTCCATGCATGGCATGTTGGTATGTAGCATCATAATTATTCACTCCAAAGGACATTAATCGATAGAAAAATACTCCCAGTGGGGTTATGAATGATGTGGCTTCTTCATCTTCCTTGGACATTCAGATATGAATTTATCCAAAACATCCATCCAAGAAGGATATATCCTTATATCCATCTATTTCATCGATCAATAGTACTATGATTGGGACTGGGAAACCATCCTTCTGGAAGTGTTGTCAAAGATCCCTGAAATCAATGAAATCTATGATTTTAATATTCTTCTTCTTGAAAGGGATGATAATGAACAGAAATTTGGTATACTAGACAACCCAAATGAAGTTGTCTCTAAAGATATTTTCATCTTCATCATCAATTTTGGGATCTGGTATCTTGTTCCTCCTTCTGGATATTTTTTTATAGCCACGACGGTCATCTGGCAGGCCTAGGTGGTGATTCACTACCTCAGGCTCCTGGAAAATAATTTTTTTTAGTTCTAGGTGAACACATATTAATATTTTTGTAGAAAGGAGGTATATACCTATTGTTCCATGGAAGACATGGTATCAATAATCAAGATGCATCGTGGGTCTTATTATGTAATAATATTTACTTCTATAACTTCATCAATGGTGATATAGATTACCTCATCAAATTTTGGTGGGGGAATCCCTAGGGTCACCCTCAACTTCAAACTCATTCTTGTTGTTTTCTAGGGGGAGAATTTAGTGGGATAATTTCACCATAGTTTTGGGAGGGGATGATATCTGGTCATTTTAAAGATGAAACGCCTTCATATGACCCACGTGACAATTCATGCTTTCATGAAACTCAAGAGGGATGGAGTGAAAGATGGAGAAGGAGTGTCTTAATCCTATTTTTTTTGGAGATGTGGACTCTTATACCTCAACTGGAGAGGAAACGATTTCCTGAAGCTCTAGGGAAGGGATGATGACATTTTCCTCAAAGCTTTCACTACTATATGGGTATTCATCAAACTTCTCAGCAATTCTAGAATCTTAAGTCATGACTCAAACTATATAGACTATGGAATATACACCTCTATTTGGTCTCATATACATGACTTGATTGAAGGGAAAGACATAATCTTCACCAAGTTGTATAAAGGTGTTGGGAGGGATCATTTATAGACCATCCAGGGTGGTGAACCAGGGAACACCATCAACCATGGGTTGTTTCCCTTTCCTCTGATATAATCCTATATCAATATAACAAAATTTATAGGATTTGAATGAGGTCTTATCTGGGTGAAACATCCCAATTTCTCCATTAATGAATTACATGATGTTTTTATGGCATTATGTGGGTATTGTCATATATTGATGAAACTAGGACTTGCCTTGATAGTTTTTGAAGGTCGTCTTCTACCAAAATACCAAAATTATGTGTCTACTATCAGGTCTCTTAAATTTATTCTTGATATTGTTTTTATATGATTATTATTATCACATTTGTTAAATACCATCAGTTTATAGAGGACGGTGATTGGTTATCATAATCATATCCCAACTGATGATGTGTTTATACTAGAACTAGGTTAACTCCAAATCCATTTTCAATGATAAATTCTCATATTTCAACACTATTTATCCTTCCAGACATATAAAATGGTTTGATCGACCCATGTCTAATGGAATTCACATCATGATCTTTGAAGGAGATAATGGAAATGATTTCAATAGGATCAATACTTGTTCAATATAACTCATTAGTAGAAAACTCAAAATAAACTCCTAATTTTTTTGAAAAGAATCTATGAGTGCTTCACTGAGGTATTTTACAAACATAGGGAATCCACGGTCGAAAGCATGGTCAGCATCAAGGTTATCTATTTTATGATGTAATACCTATGGTCTAAAACCCTATTATTTCCTTGGTGTATATTATCATTCAAAGGTTTTTTATGGGTTTGATTATTTGATCTTGTATGATCGACCCTCTAAACATGACTTGGAGGTTCTCATGTACTTTAAAGGTTGGGACGGGCTAGTCTTTCTACCTGTCGAGGTTTATCTGACACCTCTACCCACTATGATGGATATTCCAGAGTGATAGGTCCATGTTAAATTTTAACAGGTGAAAGGGGATTTTTCTATTAATGTTGGACTCACTGACGGGATATTCTAGGAGTTTCTACAATATTTACAGTCCAAGTATGGGATGTGGCTAAAATTAATGTTCCTTCTGTGATTGTGTCTTCCCTAGTATACTCATCTCATATGGCCTCTTCCAATACTTAACCAATAGTATTAAGGGAAATTGTGATCATATCTATAGGAATCATCATATAAGGTATCAATTATATGAATAAAATTAATGAAACTAAAGATAGACTGCTAATTTAAGGTGGAATTTGAATGGATGACTATTTCTGGTGGTTTCATTTGGAATGATGGTGTCGTTGTTTAAAATATAAGGGAATACTTTTTGAGAGAGTGAAATCCAACATTTCCCTTGATGTAGTTTCATTATCCTTTTATTACTTACTAAATTCCTTGATAGGTCACTTTTTGAAAGAGTGGATTTGAGAGGTGGGTGGGGATGATGACATTGGTTGTGTTACAGAAAACACAGTTTGGGGAATAGTTGTTTGTTTAGACTGTCTTTGGAGAATACCAGAAGTTAGGTTGATTTTATTTCGTGTCATCCAACCATTAATCATATGTTCTATTTTTTTAATAACTCTGTGACACTCACCTCATTCTTCAATGGAATTAGTGGAAACATATAACATATGCAGGTGGACTTTGCAACATTACAAACCAAGAATCTATAATTTTATATGGGATATCATTGAAGATGAAGCATTTATGAATGGTGTGTCCTAGTATCTAGTAAAAGTTGAATTAATTTTGTTTATCTTCAAGACCTACAATGTCGGGCCTCTTCGTATCTGGAAGGTGGAGTAAATAATTGTCCATAGGGGGTATAAAATAACCACAAACATGATCATATTGGAAGAGTAATATTTATTCCTTTGATCATCAAATTGATTTTTCCTGGGTCCCCATTTCTCATCCTTGAAACGAAGTGGTTTATTTTGATTTCTATGGAGTGACGAGAAATATTGCATATGATTTGGAGCTTGTGCTAGTGAAAAGGCTAGTTTTAATGTGATGGATTCAACCTCCTCCTTTAGGGGAATTTTCCCAAATATAGGTGGAGTTATGTATGACATAAGATTGTTCCTCTATATAGAGACTTCTATTATTTTGGAAGTGGTGTAGAAATCTCTAAACCCATATGTATATTTCACCAGATTGTGTGAAATTCACAGATCATTTTTATGGTTTCGTTGTAGAGAGAGAGAGCATGGATTCTTGGGGAAGTGGTATGTTAAAGGATTCAGCATCCCTATCTAGCTAGAAATGAAATATTAGACTCTCTAATTTTCTCTCTATTATCAAATCGATAAGTCACTGATCATGGAATTTTGCAGCATTTCATATAACTAAGAGAGGAATTTCTGATGGAGGTCCTCCCATCCTGTGACTGATCGACCAAGAAAACTGGTTTATCATAAGAAGGTTAGAACATTCATGTTTCTTACAAAGAATTTGAGTTTCACTACTTCATTTTTCTCAGGAGATCCCATCATGGAATCACAGTGGAACACATAGTGCATTAGATGTTATTTTAGGTCACCCGAGCCATTGAATATTAGAAATTTGAGACTCCTGATGTTTGGAGGTATTGTGGTGTCACTCACCTAGATGAGTTAAGGTTTCCATTCAAACTGCATTGGTGAAAACCACTCCTCTATGACTTCTAATCAATTGTAAAATGTCCCAATGGTGTCAATAATCCATTGATGTGTGTTTTATTGAACAAGATCTTAGTCCAGTTGAGTAATTGGAAGGATCTGGAGTGCTGGTTCTACCATTATTTGATGTTAAAATCCACATGGGAAATTATTTTTAGTATTTTTCTGAACCCATTATATTTATCTTCATAATGGTAGGAAATTTTGATATCCATACATGATCGGGTCCAGGTAAACCAATTGTTCAAGAACTCAGTTGGGCTGATATCATGAACTTCCTTCAATCACTGAGATGAATCCATTTTGCTGAGGTACAACTGTTGAATGTGTACATTGAGGCTCTACCTAGGTAATATATTTGATAGGAATTCTCCCTCATATAAAATAAGAGTTAAATCACCTCAACTCTATCATTTATTCTTATTAATGATTGAATTATTCTTCATGCATATAGAGCTCATCCTCATCGAAAGAAGGAAGAGGATTATGTGTGTCCTCTCTTTTATGCTTTTTAGATATTTTTTTAGGAGGAATTATGGGATTAATTGAGGGAGTACCCAAATTTATGGAGATTCTATAGTTTTGGGTAAAGAAAACATCCTCACTTATCCTAGTGTTGACCATGCTCTAGATGGATCTATCCCCTCTTTTTCTCTTCTTCATTTTCATCATTTCCAATGACATCCATTAGATTAATTTACTGAGTTCTTACAAATACATAATGCATTATAGTCATCTTACGGTCTATCACATGATTGGAGGGTTGCCTTCCCCCATTGATGAACCTCTACGAAAATTTTAGGGATTCTCCTCAAGTATCATCGCGATAGGTGACTCAGAGGGAACCTTTTTGAAACCTAGTCGTACAGCTCCCCTCTAGGGGAAATGGGTCATGATATGGTATGTATTATGAGAATTTACATATTATCATCCTCCATAAATGTGAAAATGATGATTTCTTTTGAGGGCGTGGTGGAGGTAATAATTCAACCATCTTTATGGGATTGGGTGTCTTCCATTCTATTTTTTATACATTAGGATGAGTTTTCAGACTTGGGGGGAATTTTGAATTAAAAATGATCACATTCTTATGGGCTCTGGCCGATGACATAATATAGTGGCTACAAAAACGTTCAAAACCCTCTAGATCTCACACATCATTGTTGGAGAATGATATAGATATGTTGTTGATTCTACAAGAGAACTTATTTCTTCTGGGGACATCAGTAGCTATTGATGATTTTATTCCAGTAGGTAAGAATCCACCTAAATGTTCTCAGTTTCCTGGTATAGGGTTTAATCAATGGATTTCTCTTATTGGGATTGACAATTTTGATATTTATTTAAGGATGAATCTTTTTGAGTATTCTATAATTTTGAGTAGGGGTTTTTCTTTATAGAGACATTGGAATTATGATATTACCAGATGTCATTTCTAGTGGGTTCTTATGAACATAGAATGGGGTGAAATGGAAAGCTACACATTCCCCCAATCCTTGGATATGAACATCAGGCTAGCCATTGACAATTATATGGTGCTACACATGTAACACATTGAGTCATGCTAATTGAATATCTTTTAATCGCTTCTCTGATAATGGTCTCCATATAGAAAGAAGGGTTTCCAAGTTGATATGAAGAAAAATATCTCTAAGAAAGTTAATTGTTCTACGTACCTGTTATTAGGCCATAATTTTTTTTCAGTGGTAGAGATTCATCCCATGATTCAGTCATATGTTGTGTATAAATTCTTATCAAAATTTCTCTAGAATGTCAAACTGAGAAGTGGATGAGTCTTAAAGCATAATGAGTATGTCACCCTAGAAAATATTCTTATTAAGGATAATATATACTTTTTTCTATATAAGAGACTACCATACTTTATCACCCCATCATGAGTGCTTCTTGACAGTTTTATTTTATGTTTAGAGGGCATTGGACATTTGAAGGTATAGGAATGGACCATAGATAGCTCAGAGGATGTGTCTTTCCTTGGCATATCTTCCAGTTGAGTAAGGATGAATTTTTTTATTAATATGGTATAATAATTGCTTGCCATATATTTTTGTCACATAAAAATGTTAGGGACTTCTCATATTTGAATTAGAAATGGGAGGACCTTCTTGCCGAAATGATATGTAACTGTAGGGAGAACCTTTATAGGGATTGCTATCATGTAGAGGAATACCACCAGAGGTTGACTTCCAATTATAAAGAGAATTTCTATAGCGTATACACTAGGGAGGGACATTATAGATGATGATAGTAAGGGGAGTACATTTTGGTGTTTGATATTCAGGCTACATAGAGGGCTACCATGAATCTAATCAGGAGATTGTATATCTTGATTGATCATTTTGTGCACGAGAAGGTAGCCTTTATGGTAGAAGCTCTAGGGGACCTTTAGAGATACTGGTTACAATGTTTGGGAGAGGAACTTCATAACTAATACTTCAAGCCCCTTAAATTGATAACATATTGGCAGGATGATGGGACACCAATGATAGGTTTTTGATCTTCTTAAGAAACTCATCATCCCGCAGAGTAGGGTTATGAGTTTTATCTTAATTTGACTATTGAATTTAGTGGGATTTATTTTTTTGGAACTCCCTTATGGTCAGATGGGTCCACATGCTTTGAGTGATGATCTTTACCTAAGGGTTTCTATTTATGTGGTTCATGCGGTGCTTCTAAGATATTCCAGTAAGCTTCCCGAATCTTGGATATGATATATAACTACCCTGGATTGGCCACTAATGTATAACGGTGTCCCCAAATTGCAATTGGTATTTTATATTAATCCTATTGTCAATTATCATGGAATGTTTCTAATGACCCACCTATATAAGATCATGGATTTATTTATTCTTTTGAGTGATCTTCATGTTGCATGGATGAGTCACCACACTAGAGGAGGAAAGGTTGTGGGCCTGAATACTAGCTATTTTTGTAGACATGAATACATGTTGGAAAGTTTGTATGATATTTTTAGGGACTGATATCTTACCCTCTATCATTAATTATATGTATTGATAGGCTTCATTAGTAGGAATTGGAATATACACCCATTTTGTTGAAAGGGAATGAATATACACCTACTCTAATCTTCCATATCTATTTAGTAAGTACAAACAATCCTTTTGTGCAGGGATAGAGGTATGATTATATAATGGATTAAAAACTAGTATATGCTATATTCTTCCGCTATTTTCCACCATATTTTTTTCAAGATCTTGGTGTGCACCCCTTTGAATTTTCATCTATTATATTTTTCATTATTAATTACTGATAAGATTGATATAAATCCTCATACATTTTCATCTGATTAAATTTTTCCATTGTATTTGGATTATGGGGATGATATCAACAATCAAATATTTGTACCTCCTTCTAATTTACCATTTTATTTTAATTGAGGGATATATGTCAAAGAGAAGTAATCTTTGTCTTTTCGTTACTTTATGCTGTATTTTCATGGAATAAATGATGTGGAAAAGAAGAAATTTGAGTCTTCTCATATGATAACATTGTATTGGGATGAAGGGATTCATGAAAATTATAAGTGATCTGAATCATCCTATAATTTTTTTCCTAGGAGTACTTGAGGTGAAGGAGAAAGAATTTACATCTACTAAGGATTTTCTATCATATTTTGATGAAGGGAATCATGGGAATTTGAAGGTATACACATCTATATATAGTTTTTATTTCCATTTTTTGTGATAGTCTTTATCTGAATGTGCATGAATTTTCTTCTACTCATGGTTTTCTGTCATATTTAACAAACAAACTTCATGTGAACTAGTGGGGATATGAGTCTACATAAAATTTTAATGGAGTTTATGATGTGACTGAGCAGGAATCGACACATTCTCTCATTTTTATGTTGTATTTGGCCGATGGGATGAAGATGAGTGAGTAGGAATATACATATTCCCAAAGGTTTTCACCATATTTACATGATAATATTCTTCAATAGGATTATGGGTGATGGAATGTTTCTATATATATGTTATTCACCCTTTTTGGGCCGACTTTGGGGACTTGGGTTCGTTTGAATTCAGCTAGGGCCCACATGGTGGTATTTTTTTTATAGAGAGGATATTGGTCTATATGACATTGGTGATGATGATTACCGATAGGGGACCTCATTTGAGGCCCTTGTACTAATGGGATGAATTTTCTGGTAACCACATCATCAATCTATCTCCGGTAATGAAGGAAATATTTTTTGTGTTTTGGGGATAGGCTCCCGAAATGGTTTGAGACATCTATTGGGGTCGTCTGGTTCTAGAACGCTGAACATCAATTGGAATACAACTGATTGGGCTTCATGGATTGTATGGATTTTTGATCTGACTCCATCATTTGGATAGTACCATTTTGGTGGTACTATCAGAGTAATGCATCTGAAAACTAGCATTTCATATGTTTTGTGGGTGATGGAATCCTCTGTTTGGTTGAGAAACATTCCTGTGCAGTGGCTGATGTGTGTGTTTATGAAGTCTAGTGAGACACCATTGGATTGAAGAGATATTTGGTGAAATGTACGTTTAGTATACATGAAAAATATAGACAACATTACATGGACAAACTATCATCTCATTTCCACATGAAAAATTGATGTTTTACTTTGGCCCACATCCATTATGGATGCGAAGGTGGCCAGACACAGGGTAACACCACCACATTTTATTAGTATTTACACCAAGTTCATAATTTTGTTTCCAATGTTTCTTACACCTGGTGGTTGATTGATGTGGGTTGAATTATGTTCATTTATTCACTTTGGGTATATCATTTTTGAGTGGTCTCCAATGGGATTGGTTTGTGGAGCCATAAATTACAAATTACTCTCATATCCATGCCGACTCATGATCATACTTTCCATTATTATGAATTATTTAGGGAAGATAGAAAACAAAACATAAAAACTCAAATTTAGTAATATGATGGGAATTCAGGCTCGTCACACCCTTTTGGGGGGATCTATAGCCTATTCAGGGACTCTCATATAGATTAATGACATTTTCTATAATCCATTTTTCATTCCCAAGTATATACAATAATGATCACCATAAGGTAATAATCAATTACGAAAATTCATGGTTCCATAATCATCTATATGTATCTAAGGTTATCGATTAATATGAACATATTTATGTACATAAGGATTTCCATCAAATTTACCCTTTAGGGATGTATTAGAGATTCTTTGGTTATTCAATAGGAAAATGCTGGTTTTAATCCATGTGGTGAGGCACTCTAGATTTTATTGTCATCTAGGGAGACAAAAGTTGTTTTGATGATGGGATTGAACCTATATAATGGGATTCCAACATATCCCCATAAAAGTAATAAGAACCCACATAATTAAGTACTTCTTAGTAAGAAACATTACCTTTTATGGTCATGTAATGGGTACCATAACATGTATTTTAACGTTATGTAGAAAAGAAATCTAGCTGAATGGTGTCTAGTCAAGGATGGTGTCGGACATAAGCCAAGTTTTCCTGATAGAACCCAAAGAGATATTTTCTCATAGGTGGATATGAACATATTGAGAAAGTGGTCCAGAGAACATTAAGGTGAATTTGGGTGTTGGGTTTGGACCTCAGGTAGATTATTGTGTATCCCAATTAGTTGGGATTCCAAGCCCATGTAGATCAATAAGGGATGAAGATTACACATTATTGGAGGCCCATTTGAGGTGACATGAATGGGTCTTACACTTGGAAGTATTACCATTGGTAATGACTGGGGATTATATAATATAATAGGAACAATGGATGTTTAGGATCATTCAGATGTCATGATTACTTATAACATTTAAACACATATCAGGGATGCTCAATGTGAGAAAAAAATAGTATGTAGTAGATATGTAGATCACTCATTCCACTTTTTACACTAGTGAATGGATGATGGTTCCAAAAGGAAGATGGATATGGTTTTGTGTGTTAATGTATCCTATATTTTATTTTGGTAACTTGGATAGTAATATCATTTGATACATCTGGCTATGTCCAAGGCTGGCGAAGGGAAGAAAGATTGCAACATCCCAAAAATAGTGGATAGGGGATTTTCCAGGAGTGTGCCCTACCGGTTCCCTGGGAGGAAAAGAGTTTCTGGAGAAAACTTCATTAAAGGAAAAGGCCATTGGTTCCCATAAATCCCTTTAAGGGGCCCTTCACATGATAACCACTAGATTTAGAACCCTTATTACCGTGATAAAATATACTTAAATATATTATGGGGGTCTTCCTTGTCATAGAGGCCGCTAAAATGGAATTGCATACCATAGCCATGTAGACTTGATAGGATACTCTGATTTTCATGATGATTTGATCATACATTTTAGGTTGATTTGGAAGAGGCCTTGTCCCGATTCTGTTAGACTGGTTCATGGAGGGGCCCAAACTGGGGGTTGATGATACAACATAGAGGATTGATGGGAGGTGGAGATTATAATTCCCTTGGATTCCCCATTCCTCGTAGAATGTTATTATACAGTATTTGGTTACATCCAAATAACATATTTATATGTTGTTGATTGTACCACCCACGTAGTGTTGTGCTATGTGGACCTGGGTGCCATCTGCGTAGGATGTTTCTATGTTTGGCTAGGTTTTATCCTTGTAGTGTATTGCTATGTGGGACCGGTTTCCTCCCCTGTAGAATTTTTCTATGAGGAGTAGGGTTCTTCACAATGAATGTTTTTCTATGCAAAGTTATAGTTTTTAAATGGGCTATCCTTTATGCCCCATGGAATGATGTCTGTAAATGAGTTTTATGTTTCCAAATTTTAGGATGAGTTTTTATTTCCTCCCTAATTCTATGTGGTGGGTTCAACTGAGGAGAATCTACGACACTCTCACAATTTCTCACTGAGGATCTAAATTTTTCATCTTATTCTCATCACTTTTCATGTTATCTCAATTACCCTTGGTGATATTTCATATGAGAATGGTGGTAATATGTATCATCATGAATGGTTGTCTATAGTGGGTTGTGTGTTTGATTTTTCAAGAGCTCGTAGAGGATACCCGGACATGAAAATGATTTGATTTATGGGGGGAGATCATTCATGGGGGTGTATATCACCATATAAAACCACAAACAACATGGTTTCATTTTTTAAATCTGTAGTACCATCTCATCCCATGAATTATTTCATTCATGGGGGTGGAAATCACCGTTCGAATCTGAAATTGAATTGGTCTCTTTTACGTGTGTCGGTTGTACTGTCTCATCCTGTGAATAATTTTTTTGTGTGGTTCTCCAAAAAGAGTCATAACACCATTTATAACGGTGGTACACATAGAAACATTTACCACATGTCCTAGAAACTTCTATCACCGCTTCATCCTCTTTGAACAATGTTCTTAAAATTCTTCTTCTTGGTTTATTTCTTCCCTTTATGACATTCATGGAAGTCTATACTTCTTGTACTCAAAATCTTTAGGAACCAACAATAAGCATGGATTCTTAAGGGTTGATATTGGTCCATAATTGAAGTCGAAAAAGGAAACATTTTTTATTATGAAATAAAACCAATTGTGGCTTGAAAATTATGATATGAATTTTTTTTGGACATTTTTGAAAGTTGATGACTCTCCCTTGTACAGGATTCACATTCATTTCTTAGTGCATATAAATTATTAATGGAAACGTTACCTATATAAGTAAAAGAAATTCATCTTTATATAAAAATTTTCAATTAGATCTAATATATGTCGGATTAGCTAAAATAGTTGAATATCTAGTATTTTGGCAATAACATGATCTAATTTTTACACAGTTGAGTTGAAGATCATTTATGGTGATTTTAGTTTCCAAATACTGTGATAATTTACCCCTAATCATTTTTCCTCAGGTTTCTAAAAGACACCAATGTTTGGTCCAAAACTCTAAAACTAGTTACAACACTAATATATTATGGACTCATCCTGATTTTACTTTTATTCCATATGTTGATCCCTTAGTGATAGTTGTTGACAATAGAAATGGTACTCGTAATGATTGTTCCTTCATGATTTCATTATAGAATGGTTTACTAAAAGATATATTTTATAAAATAATTTTTTGAAAATATTATACAACATATAGATTAATTTTTTAGTTTTAGTGTGTATAATGAGTTTCTATATGGCCTTACAGTAGAGTTTAGAATGAATTTGACCCTGTTATGATTTATTGAATTTTTTCAATACTGATAAGTGATAATACATAAACAAAAATCAAACTACTTCCTAGAAGGGTTCCATTTAATATGAAATGAGATTATTTATGAGTATGGATTCAGTGTAGAAAATATGGAGTTGTAGGGAGTCTTGTCTAATATGTGCATGTAAAATTCATATCATATAGTTCATGACATGATATTGTTATGGATTAATCAATAAAAATAGTATATCACTTGTCTATGTTCCCATAAAAATATTCGGAATCATCTATCCTAGACTCCACTTTATATTGAATGAGTGTAGATCTAAAAATATAAATTGAAATTATTGGCTATATCACTTTTTCATATAACATAAAACCAAACGTGAGTAACAAATAATGGTTCTAGGGAACAAATAATGAATTAGGTGGGTTGAAAACATGATTTATTTTCGATATTAAAGGATTACGTCAGATGAACGTGAGAAATAAACCATAAGAATATATGATATGGGATTTTACACATTTAGTTTATAATTAATTTAGAAAATTAAAATTACATAAAACATGAAAATGATACAGGTCAATGTTTTATTTTACTCTTAACATGTTGTTATTACGATGGAGACTCCATGATAGGATTCTTATATCCATATCGATACATAAACAAAAAATATCATAATGACATTCTTGAATATATGCTTGTTTGCATGGTGGGTTGAAGTACTTCATATTGTTTGTCATCTATATCTAAAAATGATAGTTCTTATTTCTTTTTAATAAATACAAGATGAAAGATGTAATTATTAAAAGGCTTGATAGAATTCCATAAATAAATTCAATTGTTTTCAACAATTATAATGATAAAATGTGATATTTTATTCTTTATATACATATTATTTAACATGTATTATTTTACATCAGCCCCTATAAAAATTTATATTTCTAATTAACACACCGTGTCAAATAATAATAATAATGATATATTCTATATCATGCATTAATTAATATATCATTTTTAAATAAATAAGTAAAAATTTATTTAATTGATATTAAATTAAAATAACCTTTCTATATGACCATGATCTTGACTTATTTATCCTCTAATGATATTAATCAACCCTTGAAATTTAAAATTTTTTCAACATTTGTTTTCATTAAACAATTAATGACATATTACATTCAATATACTCAAGAACAAATATTTATTTAAATATTTGAACACTATAAATTAATATTTGGTTTACAATATTTTATAAACTATTGAAGAAAAATATATTTATTTAATTCCATTTGAATAATTTTAGAATAGATAAAGTAAAACTCATATTTTCTAAACATGAATATATTATATTTAAATTTATTTGAATAAAATTGTATAATTATTTTTCCACAACTCAGAAAGAATATATATTTTTAATATTAAACTAAATTAAATATAATAATATTTATATTATTTCAGTATGTTAACCTCTAGATCTTTTTGTTATTGGTATTTGGTGAACATAGCTGAATTCCAACATAAGAATCTAACATGAGATGAGGTCACTAAAAGAGAACGAAGGTAATGTTGTAATTATAATAATTTTATATAAATGATACAATGTCATTTAATAATTTTTTCTATCAATATCTCACCAATCATGATTTATAAATGTTTCATTACACTATATAATTGATATATCTTTCATTGAATCTTTGAAATAATTGTATATGTAAACAACCATGACCATCAGTTTATGAAAATGTTCATGTTCAATAAATTGTCAAAATATATCTTCTTATATTAACTTGAATGTGAAAAATAATATCATTACATATTAAATTAATATAACATCACTTATGATATATAAATGAAATGATAATTTTCAAGGAATATATTTTTTTAATAGGTACGGGGAAACACAGACTTTTTATTAAGTAATGGAATCCTTATTTTCTACATATCAGTGATCAAATATCCTCATGGTATTTGTTGATAAATCACGGTACATGATTTATGATATATATTAACAATAATTTCAAGAATAATCCCCAACACATAAGTCTAAATATAGGAATATCCAATGACACATATACTTAAAAAATTTCTATTTGAGGGTATACACTCATGACTTCGTTTTTTGGAGACACACAATGTATAAACTTCATGAGATTAAGATGCAATGTCTTATTATCCTAATACACTAGTTATTCTATCATAATTTGTGTTTTATATGGTGTAAATTATCTTTTTCATGATACATATTATATGAATATCATTATAGAATCTCTTTTCTTTCATTATATTGAGGAATTGATATAAGATATTAATGGGATGAATAAATGAAAAAAAATTATCACATTAATGTTACATATAAGAACAATAAAAATGTGATAAAATAATTATAAATATTTTAAAAATTAAATATACATTGTTTGTTGGTTCTAGTAACCCACTCTAACATATTCCGTACTGAAATTGTTCCAACTACTAAAATTTTTGTTTCTCAATTTATAACATGATATTAATTATTTTATGAGGAATGTATATTGTTAATGGATCCACAACAGTTTATTTTGTGGGTATTATGATTACTGTAACTTCACAACTATGTTTAATATTCATCAAGAGGCGATACATTCAAAATATATTCGTAAATGATTTATATGAATTGGACTCATTGGATAGATCTTCTTTTGAAGTATTATCATAATAAAATATAATAGGAATTGTACATCTAGGTACAACACCAAGCCCCTATATGAATGTTCATTTCCATATTATTTTATATCTCTATCAGGATATACAATTTTCATAGGATCTATTATAGTATCAATTACCTCTATCATCCTAGAACACATCAATATCAAAAATCCTCTATTATCTAATCTATGATGAAATATTATTCTAGTTTTTTTGAAAATAGTGTCTATGTTTCCCATCATAGCTAATTAGTCATATCCTCGATAAACTATGAATGTATCATTTGTATACCTCAGGTACTTTACGATATTATTTACATTCTACCAATGAGTATCTCTTAGATATTCTTGATTTTTCATTACAATAATCAAGGAATGTGAAACATAAATCAATGTATATAGCTTGGTATACATTATAGATTCCATTTCACATATGTTAGTGATTTTACTAATCCATTCTCTCTTATTTTTTGTTTTAGGACTCATTTTCTTACAAATATTTATACCATGTAACATTTAAAGAAATATCATTTTTGATTGTTATATATTATATCTTTTCAATACCATGTAAATATATATATATATTAACTTAGTACATGTATCTTCTTATATCTATCTTGAAGAGTATTTACCAATAAATCATAGGATTCATAACCCTTGTATTTCATGGGAATCGTTTGTTGAACTTGCATTTAAATTATTGTAAAGATTTTATTTTAGTTACCATTACTATTATATCATTAACATGTATTACTACTAAGACTATTTCACTACCACTAAACCTATTATAAATACATGTATCACATCTATTCTTAATAAAACCCGATTCCCATATGGATTCATATAAAAAATACTCTATGATATCTATGATTTTTTAAACCATAAATGGATGTTTGTATCTTTCATAACATATTAGAATCATTTAGTGTTACAAACCACAGATTTTTAAGAAACCATTTATAGGAAGTCACAATTTATATGTATAAACTTTTCCATCCATGTCTAATTTATTTTTAAAAACCCATTTAATCCCAACATTCTTTATATAAATTGAATGGTCTAACAAAAACAAACCATGATTTGGGTACCTATTTTCCATTTTAGAATTCATTTATTTATATTAAATTTTATCTTATAATATTTTAAATAATTACTTATAAGACATAAGTTATTTTCATTTAATAATGTATCGCCATCCTCATTCAGAATAAGAACACATATCTATGATTCCCTAACCAATCTTATTCTCATGAATAGTTCTTATTACTTTAGAGAAATATCTTCCTCTAAATATTTTATATTTTTTTTCTTCTTCCATGCATTATTTATGTTGAGCCATGATTTTATGAAAGTATATCTTTGTCCAACTAAATCATTTGGAAATTTTACCCCTTTTTGAAATATGGAATATCATTCCATGAGTATCCCATTATCAAATGGATTGTGTAGGAAATATTCTATTCTCTCTTCTAGATATCAAATAAAGGTAAAATTTACTCACTGATGTGAATTTTAGTATGAATCAGGATTAATAAACACTTTGATTCCCCACAAACATATACATGTAAATAAAAATTTCTTCCCAGACAAGAATAAATTTTGTATTTTTCTTGTTACTTTATTTAGGACCCTATTAATTATTCATTCTACTGATTGCAATTCATATCCCAAAACTAATAAAAATGATTTACATGAATCATCATAAATCCCAATATATTCGAAAAGGTGTTGTTCCTCCTTTCATAGATAGTATCCCAATATGGTTTTTAATTAAGAGTGAGTTGTGATAGTATCTCAAAAAAATTTAGAAAATAGATGAAATATTCGTTATGATATTCTATACCTTCGTATGAGGGATGTTTATTTTTCTTCATATAAGATGATACTATACAATATTCTTATACTCATTAAATTTTAAAAAATAATCATAGTTATAACTCTCCATATATATTTATCCATATCTCATATGGTCATTAGTAAAATGTATGATGTTTTTTATCCACATAAAATTACTAATAGAAGAAATACACACACACACAGATATAAAAATATATATATTAAATTTTCTATGAAACAATTCTTGAGAATATATAGATCTCTCACATTTTCCACTCAATATATATTTAGACTTTTACCATATAAAAAATAATTTTTTATATTCATGGGTTTCATTTAAAATGAATCTAAATAACCTTATTTATATAATTTTCAAAATTTCATATTTTTTACAGGACTAATTTTTATATTCGAAAACTGTGTATGATATGAGTCATTTGAATTTAATTTTTTATATATTTACAAGAACTTATTTTTATATTCTAGTAGGTAATGACCATAATTTAGACAAGTGATACTTATATAATTGTTTAAGTACCAATTTTTATTTCCAAATAGGAATAATATGATATCATTGTTTAAAGAAAACAAAAAAAATGATATTCATGGTTACACTGAGCACATGATAACAATTATGAATGACTAAAATCAATCCTATCAGAAATATAAGATGGTGGTATTCTATTTCTTGTTTCTCTCTATTAGAATCTCAATGATCTAATTTACCTTTAGAAAACATATAGAATATAATTTGTTCTAGTATTAATGGAAAATTCAAGATCCAAATACTACATTTAATAACGAATTTATAGATTTTGAAAGATTTAAATTGGTAATAAACATACCTAAAGATTATCCTATATTCTTTACTGAGGTAAAATTTATCTTCTAGTTTCTACTATCACCCAATAAAAAATGATAAAATAATTCCCTTTCTACACACTTTGGATCTTCTATTTCATGGGATTTAATTGTATATTTTACTTAGGCATATCATTTTCCATAAAAAGTTCATTTCATTTCATGTAGTTCACCAAAAAGACATATGATTTTGATCACATAAAGTTTTTAAAAAACTGATAAATAAATATCAAAATATATAAGAGGGTTTTATCAAATTTTTGTGTGTGAAATAAATATGAAAATATGAGAATAAATAGGGAAGTTATGAGAGGATAATATATATGCATAATTTTTTAGGTAGCCTGAATCAGACAAATTTAAAACACTCAATGTTGTAAATACTGGTAACCGCATGACGCCTAGATATAAACCCATTTTTAATATAACATATAATGTGTTCCATGGAGAGTTTATACCTCTATTTTAATTATCTCTCCTATTATATATTGTACATATTAGATAACGTGGAGTAAGAATCCATGCCTTCATGATTATTTTAATGCTCAATAGTCATGGATTACTACATGGGGAAAATTGACATCCAGTTATTTATACATGTATTTTAATATGAAAGTATTTATTCCTAGTATGCATCCCAATAAGGATAAGTAAGAACATGGGACATTGGTATATAAATCATCATATCTTGTCATATTACAATGCATAATAACTTGTACCATTCCTACAAATTTAAACTAGTTAAGATATTATCTTTATGAACTATGTATAACACTTATAAGGACATGTTCAAAGAGGCTTCCATTTTCATTTCTACTACAAATGAAATAAAATATTATGTATTTTATCTTGATTACTAGGTATGATGTTATTAATTAATTTATTAGTCTACTATTATTTTCAAAACTCTTAAAACCCTCACCATTAGATTGAGTATATATAGACACTTTGATATTCTAGTGGTAAGGATTAATATATTCCTTTCTATAACCCATACATATGCCTATAAAATTAGTTTATGTTATTTAGATTGGATTTTATTACAAATTGAATTAACTTGAAACACATTAATATATTGTGTGTACTTCCAATTTATGATATCTACATCCATATTCCAATAAAACATGCATCAATGTTACACCATGTTTCCTAAGGGAAAATATTACTGATTATATTGTAGATAATTCAACCCAAAAAATTAATTAAAGGTCTATGATAATTTAATGTACCATGACGAGAGCCAGATCAATACTTTGAACTATGGTTATATTTTAACTCCATGAATGTAAGGTTTTAATAACATAATATTATTTAATGTGAGATTTTTCATTTAACATATACATAAATATTCTTTATTTTCTTATTATGATGGTTGATTATATTTTTTGAATCATATATATCAAATTAAACATACCTAGTAAAATAATTGGGATGGTTTACATGAATAAAATATCTTATTATATATTTTTATACATTTTAAAAACATTTTATGGGAACATACATAAGTAATTAACGATACTCAATAAAAAATGTCTTATAATTTATATTTTTATTTCATCTTTTTATGCTTGTTAATTTATTTTCATTAAGTGATCATGTTTAAAAATATATTTTAATAAAAAGAACATCTCATATATAAATTCATTAAAATGTATAGAAAAAATAAAACAAATATGTGATGTGATCATGAGAGTTTATCTACTAGTTGGATTATCTATTAGTGATAAGTGACCTAAAACCTAGGAAATGTATCTCCTTGATCCCATGATTTTATCAAGTTAAAAAATTTCCCAACGTTCTCATGTTTCTCCATGGTTGGACTCACCGAGACTTAGGTCGTTAATATTTTCTTCTACCAAGGAACCACATCCTATAAAAGTACTTATTCATTGCAAGTGAGGGGACTGGGGGTTTGGTGTACCATTTAATAAATCTTGGAAACATTTGAATGTATATAATAAATGAAGGATGTATAATTAATATATTAGAAACATTAATTAAATTATATATATCATTTTAAATCAAGAAATAATAAAATAAATTAAATAAATCATGCACATACAAATTTCAATCAAGGAAATGATGAGTCACAACATCCAATAACAATGATTTTATAATTTTACAGTTTCATATTAATTTTGTGTAATAATGATAAATTTACAGGAATTTTTTTTTAGAAAACTAATTATTAATTAATTATTTTTCTAGATACTATGTAATAATAGTTAATGAGATATATTAATATCATCCTTTATAATTTAATATAAATTAATTAAATTTAATCATTGTTTATATAAATTATTTTAGTACATGGAGTATACTTTGGAGGCCACATGGTTTTTACCTTTCTGTGTAATTTTACAATAAAATTTACAAGAAATTAATACTTACATCCCATCTATAATCACACTATATTTCATGTGACACATAATGTGTTTTATCCTATTGATGTAATGTGTACATATATAACATGTAATCCCTTAAAAATAGCATGATAAACATAATGTTTAGTTACATGGATCATGTTGTGTAGTTTACATGGCTTGTATGAAAACATGGATCAATATAAATTTATGTGTCATGTAGAACAAGTAATTTGTTTGATGTACACTATAATTATGACAATCATTGCATGTCATGTCATTGTAGAATCTATATAACATTTAAAACACTCTGTGTTGACCAAATTTACATGAAGAAAATTACACATTGTGTACCAATTTTGTTTCAACACATCTATAATGACCTGTACGTTAAAAATATATTTATTTTAGTGAACACCTCATGAAATGTCTCACTTAGAAGTCAATATATGATGTGTAGTAATTCCACATACTAACTAACATGACTCTTCAAAATTTCAATGATTTGTTTAATCATTCAAGGTCACACAACATGTAAACTAAATTAAAATCATGAAATCAATGTCAAACTACATTCCATTCTAGTAGTCAGCAACTTACTAACTCACGCGATATTTTAGGATTTATATATACTGTTCATTGTTTATATTGAACAGTGGTACAAAATATGTAATTTATTGGTACACACCATGTTATCATGCCAGGTATCTTGACACCATGACAAATAAAAATGGTATATTTTAGTGTTAATATTGTGTTTTCCCATTCTTAGACCCAAAAACATGGATAAATGTGTTATCTTGACCGTTAGACTAAAAAAATATGAATATGAAAAAAATGACCTAGGGCTTGAAATATATCAAGTAAAATATAAATTAAAATGTGACTAATTGGATACCACTTGTAGTTTAAGAGATGAAGTAGAATAATTATATGGATGTATATTGTAATGTCCAAACATGGATGCCACTAAATGGTGACCCGATCTAGTGGGTAACATGGCCTCATTCATGCCCCCCATAAGGAAGAGGATACTGACTAACAACGAGGTTCTAAGGTGGTACACTATGGAGAGTATACACTCATTATTAGTGTCAAAAATTTGTGAAACAAAAAGATAATTAGAGGGAATGTAATGATTATCTTTAAATGGACTATAAAAAACTAATTAAATAAATAACCAACAATAAACATGTTCAATTGATGTAAAACATGATGTAATGTCATATATCTATCAAAAGGGAACAAGTAGGATAGGCGCGAGGCATGAAATACAATACATGTATAACAAATAAAATATGAACAAAAAGACTATCTACAATATCATTATGATCCATAGCATGGTTTTTTCTTCCCCGTTCCCATACTAAAAAATCAAGAATCAACAACTGGGCATGATCCCATGTCCTTACCTGCATCTACATAATCTGCCTAGGTACCATTGGAAAACAAGATAGGGTGTGAGATAAACTCTGTAGGACACCACCAATTATGTTTATAAATAATCATTCAGTGCATATAATATGATTAGTGGGTATATATATTGATAATAAGTAATAAAAACTATAAAGAGTAATCTCTAGATCATAAATGACAACATGATGACACTACGAGCTTTATTCCACACTGAATAATATTTGAACAAGTAACCACATGTATAAATATATAAATAAATAAATATATATATATATATATGGTGTTTATACATTATGACGTATATATATATATATATACATGCATACTGCAACTATCCTGGACCCAAGAAGTTACTCCGCTATCCATTGTTCGTATCATGAGACTCTCATGTGTCAAGGGAAACCTTCCTTGTGTATCATAACAGAAAGTATGTAATGACCATCTGTCATATATTTTAGGTCACCATGCCCATTTATCATAATCTATAAGGGCCTTTATGCCCATCCACTACATTGTATAACGGACACCATGACCTATAATAATAAGTAATAACAGATCCCATTCCCATTCATCATAATTTATAAGGGTATCCATGACTATATATCACAGTATAGGGATTTCAAGCCCGAGTGTCACTATTTAGGGATGTCAGACCCATATCTAATAAAATGGAGATCACCATTCCCATATATCAAAAGTGTAAAGGATTCCATACCCATATATCATAACAATACAAATGATTCCCATGCCCATATGTCACAACTGTACGGGACACAATGTATAGCGACCCTAATTTTTCATACATAACTATTACATAATTTTAAAGATAAACAATATAATAGCATTTCAAAACTAGAATCCAAAGGTTTTTTGCCTTTGGAAAATTATCCACATACATTACATGCATAATAAAAAAAAAATCTACTACTTTGTACCTTAAAATCTCACATTTTCCTTAGTACACATAGTCACCTGAGGGTATATATATCAAAATAAGTGGTGATATAAAATCAATGTAAGAGGAGGAAGAAAGGGAATGAATCAGTAAAACATGACTTAGTGTAATAATAATAATCATCACATTAAAAACTAATCATCATAATCATAATGAGGGAATATTTTGATAATGTCCTTAAATGGTTCAATGCATAAAAATGAAACATAATGCCTCACTGGTAAAATACCACACGTAGTTGTAAACAAATCCATCATCATGTTCACGCATAACATATGTGAAAAATCATAGAATCATAAATGTGAATAAGGCTGGATTCATGTTCACACATAATACACATCATCTCATGAGATAAATCATATTACCCAATGAATTATTATTAAAAAATATTCTAGGCCAACATGTCACATCATAACATCTACAAATTCATGCTTTTGCAAATAACGTTTAAAAATCCTAGTCATGAAATAAAACCAAGGAAGAGAATATATTTAATAAATATATCATGAATCACAAATTCATAAATCAAATTTGGTGTTCTAAAATGAAAAGGGAAATCATATTGTGTATAATAATCATAACACTAGAGTGAAGAAATAGTAATATCAAGAGGTGTTAGGATGTGAATTAGAAAGAAATGTTATTTTCTAAAAATTTGTATATCTTTTTAAAAAATAACGAATAAATTTATATTCCTTAAAAATATAGATAAATGAAATTATATTTGTGGAAAATTAAAGGAATGTCCACACAAAAAAATTTCACAAATGAGGTACAACCCAAATAAATGGAGTAAGGTTCGAAAATCCCTCTACCTTATGTATGGCAGAATTATTCACATGAAATTTATATCCTAGAAATTAGATTATAATAATTAATTAATTAATTCGAAAACCCATATAATTATATTTAATTTATTATAAAATATTTATGTTCATTTATGGCCATTTATGGCCATTTTTATTAGTTAGATTTTTCAATTTCATCATTTCAGGAGTGTTTGTTTTCATGGTTTTAGGGTCGGTTTACGTGTATATAATTATGGATCTTGATGTAAAATTAGAATAATTGTCTAAATGTTATATTATCTGTTATTAATGAACTTAAAATTTTTTAAATGGTATAATATATTTTTTTTCAATAGTATTAGTCTTATTCATTTGATAAAACATTAGTGATAAATGTTTTGTTTATTTTTTGAGATTTTTTTGTCCATCAAGGAATAATTTCATTTTAATAAAATTGTATTTATATGTTAGTTCCATAACATTAAAAAAGTTATAGTATTCCTAATAAAATTGGGTTTAAACATAATTATGGTTTTATGACCATCATTTAAGGTCAGAATGGAAAATGAAAACACATCCTCTATGAATGCGGCAAATCGACACATCACATATTTTGTTTTCATTTTTTTAAAATAAAGGGATGAGAAAAAAGATTTGATTATGTATATACCATTAATAGAATAAAATTATAGTATATATTTGATACTGGATTTATCATTTCACTTTGGATAAGGGGAGGTGAGTAGAGGATAAGAAATGAAATGAAATTAAAATATATGATTGTGGATTTTACCTCTTGGATGTTTTCTCACTTAGAAAAACCTTAAGGAACATTGATTTTATCTTTGGGTAATTATATATGATTTTGGATGTGGGTAATAGGTTCAAGGATGTAATTGGGGAAAATTTAGATATGATATAAGTCATATAGGGTGTTAATAGAATAGGTCGTGAGGGTGGTATTTATAGTAGAGAAGAGTTTTATTTTCTCATTATTTTATTCATTTGAGTATTATTTTAGCTTAATAATATCAACAGTGTTTATTACTATTAATAAATATAGTAAATAGATAAGGGGAGTTTTAGATAATGGTACTTACATTATCCATACCTCTATACTGAACAAAACAATTCTTGTATTATCTCAAATTGTAAATTCTAGTATTTAAATTTTTATAAAAAATCATTTTTTTTTTGAAAAATCCAAAAAAATCACAATATGAATTTATTGACATTTAAGTTTCAAAAATGACATTTATTTTATGGAAATAATTTTATAAATATGATTAATTAATTTTTTAAATAAAATAAACATTTATTCAAAAAATATCGATTTTAATATTATAACCGACTTTATGACTCTTTGAAAAATTAATTAATATCTCATAAAAGAATATTATATTTATAATAGAAAATATTAATTAATTAGTCACTTTTTTAAAAATAAATTGTCTTTGAAATTATTATAATAATTTTAAAATTGTGAATAAACGTTAATGTTTTACAATAATACCAAAACCAAATTTATCATTTTTAAAACATTTATTTAATTATACCATGATATAAATGAGTCAAATATTCATTAATAAAATATATTAAAATTATTTATACTTTAATATGTAAGGATACTAATCAATTGGCCATATTAATCTTCTTAATGGTCTTATTACTATTCAAATGGTCAGGTTACTATTCTATCAGTATAGGTTACATAATTAAATTATAATATTATAAATAATAATAAAAATAAAATAACAATAAAAATACTAATAATACTAATAATATAAATAGTAATGATAATAATAATGATAACAATAATAACATGATATTAATAATATTAATTTGAATAAAAATAATGATAATAGTAAAATAAATAAAATAAAAAAAATAAAAACCTCACTATTCACAAAAACATAAATAATAAGAATAATAAATTATATTAAAAAATAATTTTAATAAAATAATAAATACATAATAGAATTAGTAAAATTAAAAAAAAAAAAATAAATAATAATGTAATGAAAAAATGAAAAAAAAAATTAATAGTATTCACAACTATATTAGAAAAAACTATGTAGAAATGTAAATATATAATATTACAAAACAAAATTATATTCAAATGTTTTATTATAAAATGGAAATATATCTCTAGGGGTCTTCTCCAAGAGCTAACATCAATAGGGGTCTTCTGGAGGAGGTGACGTCACTGGGGTCTTTTGGAGGAGCTGGAGGATCTGGAGGAGATGGTGGAGGAACTCTATCACCAAATAATAAGTCATAAAAATAATTTACTCCATTTTTTAATCATGATCCTGCTACTACCATTGATACATCTCCTCCTACTATTGATGGTGCTGACAGTTCTCTACCTTCTCCCTATGCATACTCTCTCTAGGTCACTCGAAGCTTTTATTTGCTCCTGATAATGTGAATTAGATGATGATGAATCTCTGTGAGATTTTCTCGAGCTAGGCGCTGACATTGCAGTGGTCCCATAATAACTCCCAAGCATAAATCAAGAGTTGATACCAACAACTCAGCCTTTCTCAAATCTATATTGGGTCTCCTACATCCATTCTGCCACATCAAATCAGTGGACATTGGTATAACCCTCGGTCTTGGAAAGACTCTTATTCAAAGTTTGAGATGTCTTGGCCTTATATGAATCATTTAATTGCAATTTTAAATTAAAATAGTTAAAATATTTTCCGTATTTAATTTTAAAACTCAAAAAAAAAATACACTGACCACAATCTGGCACCTGAAATCGTCACTAATCTCTGTAAAGATCAGATCATTTTACATATTTCAATAAATTCCAAACTCTGAAATATCGAGATATTTGAATTATTATATTAATATAAAATAAATAGTTTATATTTAAAGTCTTGTAATTTTTTTATACAATAGTACTTACCGTATGTTCTATATGTGTACTTAATGTAGGACTACCGGCTCAATGTGCGACCTCCTATCTGCAGCGATTTTTGAAACCTACCGATGATCCCCTATAAAAATGATTACCCATCCAGTGAAAACATAATCCTTCCCAAAACTGAGATGAAATATAATCTGGTTAGGGGATGTGACAAGAATCGTCAAAATATTTCATTCATGCTTTCGTCATTACTTTCCTTCTCAATTTGTACAAAAACAAAAAACAATACTCACGCATAAACCCCTCCGATGCATTAAAGATAGCGCCTCAAATGCTCTTATCAATGGGATAACATAAACCCTATAAATAAATTATAATATTAATTAATTAATTACGTAAAATTAAAAATAAATATAATATATTTACGTACCAGACAATGATTGAACATGTGGTGATGAACATTAAAGGGAATCTAATCCCATGTGACCCATGCTTCAGAAAAATAATTTCACAATACAACACTCCCCTATCTAATAGTTATATATAAAAATTTGTAAAAAAATAGATAATAAAACAATTTAAATATAAATAAATTAATGAAAACTAACCAAAAAACATTGGTAAACATACCTCTACATGTATGGATTGAAACAAATATTTGGACGTCGCTCCAGGATACGGTAAATAATCATCAATCGGGAAAGACTACACCACCTCCATGTCCTCCCTAAAACGCCAACAGTCTGAGGGTCAGATGATCCAACATCCTCCTCATCCAAAAGTAGGCCAGCCTCCTGAAATTGATGTAAGAGATCCTCGTCTATATGAAACATGAAATTTCTATTGTTATAAAATAGTTAAAAATAATGATTATATATAGATATATTTTATATATGATTGTAACTAGTATTTAATTACTTCAATATTCATCTACATCCTTATCTTCATATCTCACTCAATCAATGTATTCATATTATTCCTTATAATCATCAATTTTCATATGAGTTTTAGTTACATCATCTCTTATCATTTCAAATTAATTATTAACATCATTAACATAATCAACACCATCAATCCATAACCGCGGGGTGTCATCATTTTTATTTTAATCTCTTCATGAAAAATATGGATTCAGAGCTGTCTCTTGAAAAGTTTAAATTCCATGCACAATAGTAGATACACATTCACATTGTGTAAACTGATTTTCTTGAGATTTCATTTTTATTATTCTCTACCAATTACCCAAATCTCTTAAAGTTGAACCGTAATTTTCATAAATAAATTTATGATCCAAACGAGCCAATAAAAATGGTCCATTTACTGCAAGAATAAATTTATATTTAATATCAATGATTCCATGGCTCGGATGAAGACACAATCCTCTCTTAGTATCCAACCACTGTCTTTTAAACATCATTATGTAAATCTATACCAGATAACATAGTTGAATAATTTCTTCCAGCATGTCGTAAAAGAAAACTATAGTCTCTATACGATGAGATCCTCTCAAAAAACAACAATATTTATTATTTTTTTATACCCCATATGTATGTGTATGAAATTTAAAACCATTCACCACATATGCATAATAAAATTTAACCCTTCTATATGTTGGTTACTCAATATGCACAATCGGCTGTCAATATTTTCAACATATTGAGATACCTATAAATTTATAAAAAAATTATCAATATAAAAATTAATAATTTTATTCTATATATTAAATCATAAATAATCTATGTTAACAATTTTTGAAACTAGTAGGAAAAATT
Organism: Viscum album; assembly: GCA_963277665.1. Lineage (NCBI taxonomy): Eukaryota > Viridiplantae > Streptophyta > Magnoliopsida > Santalales > Viscaceae > Viscum > Viscum album. Next base: position 1,500,707,796 of record OY728136.1, on the reverse strand, counting down.
ATTTTTCCAATGTTCTTCAAGAGAAACTATTGTAATTTTTGGAAGTTGTTTCTTGATATGATTATCATGTAACCTATAAATAAAATAAGAATAATTTATTATAAAAACAATTATAGAATAAGTGATAGGAACACTCATAGTACAAATTGTTTCATTTTTTTATAGTTGAGTAGAACATACGTATGAGCTCTATGATGTTCATCATATAAAATCCATCATTCAAGAACTCCACCAAATCTATGTCTGTGCTAACTAAAAACATATAATTGATTTCTAATATCATCGTCAACAATTTTATCATTATAGCCCATGTGTTTGTTCCTTTATGGATATTAATATTCATAATATGAGGGTAGAAAAATTAAATTTCATCCTGAAAATATGCTTCTATATTTGAGCATTCAACCAATGCCTTATTACATATGTATTTTCATCAATTTATGCAGGCATATCTTGAATGGTAACACCTAGCATAACTGTGCTGGACCTCTACATTTTTCTTCATGCAGAAATTATATAATCAAATATTCCATTGAGTCAACGAAATCTGGTGGGACGATGGTTTCCAGTTTACATATAATGAAAACAAAATCTTCTTGTAGTCGGCTTAGTGTATCATAGTCTATTTTCTCCACATAAAATTATTTGAAAAATAGGATATGTCTGTTATCATATCCCAAATCATAGAATTAAAAAAACATATTAATCCAATTGGAATAAGTCATTCCATTATAATGTGATAGTCAATACTCTTTAATCCTGTAATATGACCATTTATGAAACATTTGCCAAAATTTCAATAATAGCCATCTAGAAGTCTCAAATCTATAATCCACTGACAAAATAATAATCAATTTTTTTGGATACTGTATAAGATTATTTTTCCATCATTAAATTCTATGATATGATATTTTCAAACAGTTCTAGTTCTGGTCACCATCAAATTTGGGAAAGATAAAATCATGCCTTTACATTATCCTTGGTCTTACCTGGTGTATCCAAAACATTATGAAATAAATTATCAAAATATTTTTCCAAATATAAATTTCATCCAACATGTTATGGACCAACCAACCAGACCAATATAGAAGATCCCAAAAAAATCCTCTGATTTATCTAATTGTGTTATTTCCCAAATCCATCAATTTTATTTTGGATTATTGTTAGTCCAAATGTGATAGGATGTAAAAAGAGACAATTTTTTTATCTCTGTACCTGAGATCGTTGTTGAAGGTCCATCTCATTAAATTTTTCCTTTTTTGAAATGTTATTTGTACCTATAAAAAGGATGATCAGTTGGAAGGAATTTTTTATGGCAGTCAAAAAGACGATTTTTCTTTTGATGAGAATAAATGCTTTATTGTCTCTCATAAAGTACAAAAATGATTCTGGATCATTTTTACTCTATCCAGATAACATACCATATTCTAAGAAGTCACTAATTGTCCACATCAATGAAGCTTCCTATATTAAATTTTGTTTCACAGCAACATAATATGTACTAACAACATTACTCAATATATAATTTAAATAATCAATTAGTGGTTTCAAATAAACATCAATATTATTTTTCAGATTTCCAGGATTAATAAGGTCAAAAAGATATAAGGATCCTTCATCAGCATCCATAGAGGTCAATTTTACATAGTTATAAAGACATTTCAAAATGAATACTGACTACCGTAAGAACCAAATGGATAAAAACAATCATAAAAAACAACCAATCTCATTTTTAAGTATTTAAAAAAAATTCTTTTGTTCAGAATGATTCCATGAATCATTATTAGAGTTAATATTTATGACTTTACTGGTTGAAATATTGTTTTCTTCCATGACATTAATGTTGTTGGGTTCTTAGACATAAATACACAATGAAATCTGGGTGTAAGCGAGAAATATCACAATATTTTTGTAGGAATCAATACAGACTTCCCTATTAGATCCTATTTATACCTCTAGTATCCATATGTGGGAATAATATCAAACAACTCATTTTAACCATAATAAAAGATGAAATAATTTGAGAATGCATGAATCTTATGAAAAATAAGACCCAGATTACGAACCCGCCACCTAATCTAATAGATATTTTCAAGAAAAACATTTCCTTCTGGTAACTGTGTTTTAACTAAATAGTCAATCTAATTAAAAAATTTATCATATATTCTATTATCAGATTTAATATCGATAAATTTTTCAACTGCTTTAAATTTTATTATCATGCAACTAGGATATAAGGAATCCTTAGGGGACCTCAAAATCTAAAAAATTTTACATATTTCTAACCCAGGAGTTAAATCAATATCATCCTAAGTTTCAGTTTGAAAAAAAAAATGGGTCTACCGCACATGTACTAAATTTTGAAAAATTAATGGATTTGGAATGGAATTATTTGTATCATATCTAAAACTGTGTTCACTATGTTGCTACAAAAAAACATAATCTGGTTGAACACAAAAATCCCATAGATGACCCCCTATATTTTCAAATGTGTTAAAAGTCCTTAGAGAAATATTTTTACAAGGAAACATAATTTTACCTTCTAAAACAAAATTTTGTTTTATGATGAAAACGATAAGAAATCTTCAACCCCCTAAATATATAAAGAATTTAAAACAGAATTTCTTTTTATTCTTGTACTGATTTATCCTAGTGCTATCATCTAATAATGATTTATATCGACTTCCTTGTTCAATATTTCTCAAAGTATTATGAAATAATTAGTTTATTTAATTTTTTTATATGATAAAAACACAATAAAAAAATAGAAGAAAATTAAATTCACTTTTCTAGAAATTTATAATAACTTCTTTTATTTCGTAGTTATTTATAGTATTTTTTCACAGTTTATACTAATCTACAAGAAATTTATAATAATTTATTCTAATTATCTGAAATTATTAGCAATTACATTTAATTTAAACTAATTATCAGTGGCACATTATCCGGTAGATTGGAGACATCTCATTTGGATGATTTATCATCTCTTTAAAACATTCTCTAACTGAAATCAGTTTGAGAAATATGCTTAGACGTATGCATATTGATTTTTTTGAACGATAATGGAGCATAGAGTGGCCACGACACGTTGATCTCCATTCTCATGTATGAATAAATGTATATACATATATGGAATCCTATTTTTCAAAGGGATATCCATGAGAGAAAGTTACAAGGTTATTAGTCATTGGGAAAAAGATGCTTCTAATCCAATGGAAATTGTACCAATTTTTAGTAATTATTACTCTATTGGAAATTGTGTAAATTTTTAATAATTGTTAATAATTGTTAATAATTTTTATTAATTGTTAAGAATTGTTACTAATTATTCTTATTTATTACTAGTTGTTACTAATTTTTCATATTTATTTCTAATAGTTACTAATTGTTTATATTTGTCAAAAATTAACCCAAATTATTATTAATTATTACTAATTATTACTAATTATTAGTAATTATTTCTATTTATTACTATTTATTACTAATTAGTACTATTATTACTAATTTTTACTAGTTATTACTAAATAAAACTAATTATTCATAATTATTTTTATTTATTCATATTTATTATTATTTTTTACTAATTATTTCTAATTATTAATAATTTTTTACTAATTATTACAATTTATTTCTCTTTATTACTATATCTTACTATTTATAACTATTTATTACTATGTATTACTATTTATTACTAATTATTACTAATTATTACAAATTATTACCACTAATTACTAATTATTACTAATTATTATTAATTATGACTAATTATCACAAATTATTACTGATTATTAATAATTATTACTCATTATTACTAATTATGACTAATTATGAATGTTTACTATTATTCATTACTATTTATTACTATATATTACTAATTATTACTTATTATTACTATTTATAACTATTGATTACTATTGATTATTATTTATTACTAACTATTACCAATTATTACAAATAATTACTAATTATAACTAATTATTACTAATTATAACAAATTATTATTATTTATTATTATTTTTTCTATTTATTACTATTTATTACAATTTATTACTATATATTATTATTTATTACTAATTATTACTAATTATTTCTTGTTATTACTATTTGTTACTAATCACTACTATTTATTAATATTTATTTCTATTTATTTATCATTATTACTAATTATTACCACTTATTATCAATTTAGTCCTATTTATTACTATTTATTACTTATTATTATTAATTATTATTAATTTTTACTAATTATTACTAATTGTAACTAATTATTAATAATTATCACTAACTATTACTAATTATTATTAATTATTTCCAATTATTACTATTCATTACTCTTTATTACAGTGTATTACTATTTATTAATATTTAATAATAATAATTATTAACCATTACTAATTATTTCTAATTATTACTAATTATTCATATTTAATACAAATTATTACTATTTGTTCTTATATATTGATAATTATCAATAATTATTACTTATTATCACTAATTATTACTAATTAATACTAATTATCAGTAATTATTATTATTTATTACTATTTATTACTATATATTTGTATGTAATTATTACTAACTATTACTAATTGTTTTTAATTATAACTAATAATTACTAATTAATTTTATTCATTACTCTATTAATATTTATTACAAATTATTAAAAATTATTTCCAAATATTACTATATATTACAAATTATTATAATCTACTACAATTTATTAAAATTTATTACCATTTATTACTAATTATTACTAATTATTACAAACTATTACTAATTATTTAAATTTATTACTAATTATTGCAAATTATTATAATTTTTTCTTATTTATTACTAATTATTACTAAGCATTACTAATTTTTACTAATTATTACGAATAATTTTTAGTTATTACTAAATATTACTATTTACTACTAATTGTTACTGATTTTTGCTAATTATTACTAATTATTACTATATATTACTAATATTAACTATTTATTACTATTTATTAATAATTATTACTATTTATTACTATTTATTACTAATAACTACTATTTATTACTAATTATTACTAATTATCACTAATTATTTCAATTTTTTAGTAATCATTACTAATTATTACTCTTTATTACTAATTATTCGTATTTATTATTAATTATTACTAATTATTGATATTTATTATTACTTATTACTAATTATTAATAATTATTTCTAATATTATTACTAATTATAACTATTTATTACTAATAGCCTTATTATTTAGTAATAATTATTACTAATTATTACTATTTATTCCAATTTATACATATTTATTCTTATATAATCCTATTTATTCTAAATTATTCCAAATTATTCATAATTAATCCTAATTATTTCTAATTATTGCTAATTATTGCTTATTATTCTTAATTATTACTAATTGTAACTAATTATTACTAATTGTTACAAATTATTACTAATTATTAAAAATTGTTACTTATTAATATTATATAGTACTATTTAGTACTATTTATTACTATTTATTACTCTTTTTTAATTATTACTAATTATTACTAATTATTACTATTTATTAATATTTATTAATATTTATTACTTTTTATTACTAATTATTACTAATTATTACTATTTATTACTAATTACTAGTAATTTTTTTAATTAATACAAACGAATACTAAATTATAATAATTTATATAATTAAAATTATTTAATAATAATTAACACTAATCACACATAATTATTTGTAATAATAAATAAAGAAAAATTAAACAATCTATTTCTAATGTAATTTAACTGCACCTAATTAACAATAATTATAACTAATATAAAATAAAATGACTTAAAAAAGATAACGATAATAACCATAAAACTTAAGCTTTTATGGGATGTAAGATTTGAAAATTGATCTGATGTAGAATCATAAACGTTGATACACTTTTAGAGGAAAAATTTGAGTAGTGGTGGAGAGGGGTTGAGAAAATGAGTGGAATATGGAAAAATCAGACGGCGGTATATATAGGTTAGAGTTTTTGGGATGTAAGTTTTTGTGATTGAACTCCCAACATAAATAGTATTATTAATGACGAATATCATCGCGAATACCTACCCTGCTATTAATTAGGGGTAGTGGTGAAAATGATATTTGGGATGGGGCCCATCGCAAATACCCACCCGCTGACAGAGTATTTGCGACATGAGCTAAACTCTGCTGCAAATACAAAAAACACACTATCGGGCAGTTGCAACAAGTACACAAACCCATCACTAATACCCTTCCTACCGTTTCACGCGCATCCCATGTTGAGCTTTTTGCAATGAGACCGTTCCCCGTCACAAATAGCCTGTTGCAAGCAATCAATTTTCTTATAGTGACTCATTACCAAGACAATGTAGAGTTCAAGACATTATGAGGGTCTGCCTTGTCAGGAATGCCGCTGACATGACATTTCATACCATAGGTACACAGACATGAGAGGACACAATTATTTTTATGATGATATTATCATACATGTCTGGTGGATTTGGAAGAAGCCTTCTCCCAATTCCATTAGTCTGGTTCATGGAGTGGCCAAAAGTGGGGGCTGATGATACAACATAATAGAGTGAGGGGAGGTGGATAGTATAAATCCCTTGGATTTCCCATTCCACGTATAATGTTCTTATGTTCGATGGGATTCCATCCACAAAACATATTGCTATGCAGATGATGGTACCACCCATGTAGTGTTGTGCTATGTCGACCAGGGTTCCATATGCATAGGATATTGCTACGTTTTCCTATGTTTCATCAATGTAGTGTATTTCTACATGGGGCCAAGTTCCTCCCTTGTAGAATTTTCTATGAGGAGAAGGGTTCCGTGTGAATAATGTTTCTCTATGTGGGGTGATAGTTCTTAAAGAACTATCCACTATGCCCTGTGGAATGGTGTCCGTAGAGGAGTTTTATGTTTGCAGATTGAATAATGATTTGAATTTCTTTAATGGTATGCAGTGGGTTTACCTCAGGGGAATCTACGACACTCCCAATTTGTAGTTGGGGCTCTGATTTTTTCCTCTTTTTCTCATCGATAATCTCTTTCATTCAGTTCCCCTCGATGATCATTCATAGGAGAACATAGGGACTAGATACAGGCATGACTGGTTTTCCTTGGTTGGCTGTGTGGCTGATTTTTCTAGACCCCAAGGAGGATTTCATTACATGAAAATGATGTTATCAGTGGTGGGAAGTCATTCATGGGGGAGCATATTACCATCTGAAACCATAAAAGACACTGTTTCATATGTTTGTGTGGTGGTACCGTCTCATACCAAGAAGGATTTCATTCTTGGGGGTGGAAATCACCATTCAAACCCACAAATGAATTGGTTTATTTTACGTGTGTCAGAATTACTGTCTAATCCCAGGAACAATTTTGTTCATGGGGTTCTTGAAGAAGTGTCATAACAATATGCAATGTTGTTTTCCACATAGAAGCAATTACTAAACTTCCTCTAACATTCCTTCTCTACTTCATTTCCTTGGAAAAAATTTCATCAAATTCTTTTTCTCAGTTTATTTATGCACGTTTTCATGTTCATGGAATTCTCTTCTACTTGTACTCTAAATTTTCAAGACCTTACAATGAGAATGGATTTTTAATGTTAATATTGGGACACAATTGTGGTGGAAAAATAAAACATTTATAGTTATGAAATAAAACCAAGTGTGGCTTGAAAATTCATATCAGAATAATTTTTTGACATATTTGTGAGTGAAAAAATCTCCCTTGTAGGGGATTACCATTAAAGTTTTAGTGCATGTACATTGTTTTTGGAAGCATTACAGGCATAAAAAACCAATTCATATTTATATACCATATTTACCCTAGATCTAATAGTTGTTGGGTCTGGTAAAATGGTTGAATATCTACTATTTGGTTTATAGCCAAATCTAATATTTACATAGTTGTGTGGATGTGTATTATTGGTTCTTTTAGTTTTTGAATACTGTGATGATTTCCCACTCTTCATTTCACCTCAGATTTCTAAACCACACCAATGTCTGGTCCAAACATCTGCAAACTATATACAAAACCAATACATTATCGAATCATCCTGATTTTACTTTCGTTCCAAATTATGAACCCTTAGTGATAGTTATTGGCAATAGAAATGGTACCTGTATTGATCGGTCCTTCACGATTTCCATCTATAATGGTTTACAAGAATCTTTATTTTATGAAATAATTTTATGAAAATAGTATGCTCCATATAGATTTATGTGTCAGTTTTTGTGTGTATAACGAGTTTTTATTTTTCCTTACACTAGAGTTTAGAATGAATGTCTACCTGCTATCCTTAATTAAATTTGTTCTATACTGATAAGTGAGGACACACGTACTAAAATTAAAGTACATCTTAGAAGTGTTCCATTGAAAGTGATATGGGGCTATTTACAAGTATGGATTGAGTGACACCTACATGTAGTTCAATGGAATCTAGTCCAATATTATTATATACAATTCATATCATAGAGATCATGAAAGGATATTTTTTTGGAATAATCCATCAAAATAGAAGATCACTCATCTATTCTCCCCTAACAATATTGGGGATCCTCTTATTTGACTCCACTAAATATTTAATCAGTGCATATATAATTTTAGAAATTGAAATTATAGGATATATCACCTGTTCTTATACCATCATGCATGATGTGAGTATCAATGGAGGTTCTAGGGAATAATAAACAAATTAGGATGGTGGAAAATATTTATTTTTCATCAATAGTAAAGGATTATGTATAATGAATTTGAAAAACACACCCTAAAAATCATTGATAGGGGATTGTATACAATTAATTCATTATTAAATTGGAAAATTAGAATTACTGAAACATGATAATGATACTGATCAATTTTTGTTATCACTCTTATTATGTTGTTATTATGATGGATATTCCATCATAGGATTCTTATATACAAGTCCATACATAATAAAAAATATTATAATGACATTATTGAATATATGAGTACTGGCATAGTGGGTTGATGTAATTCACAGCGTTAGTCATCTATAACAAAAAATATCTATTGTTATCACTTTTAAGGAAAGATAATATGGAACGAATCATTTCTATAAGACTTTATAGAATTACAACAAGAAATTTAATTATTATAAGAAAATTTAATGGACTAAAAATGTGATATTTCTTTATTTAAATACATAATTTTTTACATTTATTATTGTACATCAGTCCTTATAGAAATTTATATTTATAATTAATACAACATGTCAAATTATAGTAGTAACAATAATATATTAAAAGGAATATGTTAATTAGTATATAATTTTTAAATAAATACATAAAAGTATAATTAAATTATATTAAATAAAAATAACATTTCTATATTTCCATTATCTTGATTCATTTATCTTATAATGATATTTATAAAACCTTGAAATGTAAAATATTTATTCAAGTAAATATTATTCATTAAAAAATTATGGACATATTACATTCACTGAACTCAAGAAAAAATATTAATTTAAATATTTTTTTTACATTATTCTCCAAACTAGTGAATAAATAAATATTTATTTAATTCATTGTTAATTATGTCACAATTTATAAAGTAAAACTCACATATTCTAAACTTGAATATATCATGAATAAATTTTATTGAATGAAATTGAATAAATATTATTCCTCATGTAAGAAAGAATAAATATTATTAATATAAAATTCAATTAAATATAATGGTATTTATATGATTTTTATTGTGTTAAACACTAGATATTTTTGTTATTGGTATTAAGTGAAAAAAGCTAAATTCAAACATAGGAATCTAACATCACATCTAGTCACTAAAAGGTAAAAAAGGTAATATTATAATTATAATAATTTTATTTAAAAAATAATATCTAATATAATAAATTTTATATCGATATCCCATCATGCATGATTTATACTTTTATTATTACGCTATATGATTATTATATATTTCTTTTATTTTTTTAAATAAAAATCAATGTAAACTACCATGACCATGAGTTTATCAAAACATTCCACCTCAATTAAATGTCCAAATATATCTTCTTCCATTAACATGGATGGGAGAAATAATTTCTTTACTTATTCAATTTATATCATATTACTTATGACATATAGAACATGTGATAAACATAAATGAGTATTTTTTAAACAAGTAGGGGGAACACCCATTTCTATTAAGGAATGATATCCCTCTTTACTATATATCTATGAGCATATCTCTTCATTTTTTTCATTGATATATCATTGTACCTAATTCATGATATATATTGACAATAATCTAAATTATAATTCCCAACACAAAATTGTATATATGGAAAAATTCAATGACATGCAGACATATGTAATTACAATTGGTGGGTCTATCCTCATAACCTCCATTTATAGAGACACACAACGTATAAACAATATGAGAATAAGTGATAATGTCTTATTATCATAAGAATGAGATAGTATAACATAATTTTGGTTTTGTATGGTTGGGATTATGTATTTCATGGTAAATATTTTATGCATATCATCATATAATATATTTTTCTCATTATGTTATAGAATTAACATAACCTCTCAATGGGATGAATACTCAAAGGCTAATATCATATTAATTTTACATAGAAGAACAATTATAATGTGATAAGATAATTATAAATATTTTGAAAATGAAATTTACTCTGTTAGTTGGTTCTATGAATGCATTACAACATATTCCCAATTTAAATAGTGCCAAATACTAATAACTTTTATTCATCAATTTCTCATATGATATTATTTCATTGAAGAGGAAAGTACATTGTCCATGGATTGACCAGATTTTTTTTATGGGTACTCTGATTACTACAACATCACATCTCTGTTTAAAATCCCTCAAGAGGTGATACATTCAAGCTATATTCAGAGTATGTTTATATTTCTTGGGATCTTTTGATAGATTCACTACTGTTGTATTATCATAATAAAATATAACATTTTATTACATATAGGTACAACAATATTCTCCTTTTTAAATTTTCGTATCCATATTATTTTATATCTCTGTCATAATCTTTTATTGTATTGGCGAACTCTATCTTATAATAACTCTTCATTCACCCAAATCCTTCATTATCCAAACTATAAATGTAGATTATTCAAATTTTTTAAATATGTATTCCCTCTGATCTAGTTAGTCATATAGTTCATAAACTAGGAACATATCATTTGTATACCCCATGTTCTTTAGGATATTATTTACAGTCGACCAATGAGGATCTCTTGGATCTTCTAGATATTTTATTTTAATAATAAAGTCAAATGAAACATCAATAAATTTATAAATCATGACATAAATGATAGATACTATTTCCCATATGTTAGTATTCTACTCATTCTTTCCCTTATATTTTATATTTGAGGACTCATTTTCTTACAAATATGTATACCATGTTACATCGAAAACAATAATCTTTTTGGTTGTAACATATTATATCTTCTCTATACCTTGTAAATATATATATATATATATAAGATTAGTCCATGTATCTTCTTATATCTATCATGAAGGATCTTTACCACTAGAACATAATATTCATAACCCATGTCTTTCATGGAGAATCAATTGTTAAATGTAGTTTTAAATAAACTTAATGATTTTATTTCAGATCAAATTTTTAATACGTTAATAAAATGTATTATTTGGAAGACCACTTCACTACCACTAATCCTATTATATATACATGGATCACATCCATTATTAATAAATCTAAATTCTACTATAGATTCATCTAAAAAATATTGTATGATCTCAAAGATTTGGTCAATATATAAATGGATCTTTGTATCTTTCATACAATATTTGAATAATTTAGTGTTATAAACCTTATATTTTTAAGAAACCATTTATATAAAGTCACACTTTATAGGTACAAACTTCTCCATCCATGTTCTGTTTCTTCTTAAAAACCCATTTACTCCTAGTAGGATTTACACCTATTGTATGATATACCAAAACCCAACCATGATTTTGGTACCTATTATCCATTTTAAAATTAATTTATTTTAACTAAATATTAACATTAAATATTTTTTATAATTCCTTATAATAGAGAAGTCACTATCTTTTAATAATGTGCCACCATCCTAAGTGAGAAAAAAAACATATCTCTATGATTCCCTAACTGGTCTTATACACATACATAGTTCTTAGATCTTTATAAAAATATCTTCCCCTGAATCTTTTATAATGTTTATTCTTTCATGTCTTATTTATATTAACCCTTGATATTATGAAAGTATTTCTTTCTCCAAAAATATCATTTGTGTATTTTACCACTTATTTAAATATGTTATATCATTCGAAAAATACCAATTTATCGGAGGGTATGTGTAAGAAATATTCTCTTATAAATTTTATATATAAAATAAAGATAAACATTATTCACTGATATGATTTTTTTTATGAATTTGGATAAATAATGAATTTTATTTTTCCCACACATATATAAGTAAAAAATATGTTTTTCCATCTAATAATTCATTTGGCATTCTTCTTGTTACTTTATTTGGGACTCAGTTTATTATGTATTCTAATGATTTGAATTCATATCCCAAAACTAATAAAAATGATTTACCAAAATCATCACCAATCTCAACATATTTAAAATGGTGTGGTTCCTCTTTTCACTAATAATATCCCAATATGCTATTTAATAAATAGTGAGTTGTGATGGTATCTCAAAATGTCTTTTATAGTGGGAGAAATATATTTTTATGATATTCTATACATAGATACGAGTGATGTTTATTTTTTTCATATAAAGATGATCCTATATGTTATTGTGGTATTCATTAAATTTCTAGAAAGACTTATATTTATAACTATACATGTAGATTTATCCACATATAATAAATTAATAAGTAAAATATATCATGTTTTTATCCATATCAAAATAGTAATAGAATATATGCAGACACACACAGATATATATATATATATCATTATATGTGTGGAAAAATTCATCAGAATATACTGATCTGTCACATTTTCCACTCAATAGAGTTTTGATCATTTTACCATATAATAAAAAATGATATATATCTTAGGGTTTCAATTCAAATGAATCTAAATAACTTTCTTTATATAATTTTCCAAAATCGATCTTTTTGAAATGATAAATTTGATGATTCCACAACTGGTTATTATGTGAGTCATTTTTAATTTGATTCCTTATTTATTTAAAAGACCTTATTTTGATATTCTAGTAGGTGAAGACCATTATTTAGACATGTGATACTTATATATTTGTAAATGTATCATATTTTATTTCCAAATAAGAAAACAATTTTATCCATCTTTAAACTAATTGAAAAATTGTAGGTCATGGTTACACTAGTCGCATGATAAAAATTATGAATGACTGAAATAAATCCCATCAGAAATGCAGGATACTAGTATCATATTTTCAGTTTCTCTCCATTGGATATTAAATGATCTACTTAACTTTTATAAATATTCTGGAATAGAATTTTACCATGTATTAATTGGAAATTTTAAAACCAAATTCTACATTTAATTATGAATTAGAAGACTAAGAATGATTAAACTTGGTAATGGACATACGAGAAGTTTATCCAAGATTATTTATCGAGGTAAAATTTATCATCTAGATTCTATTATTGAGACAATTAAAATATACAACATCATTATCTTTATTCACAATTTGGATCTTCCATTTCTTTAGAGGGAATTTTATATTTTACTTAAGCATACCATTTTCCAAAAAAATTGCAATTCCTTTCCTATAGTTCACCACAAAGACATAATATTTATATCACGTAATGTATTTATAAAATTGATGAATAAATTTCAAAATATATTAGAGGGATTTATCAACATATTTCCTGGTGAAATAAAAATTAAAACAAGAGAATCTTGAGAGAGGTTATGACAAGATAATATCTAGGTGTAATTATTTAGGTAGACTGAATTAGACAATTTTAAAACACTCAATGTTGTAAATAATTTTATTTGGATGAATCCTAGATATAAAACCTTTTTAAATATTTTATATAATGTTTTCCATAGAAATTTATACCTCTATTGTATTTATATCTCATAATAGAGACCATATATATTGGATAATGTGGAGTAAGAATCACTGTCTTTTTGAATATTTAAATTTTCATTAGTCATGGATGGAAACCTGAGGCAATGAAAATTTAATTACTTATACATGTCTTTCAAGATGACATTTTTTATTCCTAGTATGCATCCATATAAGGATCAGAAAGAACATGGGACATTGATATATAAAACATCCAATCTCATCCAATTACAATGCATAACCACCTAAACAATTCCTACAAATTTAAACCAGTCAAGTTATTCTCTTTGTAAAAGATTTATATCAATGATAGTGATATGTTCAAATGGGATTCCATTTTCATTTCTAATAAAATAAAATAAAATATTAATTATTTTATCATAATTACAAGGTATGATGTAAAAAAATAATTAATTTAATCTTCCATTATTATTTCAAATACCAAAAACCCTAACCATTAGATTGATTATATTTATCCACATGGATATTCTAGTGGCAAGGATCAATAGATCCCTTTGTTTAACCCATACGTAGGCCTATAAAATTATATGATATTATTTTAATTGTATTTTCTTACAAATTTAATTAACTAGAAACTCTATTATCTATAGTTTGGATATACCAATAATTATTAAACATAATCATAGTACCTTAAAAATTGAATCCATGTCACATCATGTTTCTTGAGGGAAAATACTACTGATAATAAAATGCTTAATTCAACCAAAAACATTCATTAGAGGTATATGACAATTTAATGAACCCAGAAGAGAGCCAGATCAATACATTGAACAATGTTTATATTTTAACTCATTAAATGGAAGGTTCTTTCAAGCAAAATATTATTGAATGTGGGATTTTTATTTTAAAATATAGATAAATATTCTTTATTTTATTATTATTATCGTTTTTAATATTTTTTTGAAACATATATATCTAATTATACAGACATGGTAAAATAATTTAATTGATTTACATGTATTAAATATCTTTTTATATATTTTTACATTTTAATAACATTATATGGGACCGTACATAATTAATTAACTTTACTCAACAAAATATGTCTTATAATTTCTATTTCTATTTTATTTTAGTATGTTTGTGAATTTATTTACATTATATGACCATGTTCAAAAAATATATATTAATAAAAATAAAATTAAATAAATAAATTTATAAACATGTATAGAAAAAAACATAAATATGTAATGTGATCAGGAGAATTTATCTTCTGGTTGGTTTATCAATCATGGATAAACGATCCTTAAACATAGAATAATTATCTTTTTAATCCCATGATTTGATTTGGTTACAACATTTACCAAATTTCTCATGTTTCTCCATGGTTTGACTCATGAAGACTTGGGTCATTAATCATGTCCTCTACCTAGGAACTCCATCCTTTAAAAGTACTTCTTCACAAGCAAGTGAGGGGACTGGGGGTTTGGGGTAACATTTAACAGATATTGGAAACACATACATGTATATAATAAAGGAGGGATGTATAATTAATAGATCAAAAAAATTAATTCAAGTATATATATATCATTTTATATAATTTAATAAATTAAATAAATTAAATATATCATATAGATAAAAAGTTAATAAAGCATAGTATATATCACAACATGAAACAACAATGATTTAATAATTTTCCACATTCATATTAATTCAATGTAATTATGATAAATTTTCTTGAATTTTATTTTAGTAAAATAATTATTAGTTCTTTATTTATCTTAATACTATGTAAAAATAGTCCATGAGGTATTGGTATCTCATACTTTAAAATTTTAAATAAATTAACTAAATTTGATTATTTTTTTTACAAATTATTTTAGTACATGTAGTATACTTTGGAGGCAATATGGTTTGTTCCTTTTTGTGTAATTTTACAATAAAATTTACAAGTCATTAATAATTACATTCCATCTACAATTACACTATATATCATGTAATACATATTGTGTGTGGTCCTTTTCATGTAATGTGAACATATAAAGCATATAATCCATTAAAATGTAGCACAGTAAACATAATGATTAGTAACATAAGTCAAGATCTGTAGTATTCATGGATTGTATGACCACATGGAACAATATAAATTTATGTTTCATGTTTCTCTAGTAATTATTTTGATGTACACAAAATTTGTGACAACCATTTCATGTCATATCATTAAGGAATCTATAAAAATTTAAAACACACATTGTTGACCCACATTACATGTAGAAAATTACTAATTGTGTACCTTATATGTTTTAACACATGTCTAATGACATGTACCATAAAAATATATGTATTGTTGTTTACATATAACAACATTTCTCACTTAGATGTCAATATGTGACTTGTATTTATTCCACATAATAACATGCATGATTCACCATATTTTCGAGGTTGTGTTTAATCTTATGAGGTTACACAACATGTACAACAAATTAAAATCATATAGTCTATGTCAAAATACATTCCATGATTGTAGTTAGTGACTTAATGACTCACAAGTCATTTCATTATTTATATGTAGTGTTCTTTATGTGTATTGAACACTAGTACACAATATGTAATTTGTTGGTACACACCATGCTATAGTCTAATGCATCCTGAAGCCTTGACATTCCAAAAGGGAATATTTTAGTGTTCAGAGTGTGTTTTCCCATTCATTGAACCAAAAACATGGATAAATGTGTTATATCAACCGTTAGACTAAAAAAGAAATATGAATATGAAAAAAATAACATAGTGCATGGAATATATAAAGTAAAATAAAAATTATAATGTAACAGATTTGATACCACTTGTAGGTTTAGAGATGGAGTAGAATAGTTTTTTAGTTGTAGATTTTGATGTACCGACTCAGATCCCACTAATTGGTGACTTGATCCAGTGGGTAACATGGCCTCAAGCATGCCTCCACATATGGAAGAGGATTCTAACTAACAATGAGGGTCTAATGTGGTAAAATGGGGATAAAATACCCTAATTATTAGAGTCAAAAGTGGAGAAATAAATAAATAAATATCTTTGAATGGAAGGTAAAAGAACCAGTGTAATAAATAACAAAAAACAACCCCATACAATATGATATAAAAAATAATGTAATTACATATATCTATCAAAAGAGAACATGTAGGATTGGCATGAGGCATGCACCACAACACATGTATAAAAAGGGAAATAAGAACAAATAGATTATCCCCAATATCAAAATGATCCATAGCTCATTATTATGCTTCCCCATTCCCATGCTATAAAAAAATCAATCATCAACAACTTGGAACATTACCATGTCCTTACCTGCAACCACATTATCTACCCAGGTATCATTGATAACCTAGATAGGGTGCGAGATAAACTCTACAGGCCCCACCAATGATGTCTATAAATAATAATTCAGTGCATATAATATGATTAATGTGTATATATAAGGGTGATAAGTAATAAAAACAATAATGGTTAGTTATGGATCTTAAAGGATAATAGGCTGATACTTCGAGCATCATTCCACACTAGATAATATTTTAACAAGTAATCACATGTATACAAATATATATGGTTTGTATACATAGTGACAAGAATATATATATATATATATACTTACACTAGCCTGGACCTGTGGCATAACTTCTCCATCCATGGTCTGTATCATGAGTCACTCAACTTTCATAGGAAGGATTGATTGTGTATTATAACAGTTGGTATGTCATAACCATCTATCATATCAGTTAGGTCACCATGATCATGTATCATAATCTATAAGGGTCTCTATGCACATTCATCATATTTAATGAAGGACTCCATGACCTTTCTTCATAAGAAATAATTAATTTCATTCGCAATCATCACAATTCATAAGAATATACATGCCCATATATAATAATATAGGGATGTCATGCCTGGGTATCACAATGTAGGGATGTTAGACCCATATCTAATAAAAATCTAATCACCATGCAAATAAATCACTTGTGTAAGGGATTACATACTCATATATAATAAAAATATAAATGGTTTCCATTCCTATATGTCATAGGTTTAAGGCACACTATGTATAGAGACCATAGTTTTCATTACATAATTGTTACATCATTTTAAAGATAAAGAACATAATAGAATTTAAAAATCAGGATCCAATAGTTTTCTATCTTTCAAAAATTATGATCATACATAACTTTAAAAATAATACATAAAAATTATAATCTACTTAATTATCCCTTAAAATATCACATTTTTATTAGTACTGTAGTCACCTGAGGATATTCATCATAAAGAAGGGGAGAGATAAAAGCCCAGAAAGTGGATGAATAAGGGTCATGAATAAATAAAATATGAACTAGTATAATAATAATCATCATTACATAAGAATATAATCATCATAAATATAATGTTGGAAACATTGGATAATGTCAGGGAATTTTTTAATGCATAGAAAGGAAACATAATGTCTCAGTGGTCAAATACCACACATAGTTCTGAACAATGCTAGCATCATGTTAACGCATAACATATGCATATAATCATTGTACCACCACTGTGAATAGAGATAATATCATGTTCCCACATAATACACATCATCACATGGGATAAATAACGTTACCCAATGCATTATAGTTCTATATAATTATGGGCCCACTTGTCACATAATCACATTTACATAATCATGCTAGCTAAATAGAACGTGTAAAAATCATAGTCATGAAATAAACCCAAGGAAGAGAATGGGATTCATAAAGATTTCATTAATCATAAATTCATGAATCATCTTTGGGGTACCAAAATGAAAAAGGGGAAACATATTTTCAATAAGAATTATCACTCTTGAGTAAACAAGAAACAATCTCAAGAGGAGTCATGATATGAATTAGAAATAAATATTATTTTGGAAAAAATAGAATAATTTCTATTAAAAAAGTTGGAGCCATATATATTCCTTAAAAAATGAAGAATAGTGAAATTATATATATGGAACATTAAAAGAATATCAACACTAAAAATTTTCATGAAAGAGGTATAACACATATAAAGAGAGTTGCGTTCGAAAATCTCACTACCTTATATCTGGAAGAATTATTCACGTGAAATATTTATCCAAGATAATTATATTAATTAAATAATTAATTAATTAAAGAACTCATATTTTTTTATTTAATTTATTATAATATTTTTATATTCCTTTATGTCCATTTTGATGAGTTGTATTGTTCAATTTCATCATTTTAGAAGTGTTCATTTTAATAATTTTTGGGTCAGTTTCCATGTACATAATTGTGGATGTTCCTGTAAAATTAGAATAATTATCTAGAAGCAAAATTATGTGTTATTAATGAACATAAAATAGTTTAAATGTGATCATATATCATTTTTTATCTTGTATGTGGATGATTCATTTGATATAACATTAGTGATAAATGTTTACATTATTTTGGAGAATCTCTCATCCTTCATGAAAATTTTTAATGCATAAAAAGGAAAACTCTTGTCTTAGTGGTCAAATACCACCCATAACCTTGAATAATGCTAGCATCATGTTCACGCATAACATATACATATAATCGTTGAACCATAACTATGAATAGAGATTGTGTCATGTTCACACATAATACACATCATCTCATGAGATAAATAACATTACCCAGTGCATTATAGTTCTATATAATTATGGTCCCACATGTCACATAATAAAATTTACATTATCATGAATGCTAAATAGAACGTGTAAAAATCATAGTCATGATATAAACCCAAGGAAGAAAATGGGATTCATAAATATTTCATTAATCATACATTCATGAATCATCTTTGGGGTACCAAAATGAAAAAAGGGAAACATATTTGCAATAAGAATTATCACACTTAAGTAAAGAAGAAACAATCTCTAGAGGAGTCAAGATATGAATTGTAAATAAATATTATTTTGGAAAAATGATATAATTTCATAAAAAAGTTGGAGACATATATATTCCATAAAAAATAAAAAAAATACTGAAATTATATATATGGAACATTAAAAGAATATCAACACTTAAAAGTTTCATGAAAGAGGTGTAACCCATATAAAGAGAGTTACGTTCAAAAATCTCACTACCTTATATCTAGAAGAATAATTCACATTAAACATTTATCCTAGATAATTATATTAATTAATTAAATAAAAAAATAAATAACACATATAATTTTATTTAATTTATTATAATATTTTTATATTCATTTATGTCTATTTTGATGAGTTATGTTGTTCAATTTAATCATTTTTGGAGTGTTCATTTTCATAATTTCCAGGTCAGTTTACATGTATATAATTATGGATTTTCCTGTAAAATTAGAATAATTATCCCGAAGCAAAATTCTATGTTATTAGTGGACATAAATTTTTTTAAATGTTATCATATAAAATTTTTTATATTGTATTTGGATGATTCATTTGATATAACATTAGTGATAAATGTTTACATTATTTTGGAGAATCTCTTGTCCTTCATGAAATAATTTGATTTTATTAAAAATAATGCTTTTAAGCTATTTGAATAACATTTAAAAAGTTACGATATGCCTATTAAAATCTAGTTTAACCATAATAATGGTATTATGGCCATCATTTATGGTGGTAAGGGAAAATGGAAATTCGTCGTCCAGGAATGCAGTGAATCGACATATCACATATGTTGTTTTTAATTTTTTTAGATTAAAGGAATGAGATAAGATATTTGATGATGTATATACCTTTAATAGAATGAAATTATAATATTTATTTTATAATTATTTTATTATTCCACTTTGGATAACGGGATGTGAGTAGAGGATAAGAAATGAAATGTAATTAAAAGAGAAAGATTGGGGATTTTACCACATGGATGTTGTCACCTTTATAACCCCTTTAAAGAACATTAATTTCGTCTTTTGTTAATTCGAAAAGCTTTTGGACGTGTGTAAGAGGTTTGGGGATGTAATTAGGCATAATCTATATAATCTACAAGTATTATAAGGTGTTAGTATAATAATTAGAGAGTGGTGGTATTTTTAGGAGAGTAGAGGGGTGTTTTTTATTATTTAATTCATTTGAGTATTATGGATTATTAATATCAATATTATTTATTACTATGAATATATATAGTAAATAAATTAGGGTAGTTTTAGATAATGGTTCTTACACAACCCATATATCAAAAATGAATAAAAAATATTGTGTTTAACTGTTATCGTAAGTTATTGTATTTCTTTATTTACAAAAAATCCGATTTTTAAAGAAAAATGCAAAAATTTAACCCTAACCGTTTATTGACATTTAGAATTAAAAAATGGACTCCATTTTAAGGAAATAATTTTAATAATATTATTAATTTAATTTTTAAATAAAATAATCTTAAATTTTGGAAAATGTCGATTTAAATATTATAACCGATTTTATGACACTTTGAAAAATTAATTAAAAGACTCGTAAAAGAATATTATAGATACAATCAAAGAAAATATTAATTAATGAATCATTTTTTCTATCAAAAATAAATTTTATTTTAAATCATTATATTAGTTATAAAATTGTGAACAAAAATTTATGTTTTACAAAAATACCAAAACATAATTTTTCATTTTCAAACCATTTGTTTATTTATATAACGATATAAATGGATCATATATTCATTTATAAAATAAATAAATGTTATTTATACTATTTTATATAAGGTTAATATTCTATTTTACGAATTATGATTCATAATGTTCATATTAATATTCCAGTAGTCGTGTTACTATTCCATCAGAATAGTTTACGTAATTTAAAAAATTACCACTTATTTATTTCTTCCTTTATGTGAATAATGTTTTATTGAGTTTTCTATACAATATATGTATTTTATACTAAATAAAATAATTATAAGATGGGAAATACTATTTATAAAATTATAGGATGTAACATTTTCCCACCCTTTTTATAAATTACAGTTGAAATTTTGTTTTATATGATCAGGTGAGGGTAATTCTCATTCATTTCTTCATTAGGATCCTATGTCACTTCTTCAAAATTATGGTCACTACAAAACACAATATCACGATGAGTTTTATTTTTTTATATGACGTTTTCTCGATGGTCTAAGATCTTCACTGTGTTCTCTTCACACATGAGGTTGTTCTCCAGTTGTACCACATCCAGATTTAGTACAAGAGAGAGCCTAGGTATGAACATCCATAGGCAAGATATAGGTAACATTTCACAATCTTATGTCATGGTTAGTGGGGGTTAAAGACGATAGGCCCATTTTCCTATGTGATCAAGGATCTCAAAAGGTCTGATGTACCCTGGGATAAGATTCAATCTCTTTAAAAATCACATGACTCTCTTCCTTGGAGATATTCAAAGGAATAATTTTCCTCTAACTTAATTCTCTAAATCCCTTCGACAGTTGTCAGCATAGATCTTTTGATGAATCTAAGAAGTTATAATGTGATATTAGATGAATGGAACCTTTTTTCATATCTTTAATAAGATCTTTTCCATGTATCTTTTATTCACCAAATTCATCCCAATAGGTTTGAGTTCAACATTTCATACCATATAGAGCTTCATATGTATCCATATGAATACTAGAGTGGGAAATGTTGTTATATGTGAACTCAAATAATGGGTGATGAGGATCCCATCTACATTTTATTTTAATTGATGGTTCTCTTATCATGTTCTTATGTTTCTAAATATTAAATTTAGATTGGACATATCTATGGTAGTAATAGGTAATGTTGAAATAAAATTCCTTACTCAAATAATGTTGAAGACTTATTCAGAATTTATATATGAACATGGATCACAATCTGATATGACAGAAAGTGGAATCCATTATAGTATCACCACTCCCTTCACATATATCTTGGAAACCAGTTCAAGAGGGAAATATTCCTAAATATAAATGATGTGGAATGTCTTGGTGATTCAATATACAATAGCCCATATTTCATTTATTATTTTGTATTTCCTCTAGAAACTATTGATATAGTCTATCATGATGTTCTACCATTTCCAAATGATTATAGGCAATGGTTTCATTATTCTTTTATAATTATATATTTCTGCATTAATATTCTTACAAATCAAACACCGTGAGATATAGTCCACAATATTCTACTTCATGTTGTCCAACTAGAAATGTTCTTGAAGATCAGGTACATCTTGGTTTCTTTAGGATGTAGAGAGAATGATATGCTAGGTACATTATCCAATATCAACATCATTATATTAAGTGATGATGGAATGAAAATACTTGTTCCAAACCTAGTTAAACCATCATCATCGATATGGAACTCTTGTAGATTCCATTGATTTACCACTTTCACCTTTTTTTGCAGATGAACATCATTCCTTTATGCCTTATTGATCATATCATGGATAGATGAGTGAGAAATAATTTGGGAATGTTAGTATGTAATCCATGCCATTATTATTTGAAAATAAATTATTTCTATATCTATGAGGATGAGGTATTTCTTAATCCTCATCATGGATACTGTCGCGGGTTCTTTTGTACTAAGAGAATCAGCTACCTTGTACCCCTTTCCAAAATGGTAAGGAATAGAGTAATCATAGTCCTTGAATATCTATAACCATATTCTTTTACACATGTTTAGTTACTTATGTTCAAATATATACTTTAGAATATTTTGATCGGTATATGGGTCACAATTCTTATCCTAGAGGTAGTGCCACCAGAAATTCAATGAATAGATCACAACTACTAGCTCTATTTCATACGTTGGGTAGTCCTTTTCGTGGGTCTTCAACATCCATGAGGTGTATGGAATAATATTCTCATTATGAAAGAGTTCGAAACCCGATGATTTCAATTAATCATGTCTATATTTCACAAAACATCATCTAATTATTGGTATTGTGATTATAGGTGTTGTGATGGGCCTCTTCATTATCTCATTGAAGCATTCCTCATATTATTCCATCTATATATAATTTACCCCTATCCTTTTTATCATAGTTAATAATATAGAATAGTAGTAGAAAATTCTCAAAACAATTCAGTAGTACTATGATATTCCATGGAAACTTTTTATTTTCATTATCATAGTGGGTTTGGTCCATTCCTTAATTTCATTTTTTGAAGGGTCCACAGAAATTCACTCACTTGTGTTCATATGCCCCAAGACTGTTATTTTTTTGCATCTAAAAGGAATGACTTTTTAACATTACATATAATTTATCCATCTTTAATTTCAAAACTACATTACTTATATGTTATTCATGTTCCTCCATGGTCTTGGAGTTAATGAGAATATCATTAATAAGCACTTCCACAAAATATTCAAGGTAGTGTCTTGAGAAATATTTAATCAAATAAATGATGATTATTGGAGAATCAGTATGTCTAAAAGGAATCACTATAAACCCATTGTGCCTATACCTATTATGAAAATATGCCTTCTTAATATCTTATTTATCAACCTTCATTTGATGATATACAGAATAAAGATCCACCTTTCAGAAGTACTGACCTCCTTATATTTTATAACCATGTCATAAATATTTATAAGAGGATACATGTTCTTTTTGGTATCTTACTGAGATCCTAATAATTGAAAAACAAAATATTATTTTTGTACATTTTCTGTACAATGTTCACTTGGGAACACCATGGAGATTCACTATGGAATATGAACCCTTTGTCTATATTCTCTTTGAGATGATTATTTTACTCCTCCAATTCATTTATGTCCATTATGTAGGTGAATTTTAAGATAGGTGTCGCTCTGGTAATGGATTCTATAAAAAATTTAGGCCATGATCAGGTGGATATCTATGTAACTATTTGAAATACATCATTGTATTCCCTCGCATTGGAAATTTCCTCTAGGTTGATACCTTCCTTTGACTTAAAAAAATTGAGCTATGTATTCTACATCATAGGTAATCAACACCCACATTGTTGATGGATTTCCTAAAAGATATTCACGGTCTCCCTTGTATTTATTGATGATAATGGTATGGTTTTGAATACGATTTTTTTATTTTCACAATTGTTGATGTGTCCTCTATATGAAAAGATCCAATCTATTCCCAATATCTCTTCGAATTACCCCAAATAAAGTATCACAAGATTAACTGGAATAATATTCCCACATATACCAATAGGATAAGAGTCTAAAAATTTGGTTTCAATAATCACACCAAAAGGCGTTTTAATGATATCTTTACTTAAAGGTATCTGGGATTAAATTTAAAAGTTCTAAAAAAACTTGAAATGTATTGAGGAATTTTTATAAAAATAATAAAATAATAATTTTTTAATTACTGAGTTAATAAGAAGTGTACCTTGATTGGATTTGTTTTATTGATCCACTTCATCAGTAGTGATTTCATAAGCCATCCCTTGCTCCTCTGGATTTGGTTGATTTTGATGCTGATTACCCTCAAGTAATCGAGGTTTAGTTCACTAGATTTCATTGTGACTTTCCTCCATATAGTTGAATTATAGAACTAGGAGTGTTTCTCTCCTTTCCTCTGACTTGTTTCCAACATTTTCATCTCTCTTTGATATTCAAGATCTTCTTGGACATATATCCTAATATTGAATCATTTCCCCACCGCTTTGAGTTAATTCCCATAATTATTATTCCCACATTAAGACCTGTGGGGGGTTGGATCCTCTTCACCCCATTTTAATTTTATCCAACAACTTAAAAATAAATTCTTCTCATTTTATCTCCATTACCATGGGAACATTCTATGAATTCAATATTGAACATGAGATCACATTGAACCAATTATTCATAACTCACAATGTATCATAAAGATACAAATTTGTATGGGGTAGTTTTAAACCACAAAAGAATGTATATATTTTTATATTATTGTTGATAAAAAAAATAGAGGTTTATATTGAAAGGATATTGAATTTTTCCTCATAATCCATGTCCGATTCTCCTTCATTATGATTCACCAATATGAAATCTATATCCATATTTGTATGGAGGGATCAATATAAATACTTGTCAAGAAATATTTTATTAAACTCTTCCCCCTGTACATATTCTATATCACCCTTTAACTAGGTATTCATTACCAATTCTCACCATTGAACAACCACTCCATCAAAATGACAGGTAGAGAGAGTCACCTTATCCTTAATAGAATAATGGACCACAAAAAATTTCTCCATTGAGTTAACCTACTATTCCTCAACAAGTGGATCAGATGATGCACTAAATATTGGTAGTGATTGCCTCATAAAAGTATAAATGGGTAGTTCCTCCTTATTGTGTGAATATGGGCATTCCACATAGTTCATGTTATTGTTCATAACTTGAGATATCTGGTACACATTTTTGATGAAATTTTAAAATCCACCTCCCATGGAATCAGGTATTTCATTTATTTAATGATTTAATTTTCCATTACATGAGTTTTTGGAATGGTTTCTCCAATTTCCCCCCACTTCCTAATATATAAATTGTTTGAAAAAAAGTGAACTCAACAAAGCATGAATAAATAATTTATTCTTTTATGTAATTATATCTAAAGGAATATCTTATGGTATCCCTATGTTTATAATTTTTATAAAATAAATATTCTTGTATGTATTCATATACTTATTCTTATCCTTTGTGTTTTTAATAGAATTGTATAATCTTAATTAAAAATTTAGCTAAACCATGATCTAATACTAAATATAGCTACTATACATTTTATTAGATAACAACTATATAATTTTAAATATAAAAAACATAATAGTGTTTCAAAACTATGATCCAATGTTTTAGTATTTGGTAAAATTTAGAAAATTTATAAATATCATAATAATTTTTTTTTATAATCTTCTACATCATGCCTTCAAATATCATATTTTCCATAGTACATGTAGTCATCTATGGATATAGATAAAAAATAATGGGTGAGATGAAAGCCATGTAAGAGGATTAATAAGGTCAAATAAGCAATAGAATATGGGTTAGAATAGTAATAATCATCCTAAAATATGTGTTGGATCATCATCAACATCATGAAAGAAAATTAGGATAAATTAATGGAATGAGGAAATTCATTAAAATTAAACATCATGTTTTAGAGGTCAAATACCACACATAGTTTGTAATAACGATAACATCACGTTTGTGAAGAACATATGTTCATAATCATAAGATCATCATTTTGAAAAAATATAGAATCATGTTTACACATAACACACGTAATATCATGAGATACATCATAGTACCCTATTAATTCGAATGATATATAAGTCCAAGCATACCCATCAAATCATAAGATTTACATAATTTGTTATATAACATAGAATGTGTAGAAATCGTAGTTATGAAATAAAACCAAGGAACAGAATGAGAATCATATATATTTTTTCATGAATATATTAATGAATAATGTTTTAAGGTTTCCATATTAAGAAGGTAAAAACATATTTTCTATATGAATTATTACACTTGGGTGAAGAAGAAACAATATAAGAGGGGTCAAGATGCGAATTAAAAAACAATAGTTTTTTTTTCAGAAAAACATTATATTTTTCATAAAAAATATGGAGGCGTATAAGTTGTAGAAAATAAAATGGAATAACAATGAAATTATATTTATGGAACATTAAATAAATTTACACATTGAATTTTGGAATTGAAAATGTATAACCCAAAGAAAGGTTTTTGGGTCAAAGAATTCACTTACCTTATGTTTGGATGCCTTATTTACCTACACATAATATCATAAATAACAAAATTAGACTAAATAATTAACTAATAACCACTTATACTTGTATTTAATTTATTATAATTTAATTATCATTATTTATGGAAATTTTTATGAGTTATGGAGTTCAATTTCATCATTTTTGGAGCGTTCATATTCATGGATTTAGGGACGATTTACTTTTATATAATAACGGAAGTTCATGTAAAATGAGAATAATTCTATAGAAGTGAAATTTTGCATGATTAATGAAATTAAAATATTTTAAATGGTTATGTATATCATTTTTTATGGTATGATGATGATTCATTTGATAAAAAATTAGTTATAAATTTTTAGATTATTTTCACAGTTTTCAGTCCATCACAAAATAATGTTGGTTTATTACATATTAATTTCATAAATTAGTTAAAGAAAATTAAAAATATTATAATATGATTATTGAAATATTATTTAACCATAATAATGGTTTGATTATAATTCTTGAAGTTTGTAATGGAAACTGAAAAATCATCATCCACACAGGCATTTAATAGAGACATCACAGATGTTGTTTTCATTTTTTTCAAATCAAAGGAGGAGAGAGGAGATTTCATGATGAATATATAATTAAAAAAAAAATATTAGAGTATATAAATGTTACTTTATATATCATACCACATTCTATAAGGGAATGTGAGGAAAGTATAAGAATGTAAAAGAAATTAAAAGAGATGGATTGAGGATTTTACCTTTTGGATGTTGTATCCTTGAGAACATACTTAAGGCACATGGATTGGAAATTTTATTGAGAAATGAAGTTCTTATATGGGGTGAAGTTTCATTTGAATGTAATTGGGAATTATTTAGATAAGATACAAGACTTAGATAGTTTGATAAGAAAAGGTGGTGAGTGTTTGTATTTATAGGGGTGGGGAGAGGTCTTTTTTAATTAATTTTTTATTTGTTTATTATTTAGGATCTGGACTATCAATAATATTGGTTCCTATGAATAATTAAATTTTATAGATTATTAAATTCCTATATCATTATTCTTTCATTATCCATTCATTTAAAATGAATAAAAAATTTATGTATTTACCTTATATTGTAATTGATTGCATTTTACTATTCTAGAAAAATTCAACTATTTTAGAAAAATACCAAAAATTAACCTTAACCATTTTTTTGACGTGTAGAATTAAATAATAGACTCCATTTTTTATAATAATTTTATAAATAGTAGAAATGTAATTAAAAAAAGGCAGCATTTATTCCAAAAATCATGATTTCAATATTATAACTCATTTTCGGTCACATTAAAAAATTAATTATGGTCCCATAAAATTATCTTATAATTTAAATAAAAAAAATATAAATTTATGATTATATTTTATTAAAATAGTCTTTCTTTTAAATAAATATAATAATTATAAAATTGTAAATAAACATTTAGGTTTTACAAAAATACGAACACTTAATTTATCATTTTTAAAACATTTATTTAATTATACCATGAAATAAGTATATAATATTTTGATTTATATGATATGAAAATTTTATTGATAATTTAATTATCAATGATGCTATTAAATTGTCTATATTATTATTCCTAATGGTCATATTACTATTCCAATGGTTAGGATACTATTCAATCTATATAAGTTCTCTTAATCATTGTAAATACCACTTATTTCATTATTTCTTTGTGGGAATAAAATTTTTATAGAGTTATCTATTGTATAAATGTGTTTTATAATATATAATATAATTATATAATGATAGGTTCAATTTCTAATAGTCTAGTTTATTATATTTCCTGTATATCATAATAGTATAAAGGGTCGACATGCCCGTATGTCTTAACATTAGTAAGTAGTCAAGCCTTAGGAATATTCAATTGATAGTCCATAGTTCATTATAATTTAACGTTAATAATTTCATAACCATTTAATTATTTATGAATGTGACATGGTCGTACCACTCACATCTATTGAATTCACTATTCATCACCATTTATAGTCATTCTAGAACAATATAGAAGTTTGTTTGGTGAATAAATAATTTATAATAACAATATAAATTCCATTTTTACACATTAAGAGGTAGAAACAATTGAAGGGGACCGATACCAATAATAATTAAGGTATAACAGTTTAGTTTTACCAAGGGTATTGAATTAAAAATAATTAATGTGTATTTTATAGGTAATTCATGGAAACTAGAGCGTTCGACATCACAACTCATATTATAAAAAAATGAAATGAGTGATAAATAATTACCAACTATGATAATAATATTGAGGAATACTTTTCCAACCTAGGCCTTTAGTTTGATCATTATCGAAAGAAAAAATAAAAAAAGACAATCTCCCTATAAATAGGGCTTATAAGCTCACACCAAAATTTCCTCGTCGATAAAAATATAAATAAAAAAATTATCCTAAAGGGTGAATCACATACCAAGAGCTATATAATGATATGAACATATGTCAAATTAGATTCTAAAAAAATTATTTATCCAACAACCTAGCAATATGGGAGCCCGATCTCTTCATAGGAGAAAATGGTAGGGCTTCCCCCTTGAGGATGAAAAGGAAAAAGGTGTTAAATCATAAAACCCATTAAGAGAAATAATATAAAATTTCTCCAAATAAAGGGGTTAAATTTTTTGGATTCATGGTTGGAAAAAAATTGTGAAAGTCGTGAAAATCCCACAATCTAAAGATGAAGCCCCCACAATTCATGAACATGGTATGGGAAACCCTAAGAAAACTATGCTATATCACTTTAATAAAAAAAATAGATTTTTAATGAGGATGTGGTATGGGTATTATGGTTTTGGAATACCATGTGGACCACTTATTCTTAATCAAAAACAAACATGGTTAAGAGGAACCTTGTGGACTAGGTGGCATAATTTCTACTAATTGAGAAACCCATGTATTTTTTGCACTGGTCAGGGCCTGGGCTCCAAAAAATCCACTTACATGCTTGTTTCATCCATATCCTTACAAGGAATTATTTATCGTTAAACCCCAAGGAGTTTTTAATTAAATAAAATCATTTACACCCCATAAAAAATTGGGTTTATACATTATTCCCCCCATAAAGGAACTCATCCCCGAGAATCCCTTCGAAGGGTTGTAGAATAATGTTACAGAAGTACTCTAGCTAAAGGTGTTGTACGTAAAAATAACAATCCAAAATATCATCTTATAAAAGTCTATGCTAAAATAAATTCCACACTAATTGTACATACCGGCATCAAATAATATTTTTTATCTGGTCAAAATATATATAGGATACACCTCTGAATACACTTCATCATCTAACTCGATATCCTCAAGATCGTAAGTATGAGACGAATCAGCAAGATAATGAAGAAAATTTGAAATTTTAATGATTTCATGCATTTAATGGTATGTATAAGGTTATAGAAACTGATATCCTACCAAATATACTCTATCCAAGATTTAAAAAGGCTAACAAAACAACATGGCTACTTACATTGCCTCAGTATCTGTCTATGCCCAAGTCTTGGTGATACATGAAATAAAATATTATCCCTGAAATGAAACTCTAGATGTTTTTGTTGGGGATAAACATAAAATTTCTATCTATAATTAATATAGTGAAACCAATTAATGATTAGTTATAGTTTCATAAAAGTCTCCTAAACAAGATGAGGACCTAGTAACACATCCTATCATTCCTCTAAACAACATAACAGTGAATAGAACAACCTAAAATATAATGCCTCATATGGATCTATCTGAATTTTTTCTTAAAATATATTATTTGAGGTAAAATAAAACATAAGTACATGATTCACCAAAGAACTATCGATGTAAAAGAATCATTCTTAGAACAAGTCCTGAAATTCTCGTATAGTCTGATCTTACATGCCATCAGTCTAATGGTGAAAATATGTTCTTAGAATGAACCTGTATACCCAAATCTCTTAATAAAACCCACTAGAACCTAGAGGTGAAATAAAACTCCCTATTATAAATGATAGTTTGAGGGACCCCATGTATGCATATAATATCATGAACACAAATTTTTCTTATCCCATCCACTGATAAAGTCTCTCAGATAAGAATGTAGTGGGATGAATTATTCTATCAGTCCGTAACTACCCAAAAAGAACCACTGCCTTTAGGAAAACTCTATAAACTAGTCACAATATCCCTCATGATATCATCCCATTTCAGTTGAATGACCAGTAAAGTCTGTAAAAAGTTAGCAGTACACTAGTGTTTTTCCATCATCTATGGATAGGGGAAACACTTCGTGTTAAAACCTACTATATGATGTTTCATACATTAAAACTAATACTATAAACACATATCATGATACATCTTAGAGATTCCAAGATACCCTTCCCATTGAGAAGCATTAGATTGTCACATCAGTTTCTCTCCAATATCTATAGGAACCCTGATATTTCCATATATACATATGATGTTTCCTTTATAGATGGACCATTCCGGAAGAGGATCCTCATATATAATAGTCTCTAGTATAAACAAACCATCAGGGTTTAAGAAAAACCTTATATTAACTCTATCCAAAGTAAATATTTCACCAATAATGATATGACTTCATACTATCCATGATGGTCCAGAACCTCTATGTGAATCTCAGAAAATAGGGCCATAATATGTCACTTTATAGAGGACTCATGTACTATCTATGTATGAGTCCTCCTACTCATTGGACCAGAAACAATATTTACCTTCATGGGACTACGGAATGTCTTGAAGTAAAAATGACTATTTGTATTGAACCCAACCACTCTTATTAAGGTTCATGTCACACTATGTGAATACATACCTATGTCTTATTTATTATGTAACCAAAAAAAACCCTTATTAGATGTTAATGTCTCTAAGAACATAAGGTGTGAATAAAGACATCCAAATTGAGATAATGCATCATGTAATTATTCTCATGATGTTATATCTATTGTGGATTCTATATATTATGTGATATTCCTGCATCATAACAAATACTAGATTGACACATCATGTATCACAATACACTGTACAAATTCTTCTCAGCTATGGAAGAATTATGATCAACATAGAAGTCAATTTCCATTTTAAATATGAAAATTCATTCCCGTGTGATTCCTACAACAAGAACAACATTCCCTTTTTAGTTATCTCATAAAGAGGTTACTCGATGCATGATAAGTCTTGTATTAAATTACGATAAAATCTAGCTATCCCCAAGAAACTATGTATGTCAAAAAAAATTCTTGAGATGCTCTTAGGTAAATATAGTAGTCACATTCCTTGGGTAAACTGAAATTCTTGCATATGAGATAATATGTCTTCTGAAGTGTACCTTATCGATCCAAAAGTGTATTTTTTCAATCTTAGCATACATATGGTGTTATCTCAGTATACTAATAATGATATCCAGATGTCTGGCATAGTCTATTCGAGTATAATAATACACTAAGATTTCAAATTTTAATAATACTATAAATGATCCCAAAAATATATTGAAAACCTGATTTAAAAAATAAATGTAAACAATCGGCGTGTTCATGAAGTTGAATTACATAACCATATATTCAAAAAAACTATACTAACTCTAAAGTTCCTTACATGGTATATCTAATGGTATAACATGGAATTTGTGATGAGTTAGGCTCATTTTAATTTTCATGAAAGCTCATACTCCTCTACGATGGTCAAAGTGGTCATCTATATGATGTATGATATTCTAGGTCTTCTTATCAGGATTATTCAACATCTATTAATCCACACAATTAGTGAGGGTTCCATCCTCCTTTGAGAAAAGGGCTGGAGAAACCCTCGGAGAAGTACTAAGCCATATATAAATCTTTTCTTCATAATCATATAACTACTTATTGAGATCCTAAAACATAGTGGTATTGATACTCTAAGGTGGAATAGATACCAGTTCAAATTCTGGTACTAAATTTGTAGTAAAATATACCTCTATATTTTGAGGTTGTATGGATAAATTATCAAGGAATACATCCATAAAATGATCTACCTTAGGA
Organism: Viscum album; assembly: GCA_963277665.1. Classification (NCBI taxonomy): domain Eukaryota; kingdom Viridiplantae; phylum Streptophyta; class Magnoliopsida; order Santalales; family Viscaceae; genus Viscum; species Viscum album. The sequence continues at coordinate 1,500,673,991 of OY728136.1, read as the reverse complement.
TGGAATTTATTATAGTGAAACCCCTAATTATCAGTATAAAGGGTAGAAATCTAGGTGGTCACTCCACCATGAAAAAGATTCTCTTTTCCATCTCTACCTTCTTGGATATCCCACCCATACTTTTGAGTATATGTACCATTGTATAGTGAAGGTAAAAACACACTTCATTGATATCAATTCACATAGTCATGATATGAGAATAAATAGTCCATCATAATAATAAAATCAAATCTCTTCATCCTGAGGAAGGATTAGTCCTACAAGAAATGACAGATGACTTCCTCAAGGGGGAATTAGTTTCATTGGAATAAAATCTCTAAAAATATACACAAAGGGGGGGGTCAATTTTCATAATGACATATAAATACTCATTATCAAGCCCAAGGATTTACACAATATCTGATGAGATAATGGAATGGGAAGTACACATATTGAATAAGGTTGGAAATATAGTAGAGGATAATAGAATAGTATGTTTTTCATTACATGTCCTAGAACCCTCCTTATTTGGTATAGGCTACACTGAATAAGTATAGTATGATCTAGGAACCTATGATGAAACTGGACTACCCTAGGTCGGTCCATTCTACTAGAACCATGTATATTAAACAAGGCTACCCTTACTATAAACACATCCTCGTACTCTACAGCCAGTAGTACAATAGAAACCATCCTGGTGAGGTTCTTCTAACCACACTCTTGAAGGTTAAGAAGATATGGATCCTATCCCACTAGGAAAAGATGGGAAGGCCCAAAAAAAGATGAAAAGACTCCACATTTCCACAACCATGGAACTCAATGTGGTCTCTGGGAAGTTTTTTTATTATTCCCATGCTTCCCACATTGTTGAAAACCCATGTCACTTTCATTAGGTGCCAACTGGTCGCCACTTCTTCCATATACGACCTCAAATAATCATTTCCAATCACTAGTTAGACCACTGACCTATCACGGTTCTAAACCTCCATGACACACACTAGCTGCTTACTATAGCACTCTCAAAAAGATTATATCCTAGATTACTATATCATACATGGTAGTCAACCAAAAAATGTTTATACCTAATATCAAATAAGACTCTTAAGAGCACCCAAAAAAATATCTCTTTCACTGGCGCATTAGCGGAATAGACAATCATAAATCAATGAAGGTCTATAAAATTAGATTAGTATTACATAATGTCCATGGAACCCCAATGTTGATTCATGAACAATTTTTCACAACTATATATTATGGTATCAGTGAATAAAAATTTATAGAATCTAGATTGGAAATACCTTGAAATCACATAATGATACTGACCTTCCATGTTCATAATATTCTGAAAAAATTTGGTGGATCCTTGAAGCATATACATAGATATATTAAAACTCCTATAATAATTTTTTTACAATTTAAAAAAAATAGATTATATTTTCTCAGTCCACAACTATGCTACATGTGGGCCACAATGCCATAACAAATAGTTGGATGCTTCTATTTAAACTTCCATGCCAATTGTCCCATAAAATGTTCGAGTCATGATGCTCTGTGTATACTATTCATATGTTGTAGAAACTACCCTTGAAACTAAAAATCACCAAATGTAGTAGGGATAAAAATAGGTTCCATGTGTGGTACTACCAGAGGTATCATTGGTGGCTCAGGGGACCCCACCTCTGGAGCATTGTTGTAACCACCCTCTTGTTGCATGACCTAGGGACATCATCGCAGAATATCTCTAAAATTTCTAATAACACACCTTTGATATGTTCTAATAATGGTAATGGACACATATATACCAATAATATAGTTAATTCCTTACCAAAATTAATGTATCACCCCTATTACTACTCCAAAATCCTTATTTGGGTGATTGAATCAATCAAATAGAAAAATAGATACACTACCTACTACCAATAGTCAACATCAGCCCTCTGGATCGATATATGTTTCACTGTATGGGAATTCATGTACCGAGCATCAATTTCAATCTATAGTGTAAAAAAACTTTAAATTTAAAATTAAATCCCTATTTAATGATAAAAATTCATTTCTGAACTCGGTTTCATTCAATTATAATCAAATTTATATAAAAATTATCATTAATTAGTTGATCTATACGAATCACCGCCATCAATTTATGAGTTCATGTACACATTATAAATTTATGTTTGGTGTCTATTTTATCATATCCACATACTTATCAAGTCTCTACAAGAAAGGTTAGCACCATTCATGGACAAAGTGATAAATAAACAAAAAGTGCTACATGAAATTCACACAGTAAGTAAACATGACATGGATAATGCATGGAATATAAATCCTAATGTTTCAATGAGGATGTATAATTCGATATTTCCATATAATTATAGTCCATAAATAAATATGTAATCTTCAATCATAATAATAATCATTACACAACATGTGAGCTACCCTGTAGTAGAATAAAATCAACAGTAATAGGAATAAACTTTAAAATCGTATCACATCTGAGGTAATAGGTCTTTTCCCCATACATGGGTTATCTAATACTTGAATTTTTTTTTACCAAACCATGAATCATTATAGCAACATTTCCACCTTCCTAATATATAAGGAATGGAAAAAAAATTATACCACTTTGTGATGTCCTGAATTCGATTCTAGTAAACGATGCCCAGATCCGGTGGATCACATGGCCTCAAATGCACCTCCCTATATGCTAGAGGTTGTAGAATAGTAGCAGGGGTCCATGTGGAATAGTTGGGAGACAATATTCTCATGATCAGATAACCACAGAGGTAAAATTAATATAAAAATAATTGAATCATAATAAATTACATAACAAAGAATGAAAAGAGTCAAATATAATAAATTACCATAAAAAATAATATACAATATCATATAAAAATTGATGTAATGTCATATATCTATCAGAAGGGAAAATGAAGTTTTGGACATAGGAATTCAATAAAATACTTGTATAAAAAAATACTATATCCAATAGCATCATAATCCATATCAATATCATGTGCTTCGCCACTCCCATTCAGTAAACCAATCCATCATCAAAATTTGGTGCTTTCCCTATCCCAACCATCATCCACATAATGTCCTTATGTACCATTGGTGGACCATATTATGTGTGAGATAAAATTGGTATACCACAACCAATGATGTCTATAAATATATAGTGAGTTCATATAATATGATCAATATGTTGATATAATGATTAGCAATAATAAAAATTCTAAATGGTCTACTCTAGTTCTTGAGGGAAATCAGGTTGAAAGTACCTCATTATGCCCATTCCAGATAATCTTTGAACCAATAACCAAATGTATACATATATAAATATATATATTTATACATAGTGATGTCTACATCCCTATATATAGACACTGATACTAGTCTAGACCTGATGAATAAGTCGGGCACCATGTTTAGTATCATGATTCTGTCAAGTGTCACGGGATTCCATGCATGAGTATCAAAATAGTAGGTACATCATGATCATTTATCATATCAGTAGGGTCTCTATTCCTATGTATCATAATCCATAAAGTTCTTGATGATCATTCACCACATATCATAAGGGTATCCATTCCCATTCATCATTAGAAATAACGGAACCATTATCATTCATCACAATTCATATGGGTCATTGTGTAGATGTATCACAATATTGGGTCACTATACCTGAGTATCACAATGTAGGGATTTTATGAAAGTATCAAATAAAAACATGGTCCCCATGCTCATATTTTAATTGTGAAACAGATGTTGGTTCTTTATATAATAACAGTATAAATTGTCTCCATGACAGTATGTCATAGGTGTATGGGACATCATGCCTGTATATCATAATAGTATAAAGGGTCACCATGCCGGTGTGTCTTATCATTATTATGAAGTAATTGTTTTGAATTCCAATGCATATTTCTTAGATTATTATAATTTTACTTTAACAGGGGTGTAACCATTTTCCTATTTAAGAATGTTACATGGTCATACCACTCACTTCCTTTCATTTCATTCTACATCACAATTTTGAGTCACATAAAAACCATATAAAAGATATTTTGGTAAATTGGATGTTTATAATACCATTGAAAATTTCATTAGCAGGACTCAAGGAGTGGATCTAATATAAGGGGACCTATCCTAATATAAAATGGAATCTTGGTTAATTCCATCAAGGGTATTGAATTAAATATAGTTTATTTGTATTTTATAAACAATTCATAGAGAATATGTCATGCCTCATAACAATGCATATTATAAAGAATCAAGAAATGAGGTACAAATTCTAGACAACCTACCTTAATCTTATAAGGGAACATTAATACAATTTAAGAATTTATTTTTTCTACGTTTGTATGAAATCACAAAAAAAACGAATTCCCTTAAAATAGATAATATGATCTCACCCAAAAAAATCATTGTTAATAGCTATAAAAATAAATAAATGGGCCTTTTGAGTGAATATATTACTGATATATTTTCAAAAATACAAAAAGTATTCGAATCAGAATCTAGTGGGTGAATTTATCCATGAACCTTGCTTAAATGGAAGAGAATCTCTTTATAGGAAAAAATGGGAGGGTTGGCTACTCACGAAAGAAAAATGAGTAAGGTGTCAAAAAATATAACCACTTAAATGAAATAATTGTGTAATGAACATTAAATAAGGGGTCCCATAGATCAGCTATATGGTTGTCCAAACTATGTTCTAACCATGCATAACCCACTATCCAAAGAGGGAGTTGATATGGTTCAAGCACTCTCTTTGGGAAACCATGATCAAATTGTGATATATGGTTCTATTAAAAGCAACATATCTTTTTCACTAGTGTGTATCCCATGTCACATAGTTAGGGAAAACCATTCCACCTACATCTACTCACTGAACATCCCACATAGTTAGGACAAATTGGGTGGATTGGGCAGCACAATATCTATTAACCTTGTGTCCCAGTATTTTCTTCCACCGTTCAAGGTTTTGGGTGCTGAACAATAAATAAACCCACCAGGTTCCTCGATATCATCACTAGGAATTCATATTAGGTCAAAATAAATATTTAAAGGGTAATTAAAAGGATATACACATCATTGAATGATTGGGATCATAAAAGGTTCATTAATTTTTCATTTATATTAATGGACTAAATCCTCATAACATAATAATATAACCTGAAAATAACTAATTAGGGATAATATACATATAATAAATAATTAATTTAAAAAAAATACTATACATTTTCTTATTCTTTTAATCAATTTATTTTTCTTCTCTTTCCTTGTTTTTCTGTGATGAAGGATCGAATAGAGGATTTATGTAGGAATGTCAAAAAATTCTCTATAAATATATGAATGTTGTTCTTGAATCTCCATGCACTAGCTTGATAGGTTCAAGTTCTTAATTCCCTTAATCTTCAATCATAACAATGTATATCTTATTTTATCTTCTCTTAAGAGATTGTATGGGAGGAAGAATCTCTGGAGGTCTTAAGTGAATTCTAAATAGACTTTTCATTTTGAAAAAAGTCTCACATGTAGAAATGTGATATTTTTTTCTTTATATATTATTGGTTTAACATAGATAATTTTTCATATTCCTATATAAAAATATTTAACTATATACTACCCCATTCCAAATAATAATAATAATAATAATAAAGATAATAATATATTCCATGAAATTTGTTGTTTTAAATATCATTGCTTAAATATGAAAATATATAATCACATAAATTACATTAAATAAAATATATTATTTTCATCAATAGATTATCTCAACCTAGTTATACCTCCCTAATATTTATCAAACCTTGAATAAAAAATTATTTATTCAAAAAAAATATTATTTTCTTGTATAATTAAATAGATATTATATTCACTAAATTAAATAAAATAATATTTATTTTAATATTCATATAAAATAAATGAATATTTATTATAATTAATTTAATAAACTCGTGAGTAAAAAAATATTTACTTGTAAATAATTATATAAGTGAATAAAATCAACTCACATATTCTAAAATGAAATATCTCAGGATTTAATTTCTAAAATTAATAAAACATGGAAAATATTTATTCTACAATACAAGAATATTAATAATTATTAATATTAAATTTAAAAAATTTTAGTGATATTCTAGGTACACAAAGTTTGTGTCCCTCAATGACTCGTTCACAATGAAATTGGGTGAAATTATAGAAATTCCTCGATTAATATCTCAAAACACATCAAGGAGCCCATATAGAAATAAGTTAGTATATTAACATAAAAAGCTTCATATGAATACTATTGGGAAATATAATCTCTTTAACTACTAATATCTCATGAATAAGGATGTGTATTTGTGTAATCAACCTATATTATTGATATATATATATATTGATTTTATTTTATGAAATGAACTATTCTATGAACTACTGTCATCATTGATTTATAATAAAGTTCCATTCAAATTAATGTTAACATTAAATCATCTCTTATCAACTCTAATGGGATAAATACATAATTTACACACTCAATTAATGCCATATCATTTATAAGTATATAATGTATTATTATTCAACATGAGAATATTTCCTTATTGTTTCCATCCATATATCAAATTACACAATTCTTGATATACAATAATAATAATATCATATCTAAGGACCAATTCAGACATTCTTAGAGAGGAATATCTAATGAAACCTAAACATGTGGAGTTTCTATTCATAGTTCTATCCTTATGAACTCCCTTATTATGTATCGATTAGTTTATATTCATTTTAAGATGTCTCAATAATACTCTTGAAACTGATATTAAAACATTATTATTTTCCCATCATATAGATGTTATCAAGACCATATGATATATGTTACGAATATTTTCATTATATATATAGGTTCTCAATATAAGGGAAAAATTTTATAACCTTTTTATATAATTACTTCCCTAATGATAATATCAAATCAATCCCAAAAAAGGATTTATAATGTGATAATAAATTAATTAATTTTATGGTATTATATTGTACAAATTAAATTGAATATAATAAATCCACTTAAAAATCTATTAGAGGAGATTTGTTTTTATTAATTCCATCCATGAAACCTATAAAGAGGTAAGAATTATAGATAATTATATGCTCATTTTACTATCTATATAGACCCATTTCATGGATGAATTATTTATTAATTACAAGCCTATACTAATGGATGATTTATGCAAAAATCGTAAGGGTTTTACTTCAGTGAAGAATCATTCCTAGTGCTTAGACCATGTTATTATTATTAAAACCAAACTAAAATAAATTAGTTAAAACTATAAATTATTTATCCTCTCTTATAGGCTCTATACATGGTTCGATCTGAATACATGCGATAATAGACACTCATTTAAAATGTTTTTTTTCCAATAGTGATTATTATCATAGGAAAGAGAAAATAAAGTAATAAAAGGTTCCACACCAATAGACACAATTAATGGTGAAGTCTATCCAAGAGATAAATTATCAAAGTGCTGATGAATCTTACCTTTTTAATTAGATGACAATAATATTAATAAAGAAGGAGAAATGTTTAGATGAAATTATTTTAATAGAATAAAAAATCCCCATGTATAGAACCTATGATTGAAACTATCAACAATTGAACTTAGGGGTCACGTATATATGGTGAGAGACCATGTTTTTAGCCGAATTAGAGATTCTCAATAAATTTTATCTTTAACAATCAATTGAATAATATTGAAAAATTTTAGTTTATTTGGAATGTTTATATGATCAAATTTTATTGCATTCTAATACTATTAATCTCTTTTATTTTGTTTCTAATCCATCCCAAGAAGGCTTCCCCATGTGAATGTTTCTCTCCCTTTAACATTATAAATGATGAAATTATTTTTTCAAATTTTATTCTCATTTTATAAAATATTTAGTTCCCTAAACCCGTGATTCTACATTCAGTGATGAAAAAATTATGTGTTTTTTATATAATATAATGGAAAATTAAAAGTACATTAAACACTTTGAGGACCTTTTCAGCCTCAGTTTTGGAGAATTATAATAAAAAATATGCAATTCATCATAGTTGAAAAAAATAAAATAAAATAACTAATTCAAATAATGTTTTATTCTCATGTGATAACACCTTAATAGCAGTCATATGTCTATAAACATATAAAAGATATTTGAAAATTATTTTCAAACATGGGGCGAGCATCAACTTCACCAAAAATGGGTTTCAAAACCAATGAAAATTTTCTTAATAATTTTTTATTTTAAAAATAAATAAACATTTTATATAAAATATGAACAAATAATTGATATATATATATAATAATTTTCAAAACATTGAAAAAATATTAATCATTTTGAATACAATTTCATAAATACAATTTAAAACATTACTTGTATTTCTCCAAGAAAATAATTTGAAAATATTAATATTTTTTCAGGTTAAAATGATACTTGAATGATATTATAAAACCATTATATCCACTTAGATATATCACTTTTAGGGTGACTTCCCCTTATATTTCATGGGTTCACACCCCTTGTCACCAAATCATCTCAATTGATATGTATGTGCCGAATTAATTTTGAGAAAACGTTTTGGATGATATATCGTTCTCATTCACAAAACATGAAAAACAATTTAATAATAATATATAAATTATTTACAGATAATTAAATAATTATATATATTATTATCATGGGAAAATCTAAATTTTATAAAATTCATGTGATTATAGGAGAAATCCATCTTCCCATAGAAATACTTACATTTACAAATATATAAACATGGATAATATATAATTAAAACATGTTCTTGTAATGAAATGTAGATAATGTCATAAAATATAGCCACATAAAATTCATTCCTTTAATTAATAAAGAAAATTAATCTTCACATAAAATTTTATCTTCCATTTATTTCAATATAACAAAAAATAATAACATTTCTAATTAAAAATATATAACATATAAATTTTAATAATATTATTTTACCTTTAATATTATTGTTTAAATAATTAAAAAAATGTTCTATTATTGATTTTAAATACAAATATAGATTTTTTTTATTAAAAAATGTTTGTAAATCAAAATATTTCATTACATAATGAAACCAGACTTAATTTTTGTATAAATAATATAAATTCAAAATGAATCATATTAAAACATATTTAAACATAAAAAACCATCCATTTCCAAGGGATAAAATAATAATATACATACATATATATATATATATATATATATATGTTTTTAGAAATTAATTACATAATTTAAATTTAGAATATTTCCCTTATAAGGTCTTTTTAAAAGAAAAAAAATATAAAATTGATTGAGTTTCCAAAACACTTACCTTTTCTCAATTTGATTTTGAAGAAAGCAAATAGATTTCTTCTTTTCCCCAATATTCATACCCATTTCTCTATTATTTTTCATCTCACATGCCTTATATAAGGACTCGACCTTAAAACATACATAATATTGATATAAGTTAATAATTCACATTGAGGATCTTCTCAGGTTTAGAGTTTAAGAGAATTAGTCCATAACTATTACATTTCATTTTAAAAAATACAAATTAGACACGTCTAATCAGTTTCCGTTTTTTTTAAAATACAATAACTCTTTAAAAAAAGGGTCATGTTTAGTTCCATGTTTTAAGACAACATGACTTTTCCATGATCCCATCCATGACCTTAATCTTCTTTAAGTCCCGTGAAAAACATTTAAAAACATGGGATGAGCATAAAAATCTTAGTAAGGGATACACATAGAAGGAAAACTGTGAGTTTTTCAAAACAAAAAGTAAAACATGAATACATTATCATAAGTAATACTTTTCACCTTTATGAAGTACTAAAAACCCTTCCCGGAATAAAAAATCATTACTTACCCTTTTGTAACCAAAAGATTACCATAAAACCCATATAAAGAACTCATAACATATAAATTTAACTAGGGACATAAAAATACTTAAATGGAATAACCATATTGTCTACTTACACACATATCAATAAATGGAATAGCCATATGGATGACTTCCATACCCAATGCATTGGAGGTTATAACGTAACCACCCGTCCTGGATTTCACGACACCACCCGTCATATGGTTTATCACGTAACCACCTGTCATATGTCCATGTACCATCATAGAACATAAAATATTGAAAATGTAAACATTTCAAGAATAAAATTTCATTTGAAATCACACTAAGTAATTTCAATATATTGAAACAATCAATCCATTTTCATAAACCATTTAAAAAAATATTTTTTGGATAAAAGTGTCTCATACCACTTTGAAGCTATTGATGGAATTATAATTTTAAAACATCAATTTCCATATAAATAAATACTCAAAACCATTTTTAAAACATGTAAATTAGAGATAAATAATTATAATAAAAAATCTTTAAAACATTTAAAATGATATTTTAGTTAAAGAGTTTTTAACAAAATGAGAGACTGTTGAATAAAAATAATCGAGGAATAAAATTTAATCAGAACTTCATAATATCATGAGAATAAATTGATTAATGATATAATATGACAAAGGATAGTATAAACACCATATAAGATTGAATTGGTGCTTAACAACAATGATGTCTCAATGGAAATGTAGATTGAGATGAAATCCATTATAAAGATGGTATCCTTAAATTAAAAATTAATCAAGCACATAATTATGAGTGAAAAATATAAGTACTCCAAATATAAGTGGATATTATGTGTAAAACAATCATAGGTAAATCACACATATTCATAGGAGGAAATATTCAAGAAATACAAGTTAAACCCAATGAATTGAAATTGGGTTAAGAAGTTCCCTTCCGAAAATTCAAAAGCCTAATGGCATCACATTAGAATTCAGAAAATAAGTTGATGAGATAAAAAGGGTATCCTATAACTTGGAAAAATAATTTACATCAATAAGGATATAGGATAACATATCCCAACATACTAATATTTAAATTAAAATACATAAAAAAAGAAGTCTTTTAAGAAGAGGAGGGTGAAAGGTTCCCTTACTGATTTGGTAACTTACAAAACATATGCAACATGAAATAAGGATCATTAAATGAAGATATAAATACTAATAAATGAAATTATATTACACAAATAGTACAATCATGGTCAGTACATACACCACACAAAAGGAAATAGTGGCAAATATAGCATGAATCTCACGGGAATAAAAAGTGAGATGAAACCCTTTACCACATTGTTATCAACTGAGTCGTATGACCAAAAGTTAATAACAACCAAATGAATCACACAATAACATGAATATAAAAAGAATACAGATAATATGTATCAATGTCAGTATACATTAAACCTCTTGAAATAAATAAGTGGCGAATAATGGAAATATCACGGAATTAAAAGTGAGATAAGAAAATCCCTTACCTCGGGTCCTACTTGACTCGTATGATCCGTGTTCTTCCTGAATAATAACCTTAAGTTAATCGATACCCCATTAAGAAAATTTTTAAATTATATTATTCATTTTATATCACTTATTATCTTTCTATAACGACTAGTTAATTATTTGAGTTCATATTGGATGTTTTATTGATGTTCGGAACATGAGTCAAAAATGAACTTGTTATAATTACAATTTGTCCATGTTTTCCAAAGTAAATTATCTCCAGAATGATATAAATGTTTTATATATCATATATATCATATATATTCAGTTTATTTGTGTTTATAATATTCCATATCATTTGGGGTTATGAAATTAAACACATCGTTCATGGAGACGGTAAGTCGTACGTACACATGAATGCTACTTTAATTTCTATTTTATATTTAAAAGAATGAAAGCATAATGATACATTGGTATATTATAATTCCATTATAATATCTTATTATATTTTATGTTACATAATATCATTAACTTCATCCTTTATACCTTCCATTTATGTCATGAACTAATTATATCTCCTTGAGAGGGCGGTAGTCCGCACTTCCTCAAATTTAATTATCACGTTTAACCATAATGGAAACCATAAAGGTGTGCGATAAATGATTAATAAAAGAAGCATAAAGAAAACATAAAAATAATACAAGTCAAATTTAAATACATTTCCATCTTAAAGGACATCATGTTAGGTGGTAGGAGATAATCGAACAATCCTCATTTCGTGAGGCGTTACTTTTCCATCCACAGAAACAATATGTTCTTCACCCATTAGATGGAGGTGGGTCTAAGTGTTGTTCGAATAATTATTATAACAACATCATAGTATATTTATGATACTGGTGTTGTTATAAAAGTAAGGAATAAAAAGATTTTAGGGGGTTGATGAAGTAAATTAAAACAAAATATAACAAAAGAATTTAAGAGTAACTGTAACCCTTAATTTGGGTAACTTCCTTTGGTTTGAACCAAGAGAACTTTTTAAAGTGCTTTCTACCTATGTTATGGCTTCTAGATGGAATAGGAGGATATTTAGATATTATTTGGGTAGGGTTTGGATGATTCAAGGGGCTTGAGAGGTGTGAGAAATTGGTTATAAATGGTCTCCTTTTATAAGAGGGACGAGGGGCTCTTTAGGAAAGTGTGAAAATATTATTTTATTATATAATGATATTCTATTTCTAAAGGTCCAAAAATCATTACATTTGAATATAAGACGACCCATGGTTGAAATAAAATCTTTTAATAATAATTAGACTGGTTTTGGATGTTATTTTAATATTTACAATCTTATTTATTTAAATGATTTATTAATGAGTTAAACACTTCCTTATTATTGTGTCATAAATAATTTAATTTATTCGATGTCTAAAAATTATAAATAAATACACTGATGTAGGAATGTTTTTTATATTTCCAATGAATATTTATAGTCCAAAAGATAATTCATATAACCTCTTGTAAAAATTAATTTACTCAATGTTTTTTTGTTTATGTCATTTTAGCCTTTACTTTAAATTGATTAATCTAAAGTGTCATTATCATTCATAAGTGGCTCCATGGGGTTCCAAAATCGACCCAAGGATGCCCATGGTCGGCCATTACTCATAAAATAATGTTAGGACAAGTGTTAAGATAATTTTGAATAATTATAAAATCTTTTTTAACTTGAATTACACTATTTACCTTTAACCACGGTAAATAAAAGTCAAAAGTTACTATTCACCAAAAAAAATTCATCTCATTGAACCAAATTTTACTTAATAATAACAACCATGTATGTAGGATTTTTTAAATTCAATTCATAGAAGTTGTAAAATTTCATTTAAATGAAAAATTTGGTTTTTTTAACTACTACTTAGTGGTTTAACTATTCATCAAAAATTGAAGTTTTTTAGAAAAATACCAAAAATTCAGCCTAAGATTTATTTGATATTCCAAATTCAAAAATAATGTATATTTTTCCAAATTAAAAACATAAAAGTGGATTTAATTAATTTAAAATTAATTCTCGCTGTTAAAACAAATAGCGTGTTTTTTAGAAACAATAACTATTAAAAGATTGACACTTGTTTATGTCCAATTTCAAAGTAGAATTAATTACAATGAAAAAAATTGGATTAAATGGTAAAATTATATTATAATTACACTTTAAAACCAATTAAAAAGATAATATATCCATATAAATAAATCATATTAAAACACAGTTTTGAATTAAAATACAATATTTTTTCACTATTCATTAAAAAAATGAACTTTATCAGAAAAATTCCGAAAAATTTACAAAAAGTAAATTTTGATGTCCCCATTCTAAAAAAAGGATTTTATTTGGTCAAATATAATGTATTAAAGTGACCATAACTATATTTAAAGAGGGTTCTACATTAAAAGGCGGCAGATCGACCATTTAATGTAAATTATGCTTAAAATTAGATTTATTCACATTTTAAGCTGCTAACTTTTATTGGATAAATGTAAATACATTTAAAAAACATGTATAATCATATTTTAGATAGTTTTTTTAATTCCCGCCAATACAGTGAAAAGGAGTTAACTTCCATTTAAAATAATAATATTATATTATTAGTGTGCATCTTAAGATTTCAAAGAAACCCATTATTGCGTATTGGGTACGCTATCAAACATAGAAACCCTTTTAAAGTAAAATTAATATTTAATTCAAAAATATTAATAAGTATAAAAATCTCTTATTCTTCATTTACCTAAGATGTTACATCCTTCCCCCCTTTTGTAAATTGCATCCTCGCAATTTTAAAATTGGGCTTGGAAACATCATTTAAAGTCCCACATCAAAAAATAGTAAATAAAACTATCACTTTAAAATAAAGAAAGATATATAAAGAGGTCACCTGAGTCAATAGATACTTGGATTCCATGAAAACATGTATATGGAAGAGAAACTAACTCTCATGGATTAATATAGAGTGATAGGGAACTTGATCACAGAAAGTTAACCGCCACAATACCATAAATTTTTGGTTGGGTAAAAGTTTGATAATAAAAGAGAGCTTATAATTTTTTTTTCAAGATCTGTTTCATAGAGTTGATGAATTTTATTAATAACTAGACTAAGATCTTAAGGAAATATACTTTTCATATAGAGTGTCATCCTTTAATAAAATTCTACCACAAACTCATATTTTCTCCAAATGGTAAGTATTCAAGATGACTTGATCACACCTGAAGTGCTAGAATAAACTTCAAGAGTATCACATAATCTAGAAAAGATGAACTATATATTTCCACCATCTTTAGACATCAACCAAAACCAAAATTGGTAAGTATAAGATCAGATAATCCCCAAAAGCATAATCTTTTACAAAAATAAAAACTAATCTTAATCTCCAAAATTTGTAAAACAATACCTGAAGTTCAACAAAGACCATTCAATATACAATTGTCCTAAATATTCTTCAATATAATCAAAACGGAAATTGAAACAAAAAACTCAAAAGGATTTAAATCCCATAATCCTCCACATTAAATCTTAATATTTATCTCTCAAAACATCGACTACTGTTCTACGCTTGTCGTTGATTGAAGTTATATGCATCCCAAATTAATTACCTGTTCTTAGAACTTTAGTATAGAATAAGTTCGGGGTCGATCCACGGGGAACCATGGTGTGCATAAATTTAATTGAGTTAATACTTAATTAGTTGAAGTATGCAAAATTTAGAAACGATTGGGTTGATTTTTGGGTTTTGATTGAAACTAAACAGATTTACTTTGAAGAATGGATACATTTTGAAAGAAAACAACGGGTAAATTTTAAAGAATTCTTAGAAATGGAAAGAAAAGACGTGTTGGGGATGTGGTGAATAAAGAGTTCTTATGCAGATTGTTTAAATGGTTGTGTTGTTCATAATAATTCAATCATTCTGGATTTCATTTTGTTACAAGATTTCCTTGGTCCGGTCCCTCTTGTTTGGAGTTAGAGAAGTTGACTCCTTGGTCCTGTAGTCAATGTCCTTAATTCTTTATTACGTACGGTCCATTACTTGAATCGGTGAAAACCTTCCAATAGTCATGGATGTTTTCACCGTTACTTTTCTTTTGTATCGCTTAGAATCCTTCCCTTGGTCCGGCTAAGAATTCTCAGTTATATTAGACAGTGTTTTAAGAAGAGTAAGATGAATTACAACGATTCAAACACAACTATATAAAGAAATATAAAAATTATGATACCATCATCCACATACCCAACACGAGGGGTTTAGTTACACATAGAATTTAGGAGAGAAACGACACATGTGGTACCTGACAGATTCATCGTGTAGGCGTTGAGGTAGAGTATCGGAGGGTGGAATGGGGGAATAGTGGAATGACAGAACCTCGGTGTCTTTGGAAATGGTGGTAGCAGAGCTTCTCTCTCCTCCAATGGTTCTGAACTCCTTAAATCCATAGGCCAAGGCCTCATTTTATAGAAAAATAAAGTACACGGTGTGTATAGAAAGTACACGCCGAGTACTTTTTGTCAACGCGTATTAGCGCCATTTTCTCCACTGGAAGGTGGACGAGCACGCCGTTCTTGACTTTTGCACATGTCACCGCCTGCAAGTTGAGTGAACACGGCATGTAGCGCCGCCATACACGGTGTGTAGTGCCGCCAGCCCCTTCTAGAATATCAGACATGGCATGTAAAAGTTCAAATGCATCGTGTCTTTATCAACGGCCACATGGTCGTGTGGACTTTTCTCCGTAACCACTACTTCTAGAAAGTGGTACATGGCATGTAGTGCAGACCCACACGGCTTGCATCTCTTCCTAGAGACATGGGCATGTACTCCTTTCTTTGGTAAGTGTCCTTGTCTGGATGTACACGGCGTGTATAAAAAGTACACGCCGTGTAGTTTCAAAAATTTCACAAACTTCCCTGGATCCGTGTATTAAGCCAGAAAGCTCCTGCAAGTAAACAGATTCACCAAAATCAAAGAATATGTTCATGAAACCACTGATATTTTCTGAAAACAAGCTTTTATCTTCAATTATATATATGGAAATGTATACACAAATTGGGTGCATCAAATTCCCCCACACTTAGTCATTTGCTTTCCCTCAAGAAAAATCTCAACGTCTAATTAAGAGAGTCTATACTTTTAAAAGGAAGGAATTTAATTAATCAAAATGTATAACTTATAAAGTTACTACGGAAAAATTCTAAAAGGAACAAACAAATTCAATTCATAAGATATTAAAACCATGCCTCATATATAATGTAATTAACTACGCTCATCCTCTTTCAACACGTTGTTCATCCTTTCGAAAATAAGCATGCCACTTGGTGATTTACCTTACCAGTTAAAATCACACTCCACACTGAAGATGTTTTTAATCAAAGTTATGTTCAATCCAAGGCATATACATTCTATCCATAGGTTTTCAAGATATCTTGTTCTCCACTTCAGAAAAATTGAATTACAAAAATCATGAGGGCTTTGTCAATAAGGTTTAGATGTTTCTGCGACTAAGGGTTGGTAGGTTCAGATGTGAAAATAAATTATGAGGCTTGAAAAAGGATAGCTAATTCCTTTAAACAACATTGCATTATATTCAAAGTAAATATCATTGAAAATACATCCTTCAAAAGCTCAGTCAAATGCTTTTGTAATCGTTACCAACTCACTTAGGTAAGTAGGGTTTATGGGCAATTAAGTATAAGGTCCCCTTGTTGTTTGTT
Source organism: Viscum album (assembly GCA_963277665.1). Lineage (NCBI taxonomy): Eukaryota > Viridiplantae > Streptophyta > Magnoliopsida > Santalales > Viscaceae > Viscum > Viscum album. The sequence goes on along the minus strand of OY728136.1, from coordinate 1,500,656,887 downwards.
TGTTATTGTTGTTTTTTTTTATTTTTGAATTAAACAACAAAACACAAGGGAATCCCTTATGAATACAATGAGTACATGTTTGGAACCCATTCTGCCCCAAATAATCAAGAGGCACTCCCCCAAACTTTATTTCACGGCTGTACACAAAAATATGCCATGTATTTCCAACTCCCTCTTTGAATCATAAATGAATAATCATGCAAAGTTTAAAAAGAAATAGGGTAGGAAGGGAAATAGGCTTGTAATGTGGCTTCCTATAAAGGTTGTTCATGGCTTCAATGGGATTAACGATGACTATATGTAGGGTAGGTCTCAAGATAAAGGGGTTGAAACAATCTAATGCCTCAATCATGTTAAAGTAATTCAAAAATTTCTTTATATTTTGAAATGAAAAACTTGCAAATTCTTGTAGTGATTCATATCCTAAGAATCTCTCAAGAAAGAGGGTATTAGAAAAGAAATATGAAAAAGGTTTTAGAATACCTCTCAGGAGTGGAAAAATAATAAAGGGAAAATCAGGTCATGACATGCATATAAATGATTAGCCTAATTAATGTAATTTAATCAAGGATGAAAGGTTGTAATTGAAGCTATATCAGAAATCATTTTAAAATACATAAAAAAACTAAAAAGCATGTAAGCTTTCCAAAAGTTCCTTCTAATAACTCTAGCATTTATAAGTTTGATTAAAAAAATTGATTTACATTTACAAATATAGAGTCTAATAATGATGTCTCCTAGGTTAGTTTAAGGGCAAAGACTAAGGTGAAAGATATAGATGCCCCCCCACACTTAGCACTGCACATGGTCCACCAAGTTCAACACCGAGGTAAAGGGTAGGAAGCGGGGAGAAATGGGGGACAAAATGAGGGAAAGTGGTGGAAGAAGTAAATCCAATAAGAAAGAAAAAATAAATGGAAAAATACTCCCCTCATAAAAATTGATGCCCAAAGCGCTCCATGTCCATACCTATGACTATCGAGAAAAAATAAAACTACAAACATGCATAACATCACAGCACATAATATGACAGAAGAGATATATAAGATAAAGGAAAATTTCACTATCATGGGGTCACCTTAGGGGAGGCATCATCCTGTACAGAATCGGCCGAGAGAGATGGTGTAGGAGCTGTGGAAGGGTGAGGCTCTGACTTGGCATCGGGAAGGGTAGCTAAAGAAGTAGGAGCCGTATGTGCTAGAATCATGATCGGAAACTCAGCAGCAGGCCTTGGCCCGGCAGAAGAGGCAGCAGCAGAGCTCACCGTAGTCATCAGAACCGAATCTGTGGCCGGTGCAGGAGACAACGGTGGAGAAGCAGCAGAAGGGCCAGGAACGGAGGCAGGGGATGGTGGCTGAGGCATTGGAACACCAAGATGCTGAGCAATATGTACCAACAGATGCTCCATCTGGTCCTGGAGGCCATCCAGACGAATAAAATGGCGTGAAATGGTGTCCTGGTGGCTGATGATATGGGCTAACTTCTGCTCCATCGTGGCTAGGTAGAGGGAAATGGCCGGATCGACCAAGGGTGCGGGGGTAGGTGGGATGGGGGATGAGACAGAAGAAGGAAGGTTAGAAGTAGTAGGTTCAGTAGGAGGTGGGTGAGGTGGAGAGGCTGGAGCGGGTGGGGAAGGAGGTGCGGGGTCAGCAGGTGGGGCAGGGTCAGCAGGTGGGGCAGGGTCAGTAGGTGGCGGGGCTCGAGTCTGAGTAAGGATGTAGGCACCCCCTGCTTCTGGACCAATCCCATGCAAATGAGCATGAGGAATTCCATCCGCTTGGGTGAACCTATCAAGTCATGATGTAATGAGGGCTCGAATACCCCCATGTGGTGGGAAAGATGGGTGGTGTAAAACCTGTCATTCAGGTGTCCCTGATGGCTGGTAAACATGGAGTGAAAATAGGAGGCGACAAGAAAGGGGAGGTCTGGGTAGGCGTGCCGGATGACACAGGTAACAAGTTCCATGTCACAGCCGGTCAAGACCCCCATATCCTCATGGCGGGGGAAGAGTATGGCATTGAAGCACCGGTGGGTGAAGTGAAGGACGGGGTCGGCTATAAGAGTGCTCTTTTCAGAAGTGGGGGAGTACCGATGGTCAGGCCCAGCGATCTCCCACCACATGGCAATGAGGTCAGAGCGCTCGGGCCGGGTCACGTCAGAAACGGGGGGTGGGGTGAAAGGATGGGGGTAGAAGCCGCACCCTCAGCTGAACTCTGTCATCGTCAGAGAAAAACGTCGGCCACCTAGCCGGAATCGATCTACTGGAACCGCATCGCCAGGCATCTCTCGGTACTCCTCTCCATCAAACTCAAAGGAGGCCGCAAACTCCAAAAATAAATCTCGGAACACAGGAGTGCTGACCTGGAAAATCTCTAGGAGTTCCGTGTGCCCGAGAAGTACCTCCAACTCCTCCAAAATACTGAGCCGCTGTGGAATTCTACTGCCAAGGTATCGGCCGCTCAATGGTATCGGCTGACGAGAAAAGAATCGGAGCCTGTCGTATGCGAGGTCGGTGATCGGGAATACCGTGCATGGATAGGGAGCACCTGCAGGTCCTGGCCCAGGTGCTGATGTAGTAGCAGCATCTGGCTCTGGAGGTGGATCCGCCGAAGAAGAACGTGGCTCGGTGGAAGGGGTTCTCGAAGAGGGACCTGCTACTGAGGATGATGGTACAATGAAAGTGGTAGCTGGTGCAGCAAAAGGAGGCCCCGCCTCATCTGAGGGAGTGAGTGGTGGCAGAATGGCCAATGGAGGGATCTCAAAGACCAGAGCATCGGGGTCCGGCTGAGTAGGTGGTCGGAGTCGAATCTGATGATAACTGGACTCCTCGCCCTCAGTGGCAGAGGCTGGCCGCTTCCCACGCGAATAATCATGATCTTCCATATCCTGAAATAAAAAAGAAAAAGAAACCAAAATAAAAGAAAATAAAAGAAAATAAAAGAAAATAAAAGAAAGAAAATGTGAGAAAACTTGAAAATAAAAGTACAGGGCGTGTACTCCAGAGTACACGGCGTGTAGTCAGAAAAGGATAGTATCCCGTGTTCTCTGGAAAGACACGCTGAGGGTGGAAAGATACAATATAATAGGACACGGCGTGTACCGAACATACATGCCGTGTTCACATAAAAGTGCAGGTGGTCATGTAACAAATGACACATCCGTGTTTTTAATAGTTCAGAGAAAACAATACACATCGTGTAGTTTCTGGACACGGTGTGGACTGCACACGAAGAACATGACCGTGCAGAGGGGGAGACATGGGTCGACAATAGATATAAATGACACGGCGTGTACCGAACATACACGCCGTGTTCTGGAACATGGGGTGTCACGCCGTGTTATTCGCCACACACGAAGGGGCCAACACAAACAACGAACACAGAATGTACCAGACACACACACAGTGTAAATGAAAATGGTGTGTGAGACCATGTGCAAAGGTGTACTCGGGAATGATGAAATGGACACGGTGTGTACCGAACATACACACAGTGTATATTCAAATTTCTGAAAATTCATTCTCAGACCATGTTCAGAAGTACACGACATGTGTTCTTCATTTCGTGGTCATGTACTGCTGGAAGCCGAACGGTCGGCCGATCCGAAAAACACCCTAAACGAGTTTAAAATTTTGAAATAGAGGGTGTCGAATAGTGTACCTAGATCGAGGATCACAATGTGAGAGGAATCAGAACATGAAAAGCCCCAAATCGACGGATTTGGAAAAGGGGGGTTACGATGGCGTTCAGGAGAAGAAATGGGAAGAAGGGAGGAATGGGTTGGCCCTGCAACATGTCCTCAATTCGGGTGGCCCGCAGATTATATAGTCGAGGTACACGGTGTGTATGTAAAGTACACGCTGTGTATCCTGTTTTTTTAAGATGAATTATAAAATATAATTATTATAGTAAACTATATAATAATTATTAATAAAAACAGAAATATTGAAAAATTCTATTATACATAAGCCTATACACGGAGTATATCAAAAAATACACGCCATGTATTTTAAAATAAGAAAAATAGTATTACAACCTTTGGTCTGGTACTTGGGGCGGGATACGAACTGGCGATAGGCTGATTCGAACGGACGCCCTTACCGACTGGAGAAAAGGCTGTTCTGCTGTTCATATTTATTTAATATATTTGTTTATTCTATATGGCCTATACACATGGAAAGAAAGAAAATCATGGTGTGTGGTTTTTATTTAGGAAATGATGGGGGTGAAGCGGGGAGATTAGCGCGATTCGAAACCAGGTCTTGTGAACCTAGTGTCGAAACTTTTCCAATCCGCCAACTTCACCCGCATGCAATTTCTTATTTTTAAAATGTTTTCATTTATATTTGAAGAATCATGGTGCACACGGCGTATATCAGAGTACAAATCATGTGGTTTTATTAAAAGAACAAATGATGGAAATGGGACGGTTTTCTGGATTTGAACCCGGGTCTTTTGAAACAGGATTACGATTTTAGCCAACCGACCCATCCCCATCATGGGTTTTGTTAAACACACACACACACACACACACACACATATATATAGATAAAAAATACCACACACGTCGTGTAATTAAAAGGAGGAACCCCGTGCCAAAGGTAGGTCAGGAGGATTCGAACCAAGGATGGCTCGAATAAATTCCAGTGACTTTGCCATCGGTACTGGCATCATCCCTAGTGTAACACCCCGAGCTTCCACGATACGCCTCTCTTTCAATAATGCAATAGCTTGCATTGGACGCAAGTTCGAGTTCTAACACATCGCAACGAATCAAAGTAGCCGTTATGAATAGTAATAAACACCTTTTAAATTTATATAAATTATATATTTCAAAATGGACTTCATTTTTTTATTCCTAATATTGAAATTAGCCTATGTTGAATTTTTTGTAATTTTCTGAGAACTTCCAAATTTTTATGAATAGTGAAAAATACTTAAAACAACTTTTTTAATCAAAATAATTTATAGTGATAAGTTATAATATTTAGTGGTTTTAAGGTATAATTAGAATATATTTTTACCATTTTATCCAATGGTGGCCATTAGAATTAATTTAACATTGAAATTGGACATAAACAATTGCCAATCTTTTGATATAAATTGTTTCTTAAAAACACGCTATTTGTCATAACAGCGGGAATTAATTATAAAATTAATTAATGCAACTTATATGTTTGGAATTTTCTAAAATAGACATCATTTTTGAATTCGGAATATCAATTATAGCTTAGGGTGAAATTTTGGCCTTGTTCTGAAAAACTTCAATTTTTGATGAATAGTGAAACCACTAAGTGGTAGTTAAATAACTGATTTTTCGTTTAAATGAAATATTACCAGTTCTGTGATTTGATTTTCAAAAATCTGACATACATGGTTTTCATTAAGAAGTAAAATGTGGTTCAATGAGATTAAAATAATTTTTTGGTTAATAGTAACTTTTAAGTTCTTAATCGCGATTAGAGGTAATTAGTGTAGTTTAAGGTAAAAACAATGTTTTAATAATATGATATGAGCTTGACACTTGTCCTACTCCTATTGGATGAGTCATGGCCGACGCAGACAACCCATGGGTCAACTTGGGGACCCCATGGAGCCACTTTAGTTTGAAAATGACATTAATATATATTTATTTAATGTTAGAATTAAATTGACACAAACATGAGTTGTTTTACTAAATCAGTTTTTAAGTGGGGTTACACAAGTCCATATTTTGACTATAAATATTCATTAGAAATATAAAAAGATTTCCTACATCATAGTTTTTTTTTATAATTTTTAGACATTAAATAAATTAAATTATTTATGACATCATTATGATGTGGCGATGACCTCATTATTTAACGATTTAAATAAAATGAGAAGATAATGAAAAATCCAAGGCTTACACTTGTCCAAAGCCTATTGGATGAAGCGATTTCGAAACCTTATCACCTTATCCTCGAATTATATAAGTGTGGGACCTTTAGAATCCGAAAAGCATTGTGAAATAATGTAACATTTCAATCTTTCCAAAAGTGCCCCTCCTCTCCACTTATAAAAGGCCCCCACCACTCCCACCTCATTTACACTTTCAAGACATTTGGCTCAGCCAACCTCTGCCCAAATACTCTCCCAACATTCCTCCCTTACTCCTAGAAGCCTCACATTGGGCAGAACTCTTCCCAAGGAAGCCTTTGGATCAAATCAAAAAGAGTTACCCGATTTTGAGGTAATGTCTTTTCTAATGTTGTTTTGTTTTATTTTTCTTCTCCAACCCCCTAAACTCTTTTTATTCATTTCTTTTGTAACAACACCAGTATCCTCAATATACTAGGATGTTGTTATAATAAGGATTCGAGCTACAATTACACACACCTACATCTAATGGTTAAAGAACATACAGTTTCTGTGGATGGCGAATTTCTGCCTCACGAAACGATGATTGTTCAACACTCATATAACACCTTAAAAGGTGGCCATTAAGATGTCACTATTTTTATATATGATATATAATATGTTTATGTTTTAATTATGCTTCTGTATTTCTCATTTATGGCATACTTTAAGATTTCCATTATGGGTAAAATGCGATAATTTCATTTTACGAAGTGCGGACTACCGCCCCCTCAAAGTGATTTGAATCGTTAATGCCATATGTGGGATGTATAAAGGATGGAGTAAATGGTATTATACACTATATTATACTGGAATTATATTATACACTTATATCATTATAATTTCGTTCCATTAAATATGAAATAGAAATGAAAGTAGCGTTCATGCGTACGTACGGCTTACCGTCTCCATGAACGGTGCATTTCATTTCTTACCTCTAAATGTTACGTAATATTATGAATGAATGTATATACTGGATATATATGATATATATGATATCTACATCATGAATATAATTCTGGATATAATGGATATTCTACCACATGAACAACTTGTAATCATAAGAAGTTTATTGTTGACTCAAGTTACCAAAGATCGACAAAACGACCGTTATTAACTTAAATAATTACATAATATTCATAACATTGTAATAAGTGATATAAAATGGATAATGAAATTTAAAATGGTTCTTAATAAGGTAGATATTAACTCTAGTTTATTATTCAGGAGGTTAAAGAACGGTTGAGTCAAGTCGGACACAAGGTAAGGGAACTTCTTAACCCAATTTCTATTCTTTGGGTCAATCTCCTACTTTCAAATTATGTCATGATATTATTATGTCCTATCTTGTATTTTTACATTATTTATGTGTACTTATAGTGAATACACATAATAGACCTACTTTATAAAAAAATCATCTTTTTATGGACTTCGTCTCAATCCCATTTCATTGAGGCATATTTGGTTTTATACACAACTTTCTTTTATACGGTGTATAAACCCCTTTGACTTTTACGTTTATTCAAAAGGAATCTTTTTTATACGAAGCGTTTTACTAAACGACAAAAAGGGAATGTTTTTCTTTCCGTACTTATGCGGCGACAACGACTTCTCCACCGCCGTGACCATTATTTGAGTTTCGGCTTCCTCTACAAGCCATCATTTTTTTTAATGAAAAATAAATACAAAGTTTTAACTTTATTTTATTTTGGTATTGAAAATGGTTTTGAAAGCGTTTTTATTATATTAATGTGTTGTATTGATATCTTGTGATTGAAATGTGGAAATGTTATGTTTCCTTTATACATGTTTTATGTGATACGATTATGTTATGGTTTATGATATGTTTAAACCTATTAATATGAGGAATGCATTGGACTTAATAAGTGATGGGTGGAGCCCGCTATAGCTCCTCCATGCATCGGTAGGTCTCATGAGACAAACTAGTGTCTTGGCACGAGGCCTTGACAAAATCTAATTTTTGGTCTTGGCACGAGGCCTTGGCTACGTGGTTATGATAGTCTGGCATTATGCATTCCATCATTATGAAAGTGGTTATTGATATTGCATGTGATTATTCGACCAGTAGAATATCCATGTGAATAAGTAAATGGCATTATCTCATTTTACTTTTGCCATATTATGTTGAAGTTCATGTTTAAAAGGCTTTTGTTTTAGTTATACATTGCCTTAAATGTTAATGTTTATTTATGAAAGCTTCCGCATTATTGTTAGCCTTACTGAGCATCTGAGCTCACCCCTTTCAATGTTTTAATATTTTCCAGGATGTGAAGAAGTATTTTATGAATGACCTGCAGGGATAGTAAGAAGAGGATATGAGTGTGGACTATGGAGACTTTGTTATTGTAGTTTTTCACTTTATGATGTAATGTAACGTTTACGAATGTATCTAGTGTTTCCAAGGCTACTAAACTAATCGGTCTTTCGAGACTTGATCTTTTGTGATCATGCCAATGTTACGAAGTAATGCACCGACTCTGGGTAGCTGGGGTCGGGGTGTTACAGTTGGTATCAGAGGAAGTTTAGTACAAACATTGGAAGCTAGATTTAGATAAACTCTAATTAGAGCACGTAGACCTAAGATGAACTTTGAGGATTAGTATAGAAGAACTTCCTAGAATTTTGGTATTATAGAGATGTTATGAGTATATACTTCCTTAAAGAAAACATTTCCTTTTATGATTATGGATTATATCCATAAATAGTTTAATTTATGTAAAGTGTTTTACAAGTATGGAATTATGTATTTTGATTCATAAACTAATCTAGTTTATGCCATTGTTTAGAAATGGCGCCTAGTGGAAGGAATGGAAACCGTATCAATGCACGCACTCCGTATAGGGATTGTCGTCCTGCTCAAGATAATTATTGTGGATCTGGAGATACAACTAGTGCTGATCAACTTAATACCATACTGGGACGACTCACTCAGGTTTTGAATAATAACCTTACTCGTATGGAGCACCCTGATCCGCAACGTGGAGGAGCAATGTTAGATCGATTCATGAGGCAACAACCGCCAACGTTCAATGTGAGTACAAATCCCTTAGTAGCCGAGCAATGGATAAATTCCCTAGGGAAAATATTTCAGGCTTTGGGGAGCAGTGAAAGGGAAAAAGTTATCATGGAAGTTTACCGCCTCACTGGAGATGCCGATCAATGGTGGTCATTGATTCAAAACATGAAGGAAGATGATGAAGTATCAAATATGGAATGGAGGGATTTCAAAGATCTGTTTTTAGAAAAATACTATCCTCGTGACCATCGAGCAGATATGGAAAGGCAATTTCTGAGTTTGAGGCAGAAGGAGGATGAGAATGTCGTAATGTATGAGGCTAACTTTACAAGGTTAGCGAGGCATGCTGCCGATTATATACGTAACCCAAGGAGTAATATTGATCGTTTCTTTGATGGGTTAAAACCATAACTCCGTCGAGCTTTGGTATCACAATCCTTCTCATCATACGAAGATATTGTCTCGTGTGCTATCAAGACAGAAAAGGAATTCTCTAAGTCTTATGACAACAAAGTAAAGCAAGAGAAGAAGAGAACGGTGGAACAAGAGACAGATAAAGGGAAAAAGGGAAAGAAGGATTTTCCATTATGTGATAATTGTGGGAAGAATCACCCAGGTACTTGCCTAAAAGGAATGGGAGTTTGTTATAAATGTGGAGAAAAGGGTCACTAGGCTCGTGATTGCAAGGGAAAGAAAGAGGCTATCAAAGTTGAATGCTACAATTGTAGAGAAATGGGTCATTATGCAAATGAATGTCCTAAGCATCAAGGAAACTTACCTCAGAAAAGGCCAAGGGATCAAGGCCAATCTTATGCTGTGACTACAGTTGAAGCAGAATAATTAATGTATTGGTGCTTTTCGACTCAAGGATTATATTCTGGTTATAAGAATAATGTGATATATATATGGATTGTACTGGAGTACTTTTTGTTTTCAGTAAGGTTTTAATATGATTAAGGTAATCATATTTTTAGTATGTGACAATAAGAGAAACTTTTCTTTGTTTGGGGAATCTGATGTTACAATTGATTTTGGAATTTAGAGACCTTTTAGAGAAAGTCTGGATGAAGGTATTTTGGATAACTATAAAGGTTGGAGTGGATTAAGTTGAACTTTGTATAGTATTGTTTAAGGTTAAAACATTTATGAAGATTATTTTTGGAATAGTATAGTACTATATTTTTAGGAAAAGGAAAACCTGGAGGGTGGGGAATAACCCGTCGCGTCGGACAAAGCTGCAGGAATCGAACCCACAACCATAGTGCGACAAGCCTTTATTTCCTACCACTAGCCTACAGGAAGTCCCTGGTTATTACAAAATCGTTTTACTAATCTAAATGGTATGTGTTAACATTTGGAACCTTATAAAATTAGGATAAATAGAATATTTTTGAGTTCTGTTACCATTTGGAGTAAAAGTTGGGTTTGTGGTAAAAATTTATTAACGAATGAAAGTATACATAACAAGTATGTATATTCCCTTACGTTCTTAGTAAATCTCCTAAATAAATTTCTCAACATTATAAAAGGTAACTTAAAACAAAAATGTTGTCGGTTAACTTTTCCAACTGGGGATTCAATGACCGTTTAACCAATCACAAGTTTGTGATTTTCTTATGGTTAAACTTTCTCCTAAACCTGTTTTCTATAACTCTCCATCAGACCTTGATGGTTTGTTTTTCTTCCATACCCATATTTTCATAGAATCCTAGAATGGGCTATATCGGGTGACCTTTGTACTTATCCTGCTTTCTTTTAATGTTATATATTTATTAACCTTATTTCCGATGTGGGTTTTCCTTAAAGGTATTTTCTCTTTTAAACCTTTTATTTTCAAAGAAAAATTTCAAATTGTGAGGACACAATTTATTGAAGGAGGGGAGAATGTAACACCCCGAGCTTCCACGATACGCCTCTCTTTCAATAATGCAATAGCTTGCATTGGACGCAAGTTCGAGTTCTAACACACCGCAACGAATCAAAGTAGCCGTTATGAATAGTAATAAACACCTTTTAAATTTATATAAATTTTATATTTCAAAATGGACTTCATTTTTGTATTCCTAATATTGAAATTAGCCTATGTTGAATTTTTTGTAATTTTCTGAGAACTTCCAAATTTTTATGAATAGTGAAAAATACTTAAAACAACTTTTTTAATCAAAATAATTTATAGTGATAAGTTATAATATTTAGTGGTTTTAAGGTATAATAAGAATATATTTTTACCATTTTATCCAATGGTGGCCATTAGAATTAATTTAACATTGAAATTGGACATAAACAATTGCCAATCTTTTGATATAAATTGTTTCTTAAAAACACGCTATTTGTCGTAACAGCGGGAATTAATTATAAAATTAATTAATGCAACTTATATGTTTGGAATTTTGTAAAATAGACATCATTTTTGAATTCGGAATATCAATTATAGCTTAGGGTGAAATTTTGGCATTGTTCTGAAAAACTTCAATTTTTGATGAATAGTGAAACCACTAAGTGGTAGTTAAATAACTGATTTTTCGTTTAAATGAAATATTACCACTTCTGTGATTTGATTTTCAAAAATCCGACATACATGGTTTTCATTAAGAAGTAAAATGTGGTTCAATGAGATTAAAATAATTTTATGGTGAATAGTAACTTTTAAGTTCTTAATCGCGATTAGAGGTAATTAGTGTAGTTTAAGGTAAAAACAATGTTTTAATAATATGATATGAGCTTGAAACTTGTCCTACTCCTATTGGATGAGTCATGGCCGACGCAGACAACCCATGGGTCAACTTGGGGACCCCATGGAGCCACTTTAGTTGGAAAATGACATTAATATATATTTATTTAATGTTAGAATTAAATTGACACAAACATGAGTTGTTTTACTAAAACAGTTTTTAAGTGGGGTTACACAAGTCCAAATTTTGACTATAAATATTCATTAGAAATATAAAAAGATTTCCTACATTATAGTATTTTTTTTATAATTTTTAGACATTAAATAAATTAAATTATTTATGACATCATTATGATGTGGCGATGACCTCATTATTTAACGATTTAAATAAAATGAGAAGATAATGAAAAATCCAAGGCTTACACTTGTCCAAAGCCTATTGGATGAGGATATTTAGAAACCTTATCACCTTATCCTCGAATTATATAAGTGTGGGACCTTTATAATCCGAAAAGCATTGTGAAATAATGTAACATTTCAATCTTTCCAAAAGTTCCCCTCCTCTCCACTTATAAAAGGCCCCCACCACTCCCACCTCATTTACACTTTCAAGACATTTGGCTCGGCCAAACTCTGCCCAAATACTCTCCCAACATTCCTCCCTTACTCCTAGAAGCCTCACTTTGGGCAGAACTCTTCCCAAGGAAGCCTTTGGATCTAATCAAAAAGAGTTACCCGATTTTGAGGTAATGTCTTTTCTAATGTTGTTTTGTTTTATTTTTCTTCTCCAACCCCCTAAACTCTTTTTATTCATTTATTTTGTAACAACACCAGTATCCTCAATATACTAGGATGTTGTTATAATAAGTATTCGAGCTACAATTACACACACCTACATCTAATGGTTAAAGAACATACAGTTTCTGTGGATGGCGAATTTCTGCCTCACGAAACGATGATTGTTCAACACTCATATAACACCTTCAAAGGTGGCCATTAAGATGTCACTATTTTTATATATGATATATAATATGTTTATGTTTTAATTATGCTTATGTATTTCTCATTTATGGCATAATTTAAGATTTCCATTATGGGTAAAACGCGATAATTTCATTTTAGGAAGTGCGGACTACCGCCCCCTCAAAGTGATTTGAATCGTTAATGCCATATGTGGGATGTATAAAGGATGGAGTAAATGGTATTATACACTATATTATACTGGAATTATATTATACACTTATATCATTATTATTTCGTTCCATTAAATATGAAATAGAAATGAAAGTAGCGTTCATGCGTACGTACGGCTTACCGTCTCCATGAACGGTGCATTTCATTTCTTACCTCTAAATGTTACGTAATATTATGAATGAATGTATATACTGGATATATATGATATATATGATATCTACATCATGAATATAATTCTGGATATAATGGATATTCTACCACATGAACAACTTGTAATTATAAGAAGTTTATTGTTGACTCAAGTTACCAAAGATCGACAAAACGACCGTTATTAACTTAAATAATTACATAATATTCATAAAATTGTAATAAGTGATATAAAATGGATAATGAAATTTAAAATGGTTCTTAATAAGGTAGATATTAACTCTAGTTTATTATTCAGGAGGTTAAATAACGGTTGAGTCAAGTCGGACACAAGGTAAGGGAACTTCTTAACCCAATTTCTATTCTTTGGGTTAATCTCCTACTTTCAAATTATGTCATGATATTATTATGTCCTATCTTGTATTTTTACATTATTTATGTGTACTTATAGTGAATACACATAATAGACCTACTTTATAAAAAAATGATCTTTTTAAGGACTTCGTCTCAATCCCATTTCATTGAGGCATATTTGGTTTTATACACAACTTTCTTTTATACGGTGTATAAACCCCTTTGACTTTTACGTTTATTCAAAAGGAATCTTTTTTATACGAAGCGTTTTACTAAACGACAAAAAGGGAATGTTTTTCTTTCCGTACTTATGCGGCGACAACGACTTCTCCACCGCCGTGACCATTATTTGAGTTTCGGCTTCCTCTACAAGCCATCATTTTTTTAATGAAAAATAAATACAAAGTTTTAACTTTATTTTATTTTGGTATTGAAAATGGTTTTGAAAGCGTTTTTATTATATTAATGTGTTGTATTGATATCTTGTGATTGAAATGTGGAAATGTTATGTTTCCTTTATACATGTTTTATGTGATACGATTATGTTATGGTTTATGATATGTTTAAACCTATTCATATGAGGAATGCATTGGACTTAATAAGTGACGGGTGGAGCCCGCTATAGCTCCTCCATGCATCGGTAGGTCTCAGGAGACAAACTAGTGTCTTGGCACGAGGCCTTGACAAAAACTAATTTTTGGTCTTGGCACGAGGCCTTGGCTACGTGGTTATGATAGTCTGGCATTATGCATTCCATCATTATGAAAGTGGTTATTGATATTGCATGTGATTATTCGACCAGTAGAATATCCATGTGAATAAGTAAATGGCATTATCTCATTTTACTTTTGCCATATTATGTTGAAGTTCATGTTTAAAAGGCTTTTGTTTTAGTTATACATTGACTTAAATGTTAATGTTTATTTATGAAAGCTTCCGCATTATTGTTAGCCTTACTGAGCATCTGAGCTCACCCCTTTCAATGTTTTAATATTTTCCAGGATGTGAAGAAGTATTTTATGAATGACATGCAGGGATAGTCAGAAGAGGATATGAGTGTGGACTATGGAGACTTTGTTATTGTAGTTTTTCACTTTATGATGTAATGTAACGTTTACGAATGTATCTAGTGTTTCCAAGGCTACTAAACTAATCGGTCTTTCGAGACTTGATCTTTTGTGATCATGCCAATGTTACGAAGTAATGCACCGACTCTGGGTAGCTGGGGTCGGGGCGTTACAGTTGGTATCAGAGGAAGTTTAGTACAAACATTGGAAGCTAGATTTAGATAAACTCTGATTAGAGCACGTAGACCTAAGATGAACTTTGAGGATTAGTATAGAAGAACTTCCTAGAATTTTGGTATTATAGAGATGTTATGAGTATATACTTCCTTAAAGAAAACATTTCCTTTTATGATTATGGATTATATCCATAAATAGTTAAATTTATGTAAAGTGTTTTACAAGTATGGAATTATGTATTTTGATTCATAAACTAATCTAGTTTATGCCATTGTTTAAAAATGGCACCTAGTGGAAGGAATGGAAACCGTATCAATGCACGCACTCCGTATTGGGATTGCCGTCCTGCTCAAGATAATTATTGTGGATCTGGAGATACAACTAGTGCTGATCAACTTAATACCATACTGGGACGACTCACTCAGGTTTTGAATAATAACCTTACTCGTATGGAGCACCCTGATCCGCAACATGGAGGATCAATGTTAGATCGATTCATGAGGCAACAACCGCCAACGTTCAATGTGAGTACAAATCCCTTAGTAGCCGAGCAATGGATAAATTCCCTAGAGAAAATATTTCAGGCTTTGGGGAGCAGTGAAAGGGAAAAAGTTATCATGGTAGTTTACCGCCTCACTGGAGATGCCGATCAATGGTGGTCATTGATTCAAAACATGACGGAAGATGATGAAGTATCAAATATGGAATGGAGGGATTTCAAAGATCTGTTTTTAGAAAAATACTATCCTCGTGACCATCGGGCAGATATGGAAAGGCAATTTCTGAGTTTGAGGCAGAAGGAGGATGAGAATGTCGCAAAGTATGAGGATAACTTTACAAGGTTAGCGAGGCATGCTGCCGATTATATACGTAACCCAAGGAGTAAGATTGATCGTTTCTTTGATGGGTTAAAACCATAACTCCGTCGAGCTTTGGTATCACAATCCTTCTCATCATACGAAGATATTGTCTCGTGTGCTATCAAGACAGAAAAGGAATTCTCTAAGTCTTATGACAACAAAGTAAAGCAAGAGAAGAAGAGAACGGTGGAACAAGAGACAGATAAAGGGAAAAAGGGAAAGAAGGATTTTCCATTATGTGATAATTGTGGGAAGAATCACCCAGGTACTTGCCTAAAAGGAATGGGAGTTTGTTATAAATGTGGAGAAAAGGGTCACTAGGCTCGTGATTTCAAGGGAAAGAAAGAGGCTATCAAAGTTGAATGCTACAATTGTAGAGAAATAGGTCATTATGCAAATGAATTTCCTAAGCGTCAAGGAAACTTACCTCAGAAAAGGCTAAGGGATCAAGGCCAATCTTATGCTGTGACTACAGTTGAAGCAGAATAATTAATGTATTGGTGCTTTTCGACTCAAGGATTATATTCTGGTTATAAGAATAATGTGATATATATATGGATTGTACTGCATTACTTTTTGTTTTCAGTAAGGTTTTAATATGATTAAGGTAATCATATTTTTAGTATGTGACAATAAGAGAAACTTTTCTTTGTTTGGGGAATCTGATGTTACAATTGATTTTGGAATTTAGAGACCTTTTAGAGAAAGTCTGGATGAAGGTATTTTGGATAACTATAAAGGTTGGAGTGGATTAAGTTGAACTTTGGATAGTATTGTTTAAGGTTAAATCATTTATGAAGATTATTTTTGGAATAGTATAGTACTATATTTTTAGGAAAAGGACAACCTGGAGGGTGGGGAATAACCCGTCGCGTCGGACAAAGCTGCAGGAATCGAACCCACAACCATAGTGCGACAAGCCTTTATTTCCTACCACTAGCCTACAGGAAGTCCCTGGTTATTACAAAATCGTTTTACTAATATAAATGGTATGTGTTAACATTTGGAACCTTATAAAATTAGGATAAATAGAATATTTTTGAGTTCTGTTACCATTTGGAGTAAAAGTTGGGTTTGAGGTAAAAATTTATTAACGAATGAAAGTATACATAACAAGTATGTATATTCCCTTACATTCTTAGTAAATCTCCTAAATAAATTCCTCAACATTATAAAAGGTAACTTAAAACAAAAATGTTGTCGGTTAACTTTTCCAACTGGGGATTCAATGACCGTTTAACCAATCACAAGTTTGTGATTTTCTTATGGTTAAACTTTCTCCTAATCCTGTTTTCTATACCTCTCCATCAGACCTTGATGGTTTGTTTTTCTTCCATATCCATATTTTCATAGAATCCTAGAATGGGCTATATCGGGTGACCTTTGTACTTATCCTGCTTTCTTTTAATGTTATATATTTATTCACCTTATTTCCGATGTGGGTTTTCCTCAAAGGTATTTTCTCTTTTCAACCTTTTATTTTCAAAGAAAAATTTCAAATTGTGAGGACGCAATTTATTGAAGGAGGGGAGAATGTAACACCTCGAGCTTCCACGATACGCCTCTCTTTCAATAATGCAACAGCTTGCATTGGACGCAAGTTCGAGTTCTAACACACCGCAACGAATCAAAGTTGCCGTTATGAATAGTAATAAACAACTTTTAAATTTATATAAATTTTATATTTCAAAATGGACTTCATTTTTGTATTCCTAATATTGAAATTAGCCTATGTTGAATTTTTTGTAATTTTCTGAGAACTTCCAAATTTTTATGAATAGTGAAAAATACTTAAAACAACTTTTTTAATCAAAATAATTTATAGTGATAAGTTATAATATTTAGTGGTTTTAAGGTATAATTATAATATATTTTTACCATTTTATCCAATGGTGGCCATTAGAATTAATTTAACATTGAAATTGGACATAAACAATTGCCAATCTTTTGATATAAATTGTTTCTTAAAAACACGCTATTTGTCGTAACAGCGGGAATTAATTATAAAATTAATTAATGCAACTTATATGTTTGGAATTTTGTAAAATAGACATCATTTTTGAATTCGGAATATCAATTATAGCTTAGGGTGAAATTTTGGCTTTGTTCTGAAAAACTTCAATTTTTGATGAATAGTGAAACCACTAAGTGGTAGTTAAATAACTGATTTTTCGTTTAAATGAAATATTACCACTTCTGTGATTTGATTTTCAAAAATCTGACATACATGGTTTTCATTAAGAAGTAAAATGTGGTTCAATGAGATTAAAATAATTTTTTGGTGAATAGTAACTTTTAAGTTCTTAATCGCGATTAGAGGTAATTAGTGTAGTTTAAGGTAAAAACAATGTTTTAATAATATGATATGAGCTTGACACTTGTCCTACTCCTATTGGATGAGTCATGGCCGACGCAGAAAACCCATGGGTCAACTTGGGGACCCCATGGAGCCACTTTAGTTGGAAAATGACATTAATATATATTTATTTAATGTTAGAATTAAATTGACACAAACATGAGTTGTTTTACTAAAACAGTTTTTAAGTGGGGTTACACAAGTCCAAATTTTGACTATAAATATTCATTAGAAATATAAAAAGATTTCCTACATCATAGTATTTTTTTTATAATTTTTAGACATTAAATAAATTAAATTATTTATGACATCATTATGATGTGGCGATGACCTTATTATTTAACGATTTAAATAAAATGAGAAGATAATGAAAAATCCAAGGCTTACACTTGTCCAAAGCCTATTGGATGAGGCGATTTCGAAAACTTATCACCTTATCCTCGAATTATATAAGTGTGGGACCTTTAGAATCCGAAAAGCATTGTGAAATAATGTAACATTTCAATCTTTCCAAAAGTGCCCCTCCTCTCCACTTATAAAAGGCCCCCACCACTCCCACCTCATTTACACTTTCAAGACATTTGGCTCGGCCAACCTCTGCCCAAATACTCTCCCAACATTCCTCCCTTACTCCTAGAGGCCTCACTTTGGGAAGAACTCTTCCCAAGGAAGACTTTGGATCAAATAAAAAAGAGTTACCCGATTTTGAGGTAATGTCTTTTCTAATGTTGTTTTGTTTTATTTTTCTTCTCCAACCCCCTAAACTCTTTTTATTCATTTCTTTTGTAACAAAACCAGTATCCTCAATATACTAGGATATTGTTATAATAATTATTCGAGCTACAATTACACACACCTACATCTAATGGTTAAAGAACATACAGTTTCTGTGGATGGAGAATTTCTGCCTCACGAAACGATGATTGTTCAACACTCATATAACACCTTCAAAGGTGGCCATTAAGATTTCACTATTTTTATATATGATATATTATATGTTTATGTTTTAATTATGCTTCTGTATTTCTCATTTATGGCATACTTTAAGATTTCCATTATGGGTAAAACACGATAATTTCATTTTAGGAAGTGCGGACTACCGCCCCCTTAAAGTGATTTGAATCGTTAATGCCATATGTGGGATGTATAAAGGATGGAGTAAATGGTATTATACACTATATTATACTGTAATTATATTATACACTTATATCATTATTATTTCGTTCCATTAAATATGAAATATAAATGGAAGTAGCGTTCATGCGTACGTACGGCTTACCGTCTCCATGAACGGTGCATTTCATTTCTTACCTCTAAATGTTACGTAATATTATGAATGAATGTATATACTGGATATATATGATATATATGATATCTACATCATGAATATAATTCTGGATATAATGGATATTCTACCACATGAACAACTTGTAATTATAAGAAGTTTATTGTTGACTCAAGTTACCAAAGATCGACAAAACGACCGTTATTAACTTAAATAATTACATAATATTCATAACATTGTAATAAGTGATATAAAAAGGATAATGCAATTTAAAATGGTTCTTAATAAGGTAGATATTAACTCTATTTTATTATTCAGGAGGTTAAAGAACGGTTGAGTCAAGTCGGACACAAGGTAAGGGAACTTCTTAACCCAATTTCTATTCTTTGGGTTAATATCCTACTTTCAAATTATGTCATGATATTATTATGTCCTATCTTGTATTTTTACATTATTTATGTGTACTTATAGTGAATACACATAATAGACCTACTTTATAAAAAAATGATCTTTTTAAGGACTTCGTCTCAATCCCATTTCATTGAGGCATATTTGGTTTTATACACAACTTTCTTTTATACGGTGTATAATCCCCTTTGACTTTTTACGTTTATTCAAAAGGAATCTTTTTTATACGAAGCGTTTTACTAAACGACAAAAAGGGAATGTTTTTCTTTCCGTACTTATGCGGCGACAACGACTTCTCCGCTGCCGTGACCATTATTTGAGTTTCGGCTTCCTCTACAAGCCATCATTTTCTTTAATGAAAAATAAATACAAAGTTTTAACTTTATTTTATTTTGGTATTGAAAATGGTTTTGAAAGCGTTTTTATTATATCAATGTGTTGTATTGATATCTTGTGATTGAAATGTGGAAATGTTATGTTTCCTTTATACATGTTTTATGTGATACGATTATGTTATGGTTTATGATATGTTTAAACCTATTCATATGAGGACTGAATTGGACTTAATAAGTGACGAGTGGAGCCCGCTATAGCTCCTCGATGCATCGGCAGGTCTCATGAGACAAACTAGTGTCTTGGCACGAGGCCTTGACAAAATCTAATTTTTGGTCTTGGCACGAGGCCTTGGCTACGTGGTTATGATAGTCTGGCATTATGCATTCCATCATTATGAAAGTGGTTATTGATATTGCATGTGATTATTCGACCAGTAGAATATCCATGTGAATAAGTAAATGGCATTATCTCATTTTAATTTTGCCATATTATGTTGAAGTTCATGTTTAAAAGGCTTTTGTTTTAGTTATACATTGCCTTAAATGTTAATGTTTATTTATTAAAGCTTCCGCATTATTGTTAGCCTTACTGAGCATCTGAGCTCACCCCTTTCAATGTTTTAATATTTTCCAGGATGTGAAGAAGTATTTTATGAATGACCTGCAGGGATAGTCAGAAGAGGATATGAGTGTGGACTATGGAGACTTTGTTATTGTAGTTTTTCACTTTATGATGTAATGTAACGTTTACGAATGTATCTAGTGTTTCCAAGGCTACTAAACTAATCAGTCTTTCGAGACTTGATCTTTTGTGATCATGCCAATGTTACGAAGTAATGCACCGACTCTGGGTAGCTGGGGTCGGGGCGTTACACCTAGTTAGTTATTTTTTTCTATAGATTTATACTATTATGTTTACAAATTAAAAAGATAAGTACACGCCGTGTATATAAGTGGGACACGACATGTAACCTCTAGGTTGCCTCCCAGGAAGCGCCTTTGTTTTAGGTCGTTGGCTCGACCTACTTACCTTGCATACCAGAGGAGTATGGTGGACAATGTTCCCACCATGTTATCTGTAGGATAGTACGCTTTCAAGCACTTCCCGTTTACCTTGAATGGTTGAACATCTTCTCCAGAAATTTCTACCGCTCCATGATGGAATATGCAGATAACATGGAATGGTCCTGACCAGCATGACTTTAACTTCCCTGGAAATAAGCGAAGACGAGAATTAAAGAGAAGTACCTGATCACCGGGTTGCAAAGCTTTTCATGATATCATACAGTCATGAATGGCTATTGTCTTCTCCTTGTAAAACTTGGCGTTCTCGTATTCCTCTAATCGGATCTCATCTAGTTCCGACAATTTTAACTTCCGTTTCTCGTCAGCTACCTTTAGATCAAAATTCAGGGCTTTGACGGCCAAGTAGGATTTGTGTTCCAATTCTACTGGTAAATGGCAGGGCTTTCCATAGACGAGACAGAACGGGGACATTCCCAGTGGTGTTTTAAAAGCAGTCTGATATACCCACAAGGCATCATCGAATTTCATGGACCAGTCCTTTCGTGAAGCGTTCACTGTTTTTTCAAGGATCTTCTTGTGCTCTCGATTGGAGAGCTCTACCTATCCACTAGACTGTGGATGATATGGTGTCCCCATCTGATGCTTTACTCTATACTTCGACAGTATTCCTCTCATTAGTGTGTTGTCGAAGTGTGTCCCTCTATCGCTGATCAGTACCCGTGGAACTCCAAATCTGCTAAAGATATTTTTTTTAAGAAATTTATGACTACCTTGGTTGTGTCGTGAGCTATAGTAGTATCTTCCACCCATTTGGAGACGTAGTCGACACAGACCAGGATATAAGTGTTCCCAAAAGATAGGGGAAAAGGACCCATGAAATCTATGCCCTAGACGTTGAAAATCTCGACCTCCAGGATGGGGTGCTGAGGCATCTCGGTTCTACATCCCACATTACCTGTCCTATGGCACCGATTGAAACAGGAAACAAAGGCCTGGGCATCTCTATGCATGGTGGGCCAGAAAAATCCAGACTGCGGGATCTTAGCTATGGTATGGTCTGGGCCATGATGTCCTCCTACTTGTGAGGCGTGACGGAACACCAGGACATCGTGAACTTCATTCTCCGGGATGCAATGGAGTATCACTCCATCTGTACATGATCGGAATATGAGAGGATCCTCCCCAGAAGTACCTTTTCACATTAGAGAAAAATCCTTTCCTTTGTTGTAAGGAGAGGTCGGGATGAACGACACCTGTAACCAGAAAATTAGTGATATCAGCATACCATGGTTGAGGTGTTTCACATATCGAAAAGATGTGCTCATCAGGAAAATCCTCCCTGATCTCCCGATCTTCTTCCTTCTCCAGGTGAGGCAGCTCGAGGCGGGAGTGATGGTATGAAATGAAGTTCTCACTCCCTTTCTTATCCTGGATCTCAAGATCAAATTCATGTAGGAGGAGTACCCAGCGGATCAATCAGGACTTCATGTCTTTATTGTTGAGTAGGTACTTTAGTGCTGCATGATCAGTATAAACAATAACTTTAAACAACACTATGTAAGAACGAAACCTATAAAATGAAGAAACCACTGTGAGCATCTCCTTTTCTGTGTTGGTGTAGTTAATCTATGCCTCGTTGAGCATCCTGCTGGCATAATAGATAGGTTGGAAAATCCGGTCAAGTCACTAGCCCAATACTGCTCCCACTTCATAGTCGCTCGCATCACACATCACCTCAAATTGTTCCTCCCAATTGGGAGAAATCATAACTGGAGCTTCCACAAGGTGCTGCTTCAGATGCTCAAAAGATCTGACACAATGGTCATCGAACTCAAATATGGAATCCTTGGTTAGAAGATTTGTGAGGGGTTGGGCTATTTTGGAGAAGTCGCGGACAAACTGCCTATAAAATCCTGCATGCCCCAGGATGTTGCGGATGGCGCGGACAGAAGTCAGTATTGGTAGCCGTGAAATGACTTCAATCTTCTCCGGGTCAACCTCTACCCCTTTCGCTGAAATTTTGTGGCCAAGGTCTATGCCACTTTGAACCATAAAACAACACTTTTCTCAGTTCAAGACTAGGTTAGTGTGCTCACATCTTTCCAAAACAAGATCTAGGTGTCGTAAACAAATGGTAAATGATTTTCCATAAATGGAAAAATCATCCATGAATACCTCCAGGATTCGTTTTGCCATGTCGTGGAAGATAGCCAGCATACAGCGCTGGAAGGTGGCGGGGGCATTGCATATGCTGAAAGACATCCTTCGATAAGAAAATGTGTCGTAGGTGAAAGTGAAAGTGCTCTTTTCCTGATCCTCTGGAGCAATGGAGATTTGGTTGTAACCGGAAAAACCATCGAGGATGCAATAGAAGTTGTGCCCTACTAGCCTCTCTAGCATTTGATCCATGAATGGCAAGGGGAAGTGATCTTTTCTTGTTTCATCGTTCAACTTCCGGTAATCCACACAGACTCGCCAGCCCGTGATAGTGCGTGTAGAGATGATCTCGTTCATTACATTTGAAATCATAGTGATACCCCCCGTTTTGGGTACCACTTGGAGAGGACTCACCCACGAACTATCCGAGATCGGATAAATGATGCCTGCATCCAATAATTTGATCACCTCATTCTTTACAACTTCCTTCATGGGAGGATTCAAGTCTCATTGTGGTTGCCGAGATTGCGTGGCACCCTCTTCAAGTAGCACCTTGTGAGTGAAAATGGTAGGGCTGATACCTTTCAGATCAGCGACTGTCCACCCAATAGCATGCTTCCGCTGTTTGAGAACCTGAAGAAGTTAATCTTCCTACTCTTGTGATAGTTCTTCATTAAGTATAACAGGAAAAGTTTGATTGGGTCCTAAATACCCATACTTGAGAGAAGATGGATGAGGCTTCAGTTCGAGATCAGGTTCCATTAAAATCAAAGGCACAAGTGGATACACATTTTCCCGTTCCAAACTATCAAGAACAACTGCATGCTGCCAATAGTGGCCGCCCTGGCCTTCTATGAATTGAAAGTCTTTTGGCGCTTCTTCTAATAGAATATCCAGATTACTTAAATTATTCGAAATAAAAGAACATACTAGTTCATTCCCTTTGTCTCTAAAATGATTATCCATGGTGGACACTGCATAACAGTCTTCATGCTCTGACAAGGAAGTACGTTTGACGACTTTGAAGATGTTATAGGAAACTATTTCATCTCCTACCCGGAAAATAAACTCTCATTGGTGCACATCGATCAGTACCTTCCCAGTTGCCAAGAAAAGCCTTCCAAGTATAATAGGTGCTTCCGGGTCATCCCCCATGTCGAGGATGATGAAATCAGCAAGGAGAATCAGCCTACCCACCTTGACTAGTACGTCCTCAAGTAGTCCCTTCGGGTGCTTGATGGATCGATCAACATGTTGAGGGGTGATGCGGGTAGGCTTGAGCTCATGGAGTACCAGCTTCTTGAAAAATCTGAGGGGCATAAGGTTCACGCTGTCCCCTAAGACGTAGAGGGCCTTCCCAAACTCACAGGATCCAATAGTACAAGGAATGGTGAAACTAACTGGATCATGGAGTTTGGGAGGAATGGAATGTTGAACCACCGTGGAGCACTCCTTCGTTAGTGCAATAATGCCCAAATCCTCCATCTTCCTCTTATTCAAGAGGATTTCCTTCATTAATTTAGTGTATGTTGGAATTTGTGTCAGGGATTCCGTAAATGGTATGTTGATATGTAGCTTCTTGAAAACATCTATAAATTTTCTGAATTGGTGGTCCAGCTTCTCTGGTTCAATCATTCCGGAAAGGGTAAGGCAGACATGAATGGTTGTATTAATTCATTTTCTTTATTTTCTAAATCCTCCTTCTGTGGGCTATTGGATGAGGAGGGGTCAGTATTGGTACTTTTTTTTCAACAGTGGGTGTGGATGCACCTTGTTGTGCTGATTGGTTCTGGTGGAGCTCTTTTGCACTCTGGAGCATGATAGCATTGGCCCCATCCCTTGGATTCTTTTCGATGTTCCCCGGTAGTGTACCGGGCTGCCTCCCAGAGAGTTGATTTTCCAGCTGGCCAAACTGATTTTCCAAGCCTCGAATCGAAGCTTCCTGATTCCGGAACCGATTCTCAGTGGTAGATATGAATTTAGACATCAAATCCTCTAACCATGAGGTGTTCTCTTGATGAGGTTGGTGTTGATCCGGTGGAGGAGGTGGCTACCGTGTCTATTGTGGATGAGGGTTTTGATACCATTTTTGCTGATAAGGACCCTGCTAGGGTTGTTGTAGCCTTTTGAATTTGTTCTGATATGGAGGTTGGTTGTAGTTGGGTGGTCGCTGGGGCGGAGGATTCTGCTATTGTTGTCCCTAGCATGTGTTCTGTTGATCTATCCATGCCAGGTTCTGGTACAGATGGTACTGGTTGGGCCCTCAATTTTGGGCAACATAACTCACCTCACTCGTCGAGGGGCCTCCAGCCAATCCCGGGCATTCTCCCATGATGTGGTTATCACCACAGTCGCCACATGCTGGATAGTGCACCACATGAACTTGAGATGCTCCATTGAGGTTCAATGCGTCAATTTTCTTGGACACAGCGTCCAACTGAGTAGCTAACATAGTGGTAGCATCAATTTTGTGCATACCTCTCTTTTGATTCCCCCTCTTGGAGTGCCACTGGAAGCTATTGGTTGGCATGTCTTCCCGTAGTTCAAATAGTTCTTCGAGGGACTTCCGCATCACCGTACCTCCAGCAGCCGCATCCACCACGGACATTATATTTGTGGTAAGTCCTCCATATAAGGTATGAACTTGCATCTAGAGTGGGAGTACATGATGGGCGCATTTTCAAAGAATCTTCTTGAAGCGTTCCCAGTACTCGTACAACGACTCGGAGTCGTGCTGATGGAAGTTATGAATCTCATTTCGGAGTGTCACCGTTTTGGATGGTGGGAAGTATTTGGAAAGGAACGCCTGGCCTACTCCTCCCAGGTGAGGATAGATCATTGTGGAAACCCCTTGATCCAGTCCTTTGCCTTATCCCGGAGAGAATAGGGGAATAGGCGAAGACGGATGGCGTCCTCATACACGCTATGGTACCAAAAGGTGTCGCTGATCTCCAGAAAATTGGAGAGATGGGTGTTCGGGTCCTCACTGGCCAGGCATCCAAATTGGACGGTGTTCTGGATCAGCTGCATGATAGCAGGCTTGATCTCGTAGTGTTGGGCCTGGACCGGAGGACGAATGATCCCCGTATCAGCTTCGTGAATCTATGGAAGTTCGTACTCCATAAGGGTACATCTTGGAGGTTGTTGTTGATGGGGTAGAGCTTGCATAAACGGCTCCTGAGGGGAAAAGTTTTGTCGTGGGAAGAGTTGTTGCGGCGGCCATTGGTAATCCCTTGGGAGGAATTCCATGAGGGCTCTAGGAGGTTGCTCAGGTAGACCAGCAGCGGGAGGCTGCTGATCCTGGTACTGATGCTCAGTCGCAGCATCTACGGCTGGTGCTCCCTCTTCCTTGTTCTCCATGGGTTGGGTTTGATGGTTGTGAGTTTCAGTTTGTGTACGCTGATGATGAAGCAAGGTCCGTTCGATTTCCGGGTCAAGGGGAACTAATTCCGAAGACTTTCCACTTCTGGATCATGTAAAGCGTCGAAACGTACACTTGAAACGCTGCACAACACAAAAATGAAAACCAGGCATAAAAGGGAAAAAAAATTTGAAATGGGATTAGAAAAGAGATTTTTGATAATTTTTTATTTTTATTTTCACTTAAATCAATTATTAACACAATTTAAATCTTAGCAGTAAAACCAAACGGTGATTCCCTGGCAACGGCGCCAAAATTTGGTCTATGATTGTCGTTGATTGAAGTTATATGCGTCCCAAATTAATTACCCGTTCTTAGAACTTTAGTATATCATAAGTTCGTGGTCGATCCACAGGGAACCGTGGCGTGAATGAATTTAATTGAGTTAATACGTAATTTGGTGAAGTATGCAAAATTTAGAAACGATTGGGTTGATTTTTGGGTTTTGATTGAAACTAAACTGATTTACTTTGAAGAATGGATACGGTTTGAAAGAAAACAACGGGTAAATTTTAAAGAGTTCTTAGAAATGGAAAGAAAAGACGTGTCGGGGTTGTAGTGAATAAGGAGTTCTTATGCAGATTGTTTAATTGGTTGTGTTGTTCATAATAATTCAATCATTCAGGATTTCATTTTGATACAAGATTTCCTTGGTCTGGTTCCTCTTGTTTTGAATTAGAGTAGTTAACTCCTTGGTCCGATAGTCAATGTCCTTAATTCTTTATTACGTCCATTCCATTACTTCAATCGGTGAAAAACTTCCAATGATCATGGGTGTTTTCACCATTACTTTTCTTTTGTATCGCTGAGAATCCTTCCCTTGGTCCGGCTAAGAATTCTCAGTTATATTAGACAGTGGTTTAAGAAGAGTAAGATGAATTACAACGATTCAAACCAAACTATATAAAACAATATACCAATTATGATCCCTTCACCCACATCCCTAATATGAGGGGTTTAGTTAAACATAGAATTTAAGAGAGAAATGACACATGTGATACCTGACGGATTCATCGTGTAGGCGTTGAGGTAGAGTATCGGAGGGTGGAATGGTGGAATAGCAGAATGATGGCACCTCGATGGCTTCAGAAATGGTGGTAATAGAGCTTCTCTATCCTCCAATGGTTATGAACTCCTTAAATCCTTAGGCCAAGGCCTCATTTTATAGAAAAATGAAGTGCACGGCGTTTATAGAAAGTACATGTCGTGTACTTTTCGTCAGCGCGTATTAACGCCATTTTCTCCGCTGGCAGGTGGTTGAGCACGCCGTTCTTGAATTTTTCACACTGTGACGCCTACAAGTTGAGTGAACACGGCATGTAGTGCCACCATACACGGTGTGTAGCGCCACCACCCCCTTCTAGAATAGCAGACACGGCGTGTAAAAGTTCAAACACGCCGTGTCTTCATCAACGGCCACATGGTCGTGTGGACTTTTCTCCATAACCACTGCTTCTATAAAGTGGTACACGGTGTGTAGTGCCGACCCACACGACGCGCATCTCTCCCTGGAGACACGGGTGTGTACTCCCTACTCTGTTCTGTGTCCTTGTCTGGATGTACATGGCGTGTATAGAATGTACACGTCGTGTAGTTTCAAAAATTTCACAAACATCCCTTGATCCGTGTATTAAGCCAGAAAGCTCCTGCAAGTAAACAGATTCACCAAAATTAAATAACATGTTCATGAAACCACATATATTTTCTGAAAATATGATTTTATATTCAATTATATATATGGATATGTATATAGAAATTGGGTGCATCAACTACTTTTAAAGTCGCACACTGAAGTGTAATTTTTTCTAATCACATAATTTCTATGATAGGTTAATTATTAACATAAATAACCAAAATCACCTTATGTCCACAATAAAAACATATATTCTTCCAAAATAATATTTCAACCATTAATACATAAATTAAATCCCAAGGTATTCTATTTTCCTTAAGCATATAGTGTTCCTCAAAAGAGAGAACATCTTCCACAACAACCTTTATCACTTAATCACAGAATCATTTTTCTAGACTAAGTATATCCATTTGATAAAACATAAGTTCCAAAAATAAAATTATTCCTCTTCCATAAAAACATTTTACTAAAATAATAATTCATACTAACTAGGGACTTCAATTAGTCTAGTGGTAGGCGATGCGCCGTTGTTTCCCTTTAGTTGTGGGTTCGATTCATGCGGCCTTACCAGATGCGACAGGTTGTCACCCATCCTACGGGTAGTACTTTTTATAAAACTCAAAAATAATGCTAACATGTTTTAACCTCAATGGTTTCCTTATACCACTCATTTTCATCCAAATTCATTATGATCTTTACATCTCAATTCTTGAAGTCTTATTTCACCACCATAGGATAAAATAAAATGATCACCAAAATAAAGAACATCATACCTTGATCATGAGTCCATTTGGTTTCATCGTCATCTTTTTCATGTAGGTATAAGTTCCATGCATTGCAAAAATGATTTAGAGATCCTTTAAAATCATTTTATTCCTCCATTCAAATACACCTTGTACAACATCGGTCATATGGGTGTTCACAAAAGAATAGTTTTGGAAAATAATCATGTTTGACATGTAATTTCAAAACATCTGAAAAAACATGATTTCTATAAAATAGTCGGACCGAATTTGAGTTGAAACATTCAATTAATGGTACTTTTAAAATACTATAGGTATGTGCTAAGAGAATATATTGTAAAATAAAATATAAATAGGTTGTGCAAGGGTCAAATTCTTCAGCACCTTTTTAAAAATCATAATATGCTTCAAATTATTATGATAGGGTAAAATATTTAAAAATTCCTTGATAATATTTACCTTTCTTGAAAATATGAGAATATTGTGAAAATAGGATTTGTCTATCTACATCCCATGATCTATGATGATAACGAGGTATATTGGAGGTGTTTGATATCTCAAACAACTGCTTGCAAGTGAGTTGTATGCTAAAAAAGTTTCATAATCATCCGAACCTGACTTTGCAATAATTATTGAAATCATGTCATCAGGAAGAGATAGGAATGCCATTTGAAATACTCCTCCTTCCATTTGTAACTAAATTTCCTTGATCTGAAAAAGTTATAAAACAAGGATTTAACTGAAATAATACACATAGGGACTAACCATGTGATAACTAAAACTCCTAATATCTAAAGTTGTCTAAACCAACCTCTGATACCAACTATAAGGACCCATCCTTAAAACATAGATAATCTTAAATTAAGTTAATAATTCACATTGAGCATCTTTTCAGGTTTAGAGAATTAGTCCATAACAATTTCATTTAATTTCAATAAAAACACAAAGCAGACACTTCTACTCAGTTTCCATTTTTTTTCACAAAAAAAGAACTCATGAAAAAAAATTCATGTCTAGTTCCATATTTAAGACAACATGACTTTTCCTGGATCCCATCCATGACCCTAATCTTCTTTATGTCCTATGAAAAACATTTCAAAACTCTGGATGTGAATAAAAAGCTCAGTAAGGGATACACAAAGATGGAAAACTGTTAGTTTTTCACAACAACAAGTAAACCATGAATACTTTATCATATGTAATACTTTTCACCTTTATGAAGTAGTAAAAATCCTTCACTAAATTAAAGATTATCACTTACCCTTTTGTAACCAAAATATTACTGTAAAACCCAAATAAAAAACACATAACATATTAAGGTGACTTGGGACATAAACATACTTAAATGGAATAACCATACGGTCGACTTCCACACATATCACTAAATGGAATAACCATAAGGCCGACTTCCATACCCAATGCATTGGAGGTTATAACGTAGCCACCCGTCCTTGTTTTCACAGAACCACCCATCATATGGTTTATCACGTAACCATTCATAAAATATCCACGTACCATCATATCACATAAAATGTTGAAAATATAAACATTTCACTAATAACATTTCATTTGAAATCACAAGAAGCAATTTCAAGATATTGAAATAATCAATCCATTATCATAAACCATTTAAAAAGAAAATTTTTGAATCAAAGTGTCCCATACCACTTTGAAGCTTTTAATGGAATTATAATTTTAAAATATTAATGTTCGTATAAATAAATACTCAAACCATTTTTAAAACATGGATATTAAATATAAATATTTATAATAATAAATCCTTAAAACATTTAAAATGATATTTCAGTTAAAAAGTTTTTAACAAAATGAGAGACTCTTGAATACAAATAATTGAGGAATAAAATTTAATCAAAAAATTATAATATAATGAGAATAAAGTGATTCATTATATAATATGACAAATTATAATATATACACCATATTAGAGTGAATTGGTGCCTAACAACAATGAAGTCTCAATGGAAATGTAGATTGAGATGAAATCCCTTATAAAGATGGCATCCATAAATTAAGGATAAATCAATCACATAATTATGTGTGAAAAATATAAATACACCAAATATAAGTGGATATTAAGTGAAAAAAAATCATAGGTCATTAAAACATTTTCATAGGAGGACATATTACAGAATTACAAGTTTAACCCAAATAATTGATAATTTTGTTAAGAAGTTCCCTTGTAAAAATTCGAAAGCCTAACGATGTCACATTAGATTTCAAAAAATGAGTTTATGAGATAAATAGGGTATCCCATAATTTGGAAATATAATTTAAATCAATAAGGTTATATAATAACATATCCCAACAAAATAATATTTAAATTAAAAGACATTGCAAAAAAGAAGTCTTTTAAGAAGAGGAGGGTGAAAGGTTCTCTTACCGATTTGGTAACATACAAAACATACGCCACATGAATGAAGGTTCATAAAATTAACATGTAAATACTCATAAATGAATGTATATTACACAAAGAGTGAAATCATTGGAAGTAAATACACCACACAATAGGAAATAGTGGAAAATATAACATGAATCTGATGGGAATAAAAAGTGAGATAAGACCCTTTACCACGTTGTATTCAACCGAGTCGTATGAAAAAATTTTAATAACCTCCAAATTAATCACACAATACCATGAATATAAAGATAATCATGATAATATATATCAATGGTTTTATAAATTTCACCACATGAAATAAATATGTGGCGAACAATGTAAATCTCATGGAATTAAAAGTAAGATAAAAAAATCCCTTACCTCGTGTCCTACTTGACTCATATGTTCCGTATTCTTCCTGAATAATAAGATTAAGTTAATATCTAATTAACTAAGAAATTTTTTAAAGTTTATTATTCATTTTATATCACTTATTGTCTTGCTATAACTACTTTTTAATTATTTGAGTTCATATTTGATATTTTATCGACGTTAGGAACTTGAGTAAAAAATGAACTTGTTATAATTACAATTTTTCCTTGTTGTCCAAATTCCATTTTCTCCAGAATGATATAAATGTATGATATATCATATATATCATATATATCTAGTGTATATGTATTTATAATATTCCATATAATTTGGACTTAAGAAATGAAATGCACCATTCATGGAGACGGTAAGCCATACGTACGCATGAATTCTACTTTCATTTCTATTTTATATTTAAAGGAATGAAAACATAATGATAAAGTGGTATATTATAATTTCAGTATAATATCATATAATATTTTAGGTTACATAATTTCATTAACTTCATCCTTTATATGTTCCATGTATGTCATGAACGAATTATATCACCTTGAGGGGGCGGTAGTCCGCACTTCCTCAAATGAAATTATCACATTTAACCATGATGGAAACCATAAAGGTATGATATAAATGAATAATACAGAAGCATAAAGAAACATAAATATATTATACATCAAATAAAAATACAGTTCCATCTTAATGACCACCATGTTAGGCAGTAGGAGATAATCGAAGAATCAATGGTTTCGTGAGGTGTTAGTTTTCCATCCCCAGAAACAGTATGTTATTCACCCATTAGATAGAGGTGTGTGTAAGGGTAGTTTGAATAATTATTATAACAACATCCTAGTATATTGAGGATACTGGTGTAGCTATAAAATAAAGGAATAAAAAGATTTTAGGGGGGTGGAGAAGTAAAATAAAACAAAATAAAACAAAAGAATTTAAGAGAAACTGTTAGCTTTAATTTGGGTAACATCCTTCGGTTTGAAACAAAAGGACTTTATGAAGTGCCTTCTGCCTAAGGTAATGCTTCTAAAAGGAAGAGTGGTGTCTTGACAGATTATTTGTGCAGGTGTTGGACGAGAACATGGGCTTGAGAGGTGTTCGTAATTGGTTAGAAATGGTCACCTTTTAGAAGGGGGAGGAGGGGCTCTTTAGGAAAGTGTGAAATTATTATTTTATTATATAATGATATTCGTTTTCTAAAGATCCAAAAATAATTAGAGTCAAATATAAGATGAATCATGGTCGAAATAAAATCATCCAATAATAATTGGACCATTTTTGAATGTTATTTTAATATTTATAATCTTATTTATTTAAATGATTTATTAATGAGGTAAACACTACATCATTATTGTGTCATAAATAATTTAATTTATTCATTGTATAAAAATTATAAAATAATAACATGATTTAGGAACTATTTTTAGATTTAAAATGAATATTTATAGTCAAAAATATAATTTATATAAACCCATGTAAAAATTAATTTACTCAATGATTTTTGTTTATGTCATTTTTGTCGTTACTTTAAATTAATTAATCTAAAGTGCCATTATCATTCATAAGTGGCTCCATGGGGTCCGAAAATAGACCCAAGGATACCCATGGATAGAAATTACTCATCCAATAATTTTAGTATAAGTATTATGGTAATTTTGAATAATTATAATATCATTTTTACCTTGAATTACACTATTTACCTTTAACTACGGTAAATAAAAGTCAAAGGTTACTATTCACCAAAAAATATTTTCATCTTATTGAACCAAATTTACTTAATAATAACAACCATGTATATTGGATTTTTGAAATTCAATTCACAGAAGTGGTAAAATTTCATTTAAATGAAAATTTTGGTTTTTTTAACTACTACTAAGCGGTTTAACTATTCATCAAAAATTGAAGTTTTTCAGAAAAATACAAAAAATTATGCCTAAGATTTATTTGACAATCCAAATTAAAAAATGATGTATATTTTGAAAAATTCAAAATATAAAAGTAGCATTAATTAATTTATGATTAATTCTAGTTGTTAAAACAAATAGCGGGTTTTAATGAAACAATTACTACCAAAATATTAACACTCGTTTATGTCCAATTTCAAAGTGAAATTAATTAAAATGACCAACATTAGATTAAATGATAAAAATTTATTCTAATTAAGCTTTAAAACCAATTAAATAGATAATATAACCTTATAAATAAATTATATTAAAACACAGTCTTGAATTGAAATACAATATTTTTTCACTATTCATTTAAAAAAATGAACGTTATCGGAAAATTACTAAAAATTTACACAAAGTAAATTTTGATGTCTCCATTCTATAGAAGAATTTTATTTTTTCATATATAATTTATTAAAGTGTCCATAAATATATTTAAATATGGTTCACCATTAAAAAGTAGTAAATCGACCATTTAATGTAAATTATGCTTAAAATTAGATTCATTCACATTTTAAGCCTCTAACTTTTATTGGATAAATGTAAATACATTTGACAAACATGTATAATCATATTGCAGTTAGTTTTGTTCATTCCAGCCAATACAAACACTAGGAGTTAACTTCCATTTAAAATAATAATGTTATATTATTAGTGTGCAACCTAAGATTTAAAAGAAACTAGTTGTTGCGTATCGGGTACGCTATCGAACACAAAAACCCTTTTAACGTAAAATAAATATTTAATTTACAGATATAAATAAGTATGAAATTGTCTTATTCTTCATTTACCAAGGATGTTACGCCTTGTAGGTGAATAATGTAGACTTAAATAAAATCAATGTGCTGAGTTATCATTTTTTAATCTCAATTTCACTAATTTAAATATGTACAGTATTCAATGAAAAATTCAAATGGCTGAAACAAACAAGGGAAGGATTTGAATTTCCTCAAAATCTATTACATGGGGGTAATGATAGCTGAGAAAGTTAAATTATTAACATATATTTTATATGAAATTATAATATAAGGATATTAATATGAGTTGTTTGAATATTATCAATATTAATATTGAATACAAACATGATAAAGTATTAATAATCAGATATAGTGGAAGGAAGAATATAGAGAACTCAAACAATGTGGTTCATATTTCATGGTTGTGAAGAAAGATTATATATATATATATTATATTTGGTGATGTTTAGAGGATTGAATTGAAGGATGGATAATTATGATGAAAAAAATAGACAAGATATAGATTACAATATTTTCTAAGCTATTTAAATTGATTTGGTTGCTGCTTCATAATGAAACTTTAGATTACTACTAATTATAAAATCAACGATTAAACAACAAGAAAGAAATTTTACTAATCCAAAACCATTTTCAAATTCAATATATAGATTAAACAATCAAAAAATATGTAGAAATTGATGAATAAAGGGAATGGATGGGGAATAAAAATGATGAATTGGTCATAACTAAACAAAAAATGGTCATGAGAAGAAGAATCTGAAAACAAAAATAAAAGAACAACCAGCCTTTTGATGATGATGAAAAGATCTTTATCCATGGTTGTTATCTTTTATACATGATTGGGACATCATCACAGTCAAACCCCAAACTAGCCAAACATTACTCAAACTCTCTCTCTGACAGCCAACCCACTTTCGCAAGCTCGATACCTTCATTTGTGCTTGGCCTTGACTCCATCTCATTTGACCACTTAGAGCCCTCAATCAAACCCCTCTCAATTTATCTGGAAATTTTATATCCCTCATCCCTATTTTTCATATCAAATTGATTTACATTTTTTATTTTTATTCATTCTATTAATTATATTCATATATTAAATTCAATTTTTAAAATTATAATATAATTAATATATGTATAATTTATTAATTTTATAAAACAAGTTATAATCAATATTTTATATGAAAATATTGTAATAATAATATACATAAATACTAGAAAATTATATTTGAATTTTAATAATAATTACCATAATTCCTATTTTATAAAAAATTAATACACAAATTATAAATTTTAGTTTATAATATAATTATAATAACTAAATTAATTTTAAAATTTAAATTTAAATTTCAAAATACTCTTTATTATTCATGATTAGGATGAATAAAACTATATTAATAATACCAATATTTTGTTAAACACATAATTATATGTTCAAAATTTCATTAATTAATAATGAATTATCTTACCTTTAATTTTATAAAATTAATTTTTCCAAATATAACCGTTAAAAATTAAAAATCAATTTTTACATAAATATAAATTTTGTTAATATATTTATTAAGAAAAGATAGAAAAAAATTATTTAATGATTTATGAAAAGAATATTCATTATATTAATACATTTGAAGAAATAATTTTTTGATAAAATTTAAAGGAAAATCAGCTATTTATTAATAAATATTCATTTAAAATCATATCTTTAATTTTTTGATTTATTTTTTTCATTATTTACTGATAATTTAATATTCATTTACAATTTTGTGTCATTAATAATATTATTTATAATAGTGAAATAATGTATAAATCATGACACTAAGTACTTCTTATCGTAACACTCCAAATGTTACAATATCACCCCTCCTTCAATAAATTACGCCCATGTAATTATTTCATTGAACTTATGAAAATTTATAATTTTTATCGTTAGAATTTTAACAACTGGACTTTTAAATTCTTATGGGTATTTATCTATGTTGTTCACATTTTAGGTTATGCGATATAGATGTTGTGTCTCGAATATGGTCACCAGCTATCCTTTGTTGTTTTCACCACCCCTGAAGATCCCAAACATTGAGTGTGGTGGTTCATCCTGCCTACTATACCTTTAAGTTGTGATTCCCTTTTAGATATTCCATCTATTAGCCCCTTATATGATAGGGAAAGCTGAATACAACTCCTTTTTCCCACACCGAGCACTGCTCACGTGGGCTTAGGAGCTGTGATGAGGTGTTAACTGCACAAGAGGTCATATAGCTACAGTTGTCTAGGATGCCCACCCTCAGGTCCTTCGACCCCCTCTGAGCCCCTGGACCAAGTTCTCATTTAATATTGTTTGGTACCATACGAACTCATGTCCTCATTCACGTCAGGTTCGCCATTTCTGTTTCAGATTCTTTCTCCAGGGCGCACTCGTCTGTCCGGTTCTAGGATGGCGGTGCTATTTGTTGCCCCGTATTCCTGCTTCCCAAAAAAGGGTGGTATCCATTCCTTGTTTCGGGACATTTTCTCCTTGATCGAAACGGGATGATGGGATGTCAGTTCTTACTTCCATGTATTCCTCCTCGAAACTCGTCACCTAGTCCGGGTCTCCATTATAGATTTAAGACATGGTTCCTGAAACTCTTCCCAGTGCCATATCATCATGAACACCGGTTAATTACACTGCTTCTATTGGGATATTCCAAGGGTTCCGGTCAGGGCAGCAACCTTCGGTCAGGGGATTAGTCACGTTGGACATCACTGGCATGTCTTGATGCTGGATCACGGACGTGTCTATCTTGGGTCTCTTATTATAGGGATTATCAAGGGAGCGGAAGCCCGAGGCAGCCCGAATCGAATGTGACAAATCGTATTCCCTAGGAATGTCTCTGATGTTTTCCTTATCTTCCCATGTTTAAGATAGGGTATGCTACAAGTTTAACATCCAACGGAGGCAGATTAGACTGATCAAAATGTAGAGACCCAAAGCTTGATGTACATGGGCATTACATTACTTTTTTTGAATACTTAATACATAACAAAAACAGACACCAAAGGACCGTAATAGTTTAGTGTCTTTGGAAACTCGGAATATAATCATCTAATCTTAGTGAAAGATCTTCAACATCTTCCATAAAGATCTTCCCTTTTCTTCTTACCTAATACCTTTCTTTATATCCTGGGGAAAAGAAAACATAAAAAGGGTGATCTCAAATGCTCAGTAAGGGTAATCATGGAGAAAATAAAACAAACCATATACATTTGAACATAAAAACATGAACATAATGTTTAAACATATAAAACTTGAGCAATGACATAAAACATAGTAGTACGTAAGGAATAGATCATAATAAAACATCAATCATGATAAAATAACTTGGAAATAAAACATTTAATTGTGGAAAAACAT
Organism: Viscum album; assembly: GCA_963277665.1. NCBI lineage: Eukaryota > Viridiplantae > Streptophyta > Magnoliopsida > Santalales > Viscaceae > Viscum > Viscum album. The sequence goes on along the minus strand of OY728136.1, from coordinate 1,500,619,269 downwards.
TAAGCACATGATATTATTTCTATATTAGCCAAGTCATTGCTTCCAAGACCATCATAGTGGACAAATTACCTTTCTGAATCGAGTTCACTCCTCATTCCAGTCCTGTAACACTAAACCAGATTAACTTACCATTCCAGCCATGTCTATCTCATGAGATATAAATCATTACCCAATGCATTGGATGGAGATATAGGTCCCACCCATCTCATAATGAAATCATTCTTACGTGTGCCACAAAATCAACATAAATCATTCATCATAACCCAAATAATAAAATGGGTTTCATAAACATCATCCCATCATAACATAATCCATATAAAAAATGGATATCATTTCATCATAAGAAAAATAATTTCATGTAAATAATAGAGACATTATACTTGAAACATAAACATTCTAAATAATGTCATCTTATATGGATAATAGTTTTGATAAAACACTTGAAATGAATTGTTGAGGAAAATATCCTTTCTTCTTCAAAATCATTTTACATTCACAAAATTCCATGCAATTTTATAAGAAAATTATTTTTTTGAAAATAGTGTTAAAATCTTGTAGAGTAAGCTTCATGAAAATGTGGCGTTATGAAACCGTAAAAATCCGTTCACGCCATATAAGTTAAAAATAACATTTTTCTCGTACTTTTGTCGGAAAAGTCAAAAAGTACCTCGTATGGTAATCAAAAGAAATATTCCTTAAATACCATGTAGTAAAAGTAAAAAATTGGTAAAAAAGGACTTTAAACATACATGAAAACAGTTTTATAAATCTTGGACATGGATGATAAATATAACCCTAGTAAATACTTACGTATAAGCAATATCGGATAGAAAACAATTGAGATTGCAACATTATCCCTTACCTTATGTCTGATATGCTTCGTATGTTTCCGAACCTCCTTTATAATGATTTAAATAATGTCATAGACTTATTAAAGAATCATATGCATTGTTACTATATCATATATGGTTCACTTATGACTTTATATTACCCGTTCATTTGTAAATTCCATGTTAAAGCAGCGTTTTGGGTAAAATCGTTTCATTTATCATACGAGTTTCGACTTGTTGTTCTTGATATTATTAATCGTATCCTGATTTACATAATTCCAGAATGTAAAACATGATTTATATATAATATATATTCAGCATATTAATATATACGATAGATCGATAAATGGAATGAAATACACCGTTCATGGAGACGGTAGGTCGTACGTACGCATGAACGCTGTTTTCGTTTCCTTATTGAATTGAATGGAATTAAGTAGATGTCATACATATATATACATAAATAAAGTATCATTATTATGTAATATTTTTCATTATTATTCATTATATATACTTTACAATCATTCATGAATGGTTATCATGGAGAAGGAATCTCATTGTGTTGTGGAGATGGTAGTCCGTACGTACGCACAAGCGATGATATCAATACCATGATCATGGAATTGTATTAAAGTGTATGTATACTATTTCAGAATCAATATCACTTTATAATAATCATATATAGTTATTCTCTACCCCAATATACCCATCCTAGTAAGGTGGTGGTGGAAAACAGATTACACCATGGCGTGGAGACGGTATTCTGTACGTACGCATGCGCGGTGATTTCATTTTCTGTAGGATTGGTAGAAGGTGAAATAGGGTTTTTTCATATTTATAATAACATATCAATATATAATTAATACTGAAGTTATTACTTTATAATGAGACAACTAAATAAGAATAAGTAGAAGAAGAAAGAAACATGAGAAAATTGGAAGAAGAGATTACCTATTCTTCGACGCACCTTCTTTAAGCTTCCTCTTAAGGAAGTAGAGTTAATCTTTTGAGAAGAGAAGAATCTACAGAATGTTTCTAGGGAAGTTTATAAGAGAAATGGGCAGGGGTTGGCCGAGATTCAAGGCTCAAATGGGTGTGAAGAGAAGTGGGAAGCGGCTCCCTTTTTATATGGGAGGAGAGGGGCACTTTTGGAAATCTCAAAAATATTAATTCCTAATAAATCTAAACCCACTTAAAAACCTCAAAAAATGACTCATATTCGAATCTTAGAAGATATAGGGTTTTAATCGCATCAACCAAAAAAATTAAGACATGTAGGGAATTTATTTTAAACATTATCAACTTGATTTATCCTTATTTAATCTATTAAATTTTATTTGTGGTAATAAGATTCTAAATGTTAAATTATTATAAATAATTACTTATGTGCTGTGAATTATTCATAATTAGATAAAGTATGACATTTTAGACTATAGAAATTTCAATTTATAATTTTTAAAGATTTTTGTGATTTTTAAACAATTTAATAATATGTTATTTTCATAAAATAAAAAAAGTGTCAATTTTGACACTATTCATTTATTTGAATTTAACTAAAATCCAAACAGATGATATATTCAAACTAAAATATTTAATAGGTTCCTAACATGTCATAGTAATCTAGAAAATTAGTGTATAACATTAAATAGTTTATATAATATTTATTTTACTATTTCTAAAACCATTTATTTGATATTTCTCTTAATAAAATAATTACTACAAAATTTTTGTATAATTATTACATATACTTATATGTTGCATAAAATTAAAAATAAAATACTAGTATTAATATAAATCTTATATATGTCATAAGAATAAATTTAGTAGTATTTAACTTCTAAAAACCCAAAATTTTAAAATGTTATATTTATTAAATTATGAAGGTGACAACTTTGACATCATATAAAATAAAATAATATAATTGTCATAATCACTTTTATAAGACTCCAAACGGTCATATATACGGTTATTTAATGCTTATGGTGTATATATACACTATCAATAAGTTTTTTTCAGGTTTATGATCCTTTTAATATGTATTACTATTTCAATAAAAACAATATTATTGGTTTTATAATAAATAAATAATTTCAGCATCATTAATGTATAAGCTAACAAGGTAATTAGAAAACTCTTAAAAATTACAAATAAATAACCATGGTAAATAAAAAAAATTTAGCTTTCAAATTAGTATTTATAACCGAATTTATATTCTATAAAACCTTATATTAAAAATACTTTAATTATTAAAGTTTGAGTGAGACATATTTCACTTTCTTTTGAATAAAATAAACTAAAGGTCTTAGTCACCTCCAAGTGGGTTATAATGGATTCCATTTAGATCCAAATATGACTTAAGACAAAATATAATCATCAAATTGTATTAAGACAAGTGTTAGGTTAATTTTATAATATTATATTTACCCTTAATCACCCGATTTAGCTTTTACTATGGTAAATAAAATTTACCGTAGTTACTATTCATAATGCCCAAAAATAAAAGGTAGTCTATTAATATAATTTAGACCCACTGATTCGAAATATGGAATCCATTTTTCCATATTCAATACACAGAAGTTTCAGAAATTAAATTAAAATTAATCTCATTGTCGAAAGAAAACATGTTTTTGTTTAAAACACTGCAAAAGATTGAATTGATTTATCCTACGAATTCAATGTAAAATAAATGATAATGACATACATTATATTAAATGTTAAAAATATATTATATTTATACTTTAAAACAATTCAATATTATAATCTAACCACATAAATTATTACGATGAAAAAAGTTGTTTTTAATTAAAATATATCGTGTTTTTACTATTTATTAAAATTTGAATGTTATCAGAATAATATGAAAAATTTATCCAAGGTAAAATTTTATATCCTGATTCCAAAGAATAATTTTATTTTATAAAATTTAACTTATAAACATGTCAAAAACTATATTTAATGTGGGTGCGCCATCAAAAGGTGGAAAGACTGCATTTTTTGAAAAATACTTATTTTACCCGAAAATTTTATTTTATTCTCATACCATGTTCTAGAAAATGATTAAGATGAATAATAATGTTATAAAATTTAAAATTTGGTTAATACTATTTATAAAAGCTAGTTCATAATAATTTTATAATAATATATCGTTATTTAGTGAAACCCGGTATTGCGTACAACACACGCTATCGAGGAAGGTCGTGATTGCGTGTAATGCAATCCAAGTCAGGGTGACGTGTAGTGAAAGACTTCTTTGTTGTTGAGTATAACAAAATACAACCATATTTCATTTATACATTAAAAAATATATATAATTAATGATTCATAGAATAATTTCTACAAAACGAACTTGAAATTGTGTGTAACATGACCCAAAAATAGTGTTGTGTATACTGCTAGCTAATACGGAGCTGCGTATAGCGCAAGATAATATTGTTGTAGCGTCAACGGAAGACATCAATGAAAATAAAAATAATAATTCTAATAAAATCTCAGGTTGTTACATTCTACCCTCCTTAAAATTAATTTCTCCCTTAAAATTCGTCGGGGTTATAAATGGTTTACTACTCGAAAATTTCTTTAATAGAAACCCACATCGTAAAAAGGAATACCAAAACTTATCTTTAAAAACTACAGTATAAAAAGTAACAGTTATCCAAATTAACTAATCACTAGGTTTCCACATAGGAGAACATATATGAAAATATAGATATGGAAGAGAAATCTAACCATGATGTTCTGATGGTGAGTGGTAGAGAACATGGCTATGAAAAAGCCATAAATTTGTGATGATCTAAGGTACCATTTGATTCATCAGATATAAGGACACCAGGACAATATTTTTGGTTTTCAAGATCATTTCCCTAAAGTTGAAAAATTTAATTACAAGAAATACTTACTTTATTTCGGTACAATATCACCGTTTTTCGTGCCTTGAACAATTTCCACTTCATCTCTTAAAGAAATGAAGTTGAATTTGTCTTCTGTGAAGTGTTAGTAGATCATACGATAGAATGATAGGTCATTCCATCTGTCTCAAACATAATGTTAGGAAAAGTTAAATACATAAGTCCATCTATGGTGAAATTAATCATATATGGCTCCTAAAATGGACTTATACTTCATCTATCATACCGCTTAATAAAATAAAACTAGTTTCTACTAATTAAGGACTTCCTATAGGACAGTGGTAGGCGATGAAGGCCTGTCGCACTTCAGTTGTGGGTTTGATTCCCATAGCCTTGTCCGACGCGACGGGTTGTCGCCTGTCCTACGAGTTTTCCTTTTTCTAAAACTATACTATTATAACATTTCAAAAATAATAAAAAAGTTTTAGCCTTAAACAATACTAACATATGTTCAACATAATCTATTCAAATCTTTAGGATTATCTAAAATACTTCTTTCCAAACTCACAGTATAAAGAGAAAGATTATTAAAAATTTCATATAACAAGCATGTGAATACCATCATTTATCCCTCATACATCTTGTTGGTCACACTCCAATCATGTGAATACCTTAATTATGTATTCTCTTGAAAAATGAATACCCATTGAACCTTAGTGAAAACATGAATGATGTCAAAAGATAACTCTTTATACATACCAAAATCCAAAAATTCTATATACTCAAACCATGATATAACTTTGTCCTTATATCAATCATGATCTCATGAATACTATCAAACATTTAATCTTCTCTTTATCCCTTCATTATGCGCATATAATCTTCTTTCCAAAATATTTGAATCACTTTTTAGGGTTACCGGTACCATTCAACATATACTTTCAAATACTTTAGGAAAAACAATAGTGTAACAATCCTTAGATGTGTCTTTATTCCATAGTACCATTACCTATACAACAGAACTCCTGATAAACATAAATCATTCCCCTACCTTCTTAAACCATTGACCAAGCTTCAACACTTCTTTAATCTCATATATCTTTTGAAGTCTCCTCATCATCATCCACATAAATACTATCCATATGACCATGCTTATTCTCTTCATGATATTTGCCCTTAGGGAATTGGTTTGCATAATGCCCATACATTCCACATTTAATACATCTAATCATTGTTGATGTCGTAGAAATATCATTATCCTTCTCCATGGTGTTAACTAAACCTTTTCCTTTGCACTTACTGGATTTGTGTCCTTCTTTTCCGCACCCAAAGCATCTTCCAGTTCCTTTGAAACATTCTCCTTGATGCATCTTCCCACATGATTTACAGGAGAGAAATTAAACTTTATTTCCTCTATGATCATGATGAAACTCCATCTTTCTCTTATTAGGTGAGTCGAGAAACATACCAAAGGTTAGATTATTGATCATATTATGAGATTGCTGATTAGGCATAATAATTATATGTGGACCTCCAGATCCAATTTCATTTGGTTGCTCAGGAAAAATATCATTCCATTGTGCATCATATCCTCCATTATCATGAATCTTTTCATTTCCAACCATTTTCTAAAACACAAAAAGAATAGTGTGAGAGGACAAGACCATAATCAAGGGGGATTAACTTCAAGATCCAACATCTTAGGTTAAATTATAAGGTTGTTACCATAATTCTAGGATGATAACCTATACTTATACTTAACCATAGGGACATCCCTAGACATACCATAGAAATATCTCTAGGGATCTCACTAAAGTTTTCGTATTCTAGTTTTAAAAGGATAACTAAACCTTTCCTCTAATACCAACTGTAGAGACCCAAAGTTTGACGTACATGGACATTACATTAGTATCACGAAATACTTAATACATAATAAAAACATACACCAAAGGACCGTAATAGTTTAGTGTCTTTGGAAACTCAGAATATAATCTTCTAATATTGGTGAAAGATCTTCAACATCTCCCATAAAGATCTTCCATTTTTTTCTTACCTAAAACCTTTCTTTATATCCTGGGGAAAAGAAAACATAAAAATGGTGAGCTCAAATGATCAGTTAGGGTAATCATGGAGAAAATAAAACAAACCATATACATTTGAACATAAAAACATGAACATAATGTCTAAATATCGAAATCTTGAGTAATGAAATAAAACATGGTAGTACGTAAGGCATTGATCATAATAGAACATCAATCATGATAAAATAGCTTGGAAATAAAACTTGTAATTGTGGAAAAACATTAAGCACATGATATGATTTCTATAGTAGCCAAGGCATTGCTGCCAAGACCATCTTAGTAGACAAAGTCCCTTTCTGAATTGATTTCACTCCTCGTTCCAGTCCTGTATCACTGAACAGGATTAACTTACCATTCCAGACATGTATATCTCATGAGATATAAATCATTACCCAATGAATTGGAGGGATATATAGGTCCCACCCATCTCATAATGAAATCAGTCTTACGTGTGCCTCAAAATCAACATAAATCATTCATCATAACCCAAAGAATAAAATGGGTCTCATAAACATCATCCCATCATAACATAATCCATATAAAAAATGGATATAATTTCATAATAAGAAAAATAAAACCATTTAAATAACTGAGACATTATACTTGAAACATAAACATGCTATATAATTTCATCTTAGATGGAAAATAGTTTTGATAAAACACTTGAAATTAATTCTTGATGAAAATATCATTTCTTCTTCAAAATAATTTTATTTTCCCAAAATGCCATGCAATTTTAAAATAAAATTATTTTGTTGAAAATATTCATAAAATATTGTAGAGTAATAATCATTAAAATGAGGCATTATGAATCTGTAAAAATCCATTCATGCCATATAAGTTAAAAATAACATTCTTCTTGTACTTTTGTTCGAAAAGTCAAAAAGTACCTCGTATGGTAATCAAAAGAAAGATTCCTTACATACCATGTAGTAAAAGTAAAAAATGGGTAAAAAGGACATTAAACATACATGAAAACATTTTTAAAAATCTTGTACATGGATGATAAATATAACCCTAGTAAATACTTACGTATAAGAAATCTTGGATAGAAAACAATTGAGATTGCAACATTATCCCTTACCTTATGCTTGATATGCTTCGTATGTTTCCGAAACTCATGTATAATGATTTAAATAATTTCATTGACTTATTACAGAATCATATTCATTGTTATGATATCATATATGGTTCACTTATGAGTTTATATTACCAGTTCTTTAATAAATTCCATGTTAAGGCACCGTTTTGGGTAAAATCATTTCATTTATCGTATGAGTTTCGACTTGTTGTTCTTGATATTATTACTCATATCCTGATTTACATAATTCCAGAATATAAAACATGATTTATATAAAATATATATTTATAATATGAATATATATGATAGATTGATAAATGTAATGAAATACACCGTTCATGGAGACGGTAGGTCATACGTACGCATGAACGCTGTTTTCGTTTCCTTATTGAATTGAATGGAAATAAGTAGATGTCATACATATATATATACATAAATACATTATCATTAATATGTAATATATATCATTATTATTCATTATATATACTTTATAATCATTCATGAATGGTTAACATTGAAAATGAATCTCATTGCGTTGTGGAGACCGTAGTCCGTACGTACGCACGAGCGATGATATCATTCCCATGATCGTGGAATTTTATTGAAGTGTATGTATACTATTTAATAATAAATATAACTTTAAAATAATCATATATAGTTATTCTCTACACCATTATACCCATCCAAGTAAGGCTGTGGTGGAAAACAGATTACACCACGGCGTGGAGACGATATTCCGTACGTACGCACGCGCGGTGATTTCGTTTTCCGTAGGATGGATAGAAGGTGAAATAGGGTTGTTTAATATTTATAATAACATATAAGTATATAAGTAATACTTATGTTATTACTTTATAATGAGACAACTAAAGATAAATAAGTAGAAGAAGAAAGAAACTTGAGAAAATTGGAAGAAGAGATTACCTCTTCTTCAACGCATCACATTTAAGCTTCCTCTTACAGAAGTAGAGTAGGTATTTTGAGAAGACCAAAACCTCCAGAATGTTTCTAGGGAAGTGGAGAAGATAAATGGTAAGGGTATGCCCAAGCTTCTAGGCTCAAATGGGTGTGAAGAGAAGTGGGAAGGGGTTCCCTTTTTATAAGGGAGGTGAGGGGTAGCTTTGGAAATCTTAAAAATATTAATTTATAGTAAATATTACCCCACTTAAAAACCACCAAAAATGACTCATATTAGAATATTAGATGACATAGAGTTGTAATATCATCAACCAATAAAATTTAGTCATGTAGGGAATTTATTTTAAACATTATCAACTTTATTTATTTTTATTTAATCTATTAAATTTTATTTGTGGTAATGCGATTCTAAATTTTAAATTGTTATAAATAATTACTAATGTGTTGTGAATTATTAATAATTAGATAATTTATGACATTGATAAATATATAAATTTAAATTTATAATTTTTAAATATTTTTGGGATTTGTAAACAATTTAATAATATGTTATTTTTATAAAATAACAATACTGTCAATTTTGACACTTTTCATTTATTTGAATTTAAATAAAATCCACAGAGAGGAAATATTCTAAATAAAATATTTAAAAGGTTCCTAACATGTCATAGTATTCTATAAAATTAGTGGATGAAATTAAATAGTACATATTATATTTAGTTTACTATTTTTAAAACCATTTATTTGATATTTCTCTTAATAAAATAATCACTATAACATTTTTTTATAATTATTGAATATACTTATTTGATGCATAAAAATAAAAAATAAAATACTAGGATGAATATAAATTGTATATATTTCATAATAATACATTTAGTCGGATTTATCTTCTAAAACAACCAAATTTTATAATGTTATATTTATTAAATTATGAAGGTGACAACTTTGACATCATATAAAATAAAATAATATAAGTGTCACAATCACTTTTATAAGGCTCCAAACTATCATATATTCGGTAATTGGATGATTATGGTGTATATATACACTAAAAATAAGTTTTGGTCAGGTTTTGGAGCCCTTTAATATGTATTACAATTTAAAAAAAACAATATTATTTATTTTTTACTAAATAAATAATTTCTACATTATTAATGTATAAGCTAATAAGGTAATTAAATAAATCTTAAAAATTACTAATAAATTACCATGGTAAAGAAAAAAAAATTTTATTTCAAATGAGTATTTATAACAAAATTTATATTCTGTATAAATTAATATTAAAAATACTTTAATTATTAAAGTTTGAGTGAGACATATTTCGCTTTCCTTTAAATAAAATAAACTAAAGGTCTTAATCACCTCCACGTGGGTTCTAATGGATTCCATTTAGACCCAAATATGAATTATGACAAAATATAATCATCCAATTATATTAAAATGAGTGTTAGGGTAATTTTATAATATTATATTTACCCATAATCACCCGATTTACCTTTTACTATGGTAAATAAAAGTTATCATAGTTACTATTCATAATGCCCAAAAATAAAGAGTGGTCTATTAATATAATTTGGACCCAATAATTCCAAATATGGAATCAATTTTTCCAAATTCAATACACATAAGTTTCAAAAATTAAATAAAATTAATCTCGTTGTCGAAAGAAAATGGGTTTTTATTTAAAACATTGCAAAAGATTGAATTGATTTAACCTACGAATTCAATGTAAAATCAATGCTAATGACATAAATTATATTAAATGGTAAAAACATATTCTATTTATAATTTAAAACCATTCAATATTATTATTCAACCACATAAATTATTAAAATGAAAAAATTTGTTTTTAATTAAAATATAGCATGTTTTTACTATTCATTAAAATATGAAAGTTATGAGAATAATATGAAAAACATATCCAAGGTAAAATTTTATAACCTTATTTAAAATAATAATTTTATTTTGTAAAATTGAACTTATAAACATGTCAAAAACAATATTTAATGTGGGTGCTCCATCAAAAGGCGGCAAAACTTCATTTTTTGAAAATTACTTATTTTACCCGAAATATTTATTTTATTCTCATACCATGTTATAGAAAATGAGTAAGATGAATAATAATGTTATAAAATTCAAAATTTAGTTAATACTATTCATAACGGCTAGTTCATAATAATATTATAATAATATATCGTTGTTTAGTGAATCTCAGTATTGCGTAAAACACACGCTATCGAGGAAGATTGTGATTGCGTGTAATGCAAGCCAAGTTAGGGTGATGTGTAGTGCAAGAATCGTTTGTTGTTGCGTAAAAAAATACAACCATATTTCATTTATACATTAAACAAAATCTATACTTAATGATGCGTAGAATAATTTCTACAAAACGAACTTGAAATTGTGTGTAACACGAGCCAAGGATAGTGTTGCGTATACTGAAAGCTAATACATTGTTTCATATAGCGCAAGACAATATTGGTGTAGCATACAACAAAAGACATTAATGAAATTAAAAAGAATAATTATAATAAAATCTCGGGTTGTTACACAGAACACCGACTAGAGTAGATCATATGGGTGTAACTCCTAGAGGGAACACTGATGTTGGGGAAAATGTGTGGTTACCTTCTCAGTTGTTGTTAAGGGGAATGGGGAATGAGAAAACGAGGGTCGAATGCTGACCATGTTCAAAACACAGGACCTAACTTGAAGTGTTTTCCATAGTCTTCTAGGGCGTTGGCCAAGGACGTTAGGTGAGCCGAGGCAGCATGGGACAAGGCCATTAGGGGGTCCCTTCAGACATGAATGACGATGAATATCTGAATGAAGGACATGAAAAACATGAGGTGGGGTGATCAAATGTTAGAACGGACGCGCGCGCCTGGGCGAAAGCATCGGAAAACTTCTACCTAGAATTTTACAATAACGTTCTATCGCATCAACTATTTCCTGAAATGATAACACATGATCTCTAATGTTTTCTAGATTTTTTCCTTGATACCAAATTCAAAGTCCCAAACCAGCACTTTAGAATTCAGTGCTGAAGACATGTTGTTTATTTTTGTTTTAAAAGATAACTTAAAAAATTTCTATAATTTTAAATTTCAAGGAACTTTTCCAGTCTCGGTTTTGGAGAATTATAAAAAGTATACAATTTATCATATTTGGACAACAATAAAATAAAATAACTAATTCTCTTCATGATCACTTCATGTGACATTTATGTTTTACAAAATTGTAAATAAACATTTATGTTTTAAAAAAATATGAACACTTAATTTATCATTTTTACAACATTTATTTAATTATACCATGATATAAATATATCATAATTTGATTTATATTATATGAATTTTTTTTGATAATTTAATTATCAATGATACTATTAAATTTTCTATATTATTATTCCTAATGGTCATATTACTATTCCAATGGTTAGGTTACTATTCAATCTATATAAGTTCCCTTAATCTTTGTAAATACCACTTATTTTATTATTTCTTTTTGGGAATAAAATTTTTATAGAGTTATCCATGGTATAAATGTGTTTTATAATATTTAATATAATTATATAAAGATAGATTCAATTGCTAACAGTCTAGTTTATTAAATTTCCTGTATATCATAATAGTATAAAGGGTCGACATGCCTGTATGTCTTAACATTAGTAATTAGTAAATCCTTAGGAATATTCAATTGATAGTTCATAGTTCATTATAATTTAACATTAATAATTTCATAACCATTTTATTATTTATGAATGTGACATGGTCGTACCACTCACATCTACAAAATTCACTAGTCATCACCATTTATTGTCATGCTAAAACAATATAAAAGTTTGTTTGGTGAATAACTAATTTAAAATAACAATCTAAATTCCATTTTTACACATTAAGAGGTCGAAACAATTTAAGGGGACCGATACAGAAAATAACTAGGGTATAATAGTTTAATTTTACCAAGGGTATTGAATTAAAAATCATTAATGTGTATTTTATAGGTAATTCATGGAAACTAGAGCGTTCGACATCAAAACACATATTATAAAAAATAATTAAATGAGTGATAAATACTATACCACCTATGATAATAATATTGAGGAATATGTTTCCAATATAGACGTTTAGTTTGATCTTTATCGAAAGAAAAAAATAAAAAAGACAATCTCCCTATAAATAGGGCTTATAAGCTCACACAAAAATTTCCTCATCAATAAAAATATAAATGAAAAAATTATCCTAAAGGGTGAATCGCATACCAAGAGATATCTAATGATATGAACATATGTCAAATCAGTATCTAAAAAAAGTATTTATCCAACAACCTAGCAATATGGGAGGACGATCTCTTCACCGGAGAAAATGAGAGGGCTTCCCCCTTGAATAAGAAAAGAAAAAAGTTTTAAAATATAAAACCCCTTAAGAGAAATAATGTAAAATTTCTCCAAATAATGGGGTTAAATTTTTTAGATTCATTGTTGGAAAAACATTGTGACAGTCGTTAAAATCCCACAATCTAAAGATGAAGCCCCCACAATTCATGCACATGGTATGGGAAACCCTATGAAAACTATGCTATATCTCTCTAATAAAAACAAAATATATTTTTAATGGGGATGTGGTATGGTTCTCATGGTTTTGGAATACCATGTGGACCACTTATTCTTAATCAAAAACACACATGGTAAATAGAAACCTTGTAGACAAGGTGGCATAATTTCTACTAATTGTGCAACCCAGGTATTTCTTACACTGGTCAGGGTCTGGGTTCCAAAAAAGCCACTTACATGATTGGTTCTTCCATATCCTTACAATGAATTCATTATACGTAATAAACATAGAGTTTTTATTTAAATAAAATCATTTACACCTCATAACAAATTGGGTTCTTACATTATTCCCCCCATAAAGGAACTCATCCCTGAGCTTCCCTTCGAAGGGTTGTAGAATAATGTCTCAGAAGTACTCTAGCCACATGTGTTGTACGTAAAAATCACGATCACAAATATCATATTATAAGAGGATATGCTAAAATATATTCCACACTAATTGTACATACTATCATCAAAGAATATTTGTTATTTGGTCAAAAATACATATAGGATACACCTCTAAAGACACTTCATCATCTAACTTGATATCCTCAGGATCGTAAGTATGAAACGATTCAGCATGATAATGAAGAAACTTTGAAATTTGAATGATTTAAAGCATTTAATGGTACGTATAAGGTTATAGAAACTGATATCCTACCAAATAGATTCTATCCAATATTTCAAAAGGCCAAAAAAACATAGCTACTTACATTGCCTCTATATCTGTCTATGCCCAAGTCTTGGTGATACATGAAATAAAATATTATCCTTGAAATGAAACTATAGATGGTTTCATTGGGGATAAACATAAAATTTCTATCTATAATTAATATAGTGCACCCAATTAATGAATATTTATAGTTACTTAAAAGTCTCCTAAACAAGATGAGGACCTAGTAACACATCCTATTATTCCTCTAAACAATATAACAGTGAATAGAACAACCTACAATATAATGCCTCATATGAATCTATCAGAATTTTTTCTTAAAAGATATTATTTTAGGGAAAATAAAAGATAAGTACATGATTCACCAAAGAACCATCGATGTAAAAGATTCATTCTTAGAACAAGTCCGGAAATACTTTTATAGTCTGATCTTACATGCGATCAGTCTAATGGTGAAAAGATGTTCTCAGAATGAACCTGTATACCCAAATCTCTCAATAAAACCCACTAGAACCTTGAGGTGAAATAAAAATACCTATTATAAATGATAGTTTGAGGGACCCCATGTATCCATAAAATATCATGAACATAAATTTCTCTTATCCCATACAATGATAAAGTATCTCAAATAAGAATGTAGTGGGATGAATTCTTCTATCAGTCCGGAACTATCCAAAAAGAACCACTGCCTTTAGGCAAACTCTATAAACTAGTCACAATATCCCTCATGATATCATCCCATTTCAATTAAATGACCCTTAAAGGCTGTAAAAATTTAGCAGTACACTGGTGTTTTTCCATCATCTATGGATAGGGGAAACACTTAGTGTTAAAACCTACTATATGATGTTTCATACATTAAAACTAATACTAGAAACAAATATCATGATACATCTTAGAGATTACTAGATACCCTTCCCATTGAGAAGCATTAGATTCTCACATCAGTTTCTATCCAATATCTATAGGAACCCATATATTCCCATATATACATAGGATGTTTCCTATATAGATGGACCATTCTGTAAGAGGGTTCTCATATAAAATAGTCTCTAGTATCACTAAACCATCAGGGTTTCAGAGAAACCTTATATTAGCTCTCTCCAAAGTAAATATGTCACCAATAATGATCTGACTGCATACTATCCATGATGGTCCAGAACCTCTATGTGAATCTCATAAAACAGGGCCATAATATGTCACTTTATAGAGGACTCATGTACTATCTATGTATGAGTCCTCCTACTCGTAGGACCAGAAACAATATTTACCTTCATGGGACTATGGAATGTCTTGAAGTAAAAATGACTATATGTATTGAACCCACCTACTCTTATTTAGGTTCATGTCACTCTATTTGAATACATACCTACGTCTTATTTGTTATGTAACCACAAAAAAACCCCTCATAGATTTTAGTGCCTCTAAGAATAGAAGGTGTGAATAAAGACATCCAAATTGAGATAATGCATCATGTAATTCTACTCATAATGTTATATCTACTGTGGCTTGTATGCAATTATGTGATATTCCTGCATCACAACTAATACTAGATTGACACATCATGTATCACAATACACTGTACAAATTATTATCAGCTATGGAAGAATTATGATCAACATAGAAGTCAATTTCCATTTTAAATATGAAAATTCACTCTTGTGTGATTCCTACCACAAGAACATCATACCCTTTTTAGTTATATCATTAAGAGGATACTCGATGCATGATAAGTCCCAAATTACGATAAAATCTAGCTATCGCCAATAAACCATGTATTTCAAAAGATATTCTTGAGATGCTCTTAGGTAAATATAGTAGTCACATTCCTTGGGTAAACTGAAATTCTGGAATATGAGATAATATGTCTTCTGAAGTGTACCTTATCGATCCAAAAGTGTATTTTTTCAATCTTAGCATTAATATGTTGCTATCTCAGTATAATTATAATGATATCTAGATGTATGGAATAGTCAATTTGAGTATAATAATACACTAATATTTCAAATTTTAATAATAATATAAATGTTCCCAAAAATATGTTGAAAATCCGATTTAAAAAATAAATGTAAACAATCGGCGTGTTCATGAAGTTGAATCTAAAGTGACTTATATGGTATATCTAATGGTATAACATGTAATTGGTGATGAAATGGACTCATATTAATTTTCATGAAATATCATACTCCTCTTTGATGGTCAAAGTGGTCATCTATATGCGGTATGAGATTCTAGGTCTTCTTAGCAGGATTATTCGACATCTATTAATCCACACAATTAGTGAGGGTTCCATCCTCCTTCTTGGAGAAAAGGGCTTGTGAAACCCTAGGATAAGTACTAAGACATATATAACTCTTTTCTTCATAATCATATAACTACTTATTGAGCTCCTAAAACATAGTAGTATTGATACTCTAAGGAGGAATAGATACCAGTTCAAATCCTGGTACTAAATTGGTAGTAAATTATACCTCTATCTTATGAGGTTGTACGGATAAATTATCAGGGAATACATCCATAAAATGATCTACCATAGGATGAAATTTATTATATTGAAACCCCTAATTATCCATATGATGTATAGAAATCTAGGTGGTCACTCCACCATGAAAAAGATTCTCTTTTCCATCTCTACATTATTAGATATCCCACTCATACTTTTGAGTATATGTACTGTTGTATGGTGAAGGTAAAAACACACTTCATTGATATAAATTCAAATAGGCATGATAGGGGAATAAATAGTCCATCATAATAATAAAATCAACTCTCTTCATCCCGAGGAAGAATAAGTCCTACAAGAACTGACGGATGACTTCCTCAAGGGGGAATTCGTTTCATTGGTAAAAAATATCTGAAAATATACCCAAGGGGGGGGGGGGTAAATTTTCATAATGACATAGAAATACTCAATGTAAATCCCATGGATTTCCACAATAGCTAATGAGATAATGGAATGGAAAGTACCCATATTGAATAAGGTAGGAAAGATAGTAGAGGATAATAGAATTGTATGTTTATCATTACATGTCCTAGAACCCTCCTCATTTTGTATAGGCCACACTGAATAAATATATTATGATCTAGGACCCTGTGATGAAACTGGACTACCTTGGGTGGGTACACCCTACTAGAACCATGTATATTAAACAAGGCTACCCTTACCGTAAACAAATCCACTTACTCTAAATCCATTAGTACAATAGAAACCATCCTAGTGAGGTTCTCCTAACCACACTCTCTAAGGTAAAGAAGATATGGATCCTCTCCCACTAGGAATAGATGGGAAGGCCCAAAAAATGATGAAAAGACTCCAAATTTCCATAGCTATGGAACTCAAAGTGGTATATGGGAAGTTTTTTAATTATTCCCATGCTTCCCACATTGTGGAAAACCCATGTCACTATCAGTAGGTGTCAACTGGTCACCGCTTCTCCCACATACAACCACAACGATTCATTTCCAACCACTAGTTAGACCACTAACCTATCATGGTTCTAAACCTCCATGACACACACTAGCTACTTACTATAGCACTCTCTAAAAGATGATACCCAAGATTACTATATCATACATGGTAGTCAACCAAAAAATGTTTATACCAAATATCAAATAAGTTTCTGAAGAGCACCCAAAAAACATATCTCTTTCACACTCACATTAGCAGTATATACAATCATAAATCAATGAAGGTCTATAAAATTAGATTATTATTCCATAATGTCCATGGAACCCCACTGTAGCTTCATGAAATTTTTTTCACAATTATATATCATGGTATCAGTGAATAAAAATTTATAGAATCTAGTTTGGAAGTACCTTGAAATCACATCATGATACTGACCTTCCATGTTAATAATATTCCACAAAAAATTCGTGGATCCTTGAAGCATATACATAGATATATTAAAACTCCTATAATTATTTTTTTTCAATTAAAAAAATAGATTATCTTTTCTCAGTCCACAAATATGCTACATGGGGGGCACAATTTCCTAAAAAATAGTTGGATGCTACTATTGAAACTCCCACACCAATTGTCCCATAAAATGTTCGAGTCATGGTGCTCTGTGTATACTATTCATATGTTGTAGAAACTACCCTTGAAACTGAAAATCACCAAATGTAGTAGGGATAAAAATAGGTTCCACATGTTGTACTACCAGAGGTATCATTAGTGGCTCAGGGGCCCCCACCTCTGGAGCATTTTTGTAACCAACCTCTTGGTTCATGGCCTAGGGAAATCATCACAGAATATCTCTAAAATTTCTAATAACACACCTTTGATAAGTTCTAATAATGGTAATGGACACATATATACTAGTATTATAGTTAATGTCATACCAAAATTAATGCATCACCCTTATTCCTACTCCAAAATCCTCATTTGGGTGATTGAATCAATCAAATATAAAAATAGATACACTACCTACTACCTATAGTCAACATCAGGCCTCTGGATTGATATATGTTTCACTATAAGGATCTTGATATACAGAGCATCAATTTCAATGTAGAGTGTAAAAAACATTAAATTTACAATTAAATCTTTATTTAATGGTAAAAATTCATTTATGAACTCTGTTTCATTCAATTATACTCAAATTTATATAAAAAATATCATTAAATGGTTGATCTATACGGATCACCACCATCAATTTATGAGTTCTCATACACATTATAAATTTTTTTGGTGTCCATTTTATCATATCCACATACTTATCAAGTCTCTACAACAAAGGTTAGCACAGTTCATGGAAATCGTGATAAATAAACAAAAAGTTCTACATGAAATGAACACAGTAAGTAAACATGACATGGAATAATGCATGGAATATAAATCCTAATGTTTCAATGAGGGTGTATGATTCGAAATTTCCATATCATTCTAGTACATAAATAAATATATAATCTTCAATCATAATAATAATCATTACACAACATGTGAGCTACCCTATAGTAGAATCAAATCAACAGTAATAGGCATAAACTTTAAAGTCATATCACATCTGAGGTAATAGGTATTTTCCCCATACATGGGTTATCTAATACTTGAAACTTTTTTATTACCAAACCATGAATCATCCTAGTACCATTTCCACCTTCCAAAAATAATAATGAAAGGAAAAAAAATTATACCACTTTGTGATGCCCTGACATAGATTCTAGTAAACGGTGCCCTGATTCAGTGGATCACATGGCCTCAAATGCACCTCCCTATATGCTAGAGGTTGCAGAATAGTAGCAAGGGTCCATGTGGTATAGTTGGGAGACAATATTCTCATGATCAGATAACCACAGAGGTGAAATTAATATGAAAATAATTGAATCACAATAAATTATATAATGTATAATGAAAAGAGTCAAATATAATAAATAACTAACAAAAACAATATACAATATCATATAAAAATTGATGTAATGTCATATATATATCATAAGGGAAAATGAAGTTTTGTACATAGGAATTCAATACAATACTTGTATAAAAATGAAAAAAATACTATATCCAATAGCATCATAATCCATATCAATATCATGTTCTTCCCCGCTCCCATTCAATAAACCAATCAATTATCAAAATTTGGTTCTTTCCCTATATAAAGACCCTTAAATTTCAAGGAATTTTTTTTAATTTTCTTTGAAATTTTACAAGAGCGCAGTTTCTAACGGCACCTGATTACGAGGTCCGGTGTGCCCGGAATCATTTTTCGAAGTTTGGCTCGGGTACGTTCACTGAACGAACGAGCGGGCTCTTTCTAACTTTTGAACCAGTGCTCAGAATCGAATTCCGAGGGCACCGATGGAATCACAGCTCCGGTAGTTTCAAGAAACTCCTTTTCCGGAGTTGCGTTTTCTCGGGTGTGGTTTTTAATTTTTGTGGTTAATTTAAGAAATAAAATAAAGGTGGTGTAACACTTTATTTTATTTCACAAAAATCCACTTAATGCCACTTAAGCTAAGTTAAGAGGATAGGTTGGAACCCAAAATATCCTACCCACTTGGTAGGATATTTGTGAGGTGGGGCCCGAACGAGCCCCACCATTTCTTCCCTCCTAAGTAACGCACCCGCAACCCCCCTATTTAATGAAAGTCAACCGTGTGTTTTTTTGGTTAAGAAACGCCCCATTAAATTGGGCGGTTAAATTGTTACAATTAATTCATCGAATTAATTGTTCATTTCTTATCTTTGAATTTCAAATCGTTGGCATGGGAATAAAATAATACCAACAATTTTTGTTAAGGAGTTGCTTGTTGAGAGGATTTGGAGAAACTCTAAAGCATGAAGATATTCATCTTTCTTCGCGAAGAACGCGAAGAATGCAAAAAACGACAGCCTTCGACGAAGGACGACGAATAACGCCGAACCCTCGGAGATCAACGACGCAACGCCGTGTACCGCAACGCCAACAATCCTCCTTCTGCGACATTTCTTCTGCGACGTTCCTTCACCACGACAATCTTCGATCAACAACCGATTGAGGTAGGGGATTTCAGTTCTTTTAATTCTTTGTGAATTATATCCTCGACATGGTTTCTTTTGGTGCATCTTAAATCTGTGTGATTTTAATCCTCAGAGTTTGTCTACGCAACGCCGTGTACCGCGACGACAGCGACACCCCTTCTATGATGCGAGGATCCTCTTCTTCCGCGAAGGTTAATTCTGTGACAAACTCACGTTCGATGACAACGTTGAGGTAGGTGTTTTTTTTCTTTTTAATCTATGTGATTATATCTGCGGTTTGTTTAAATGATTGTTGTGAGACTTTTAAAATCGTTAACATAGTGGGTGCGAACAAATGAACAAGTCTGAACCCACCGCCCTTTCGTTCTTGGTGTGCGGAACAGTGGATGCCGAAAAAACAAGCCGTACGGGTGATGTGAGGTCCTCGCAGTGAAAGACGGGCCCCGGGAGGGCCTTTGGCGAAGACGGCACACAATTCCGACCACCAGAACTCGTCCGGCGGTCCGCGGAGCAGCCCACCGGCGGCGGCGCACGGCGCGCCGCCGGGAGGAGCCGCCGCGGCTCAAGCCGTGGCAGCAGGGCGCGGTCCCGCGACCGCGCAGGACCGGAGGGGGACGGGACACAGTAGCCAGTCGCGTCCGCTAGTAAGGGCGGCCCCACGCGGAGCCGTGGGTCCTTCACGCGGGGGCAGCGCGCCCCCCGCCCACGTCGCTCGGCCGTAATGGCCGAGCCGACCTGCGGGCCACCCAGCCAGCGCCATCCGGGTCGCGCACAGGCCGGGCCGCGCCGCGCCGGCCGGGACAGGTCAGACCCGGACCTAGGTCGGGCCGACCCAAGGGTGGTTGGGCCAGGTCGGTCCGGGCCCAGACCCCCCTTTTTCGAACCCCTTTCGGTCTTTTGCCCATATCTTGGGCTATGGACCTCCGATCGACGCACCGTCAGTGGCGATGCGATCCTTGGATCGAGACGGTCATTTCGACATATTACACTCAAGGTTTTTGAGTACTTTGGGTTCATCCGGGTTGGTTCGTACACAAAACCAACCGGGCCCTCGGAGCGGAAACACTCATAACATGAGCTCCGGACGCCCGATTGACGTACCGTCGACTTTGATGGATTCCTCTAAGTGAGACGGATATTTTGGATTACTCCGCCCAAGGTTTGGACATAGGTGGAGGACGGTCGTGTTGGTTTTGACTTAAAAAACCAACCGGGCCCCTGGGACGAAAAAGCCAATAACTCTCAGACCAGGCGTCTGATTGACTCGCCGTCTGTGGCTTTGAGTTCCTCTTGACGATACGGATCTTTTGGATACATCACCTATGGATTATGTGTCAGTTGATGTATTAGCCTCTCGGCTCGTGGAGCGGACCCTCCCGAACAAGCTTGATGTGTGCTGGAAACCTAGAGTTGGCTGCGACTGCGACGACGACGACTGTGCAGAGATCCTCAGTGGATTCGACGGCGACGACTACAGCACTCAGCGATCCTACGTGGATCAGTGCTACAGATCTTGTGTGTGTCCGATCTTGTGTGGGTCAGCGCTCAGCGGTCCTGTGTGGGCCAGCGCCTACAGATCATGTGTGGGTCATATCCCGTGTGGGTCATTGCGGGGGATAGTACCTATCGATCCTTTGTGGGACCGACGACTTAGATGAATCAGTGGATATATTTGATCATCTTTATCGTCATACGAAGAAGTATACATGTGTGAGTTGAATCCTGTTTTTCTGTCTTTTGTGGATTGTGTTGTGCTATCCTGTGTGGATTTCATTTTGCTTCCTGTGTGGACTGTGTTGTATTTGAGCTCGGATGTCGGAGCAGAACTGGAACTGGTGACTTAGGTATATGTATGGGCATATACCTAAGTAGTGTTGGATGTTACTTTGTGATTGTATCTTTCCTTTTTGGATTATCCTTTGTAGATTCTGGGAGACCTTCGGGGGTCTCAGGGTCCTTACCGAGTAGCTTATACTCACCCCTGCACGGGCTATGCCCGCACTACGTTGTGTTGGTTGCAGACGACGGACAGTGCTGATCGTGGTTGTGACTTGCGGAGTAGGACGGTACCTGAAGGTGGGCCACTGGGCGAGACATACTTGGAGCGGACGGCTGGACCTGAGGAGCTGTGGAGGTTACCTGTACTCACCCTTCAGGTGGGACATCCAGTGGATGGCTCGATGCTACGGCTTTACTTTTCAGTTGTTGTTTTCCCTTTCTAGTTGTACTTTACTTTCACTTTGGGTTTGTATTCTGGCACACTTACTTTTCCGCACTTACTGTTGTACTCAATTTTTACTTAGTGTTTACTTCTACTGCTTGCTTGCTCTGTGGTGTTTGTTTACTTGAAGAAGGCAATGCCTTCCCTTTTTATCGGTATTTACGCCTTGGTGCTAGTCGCCAGCCCCTGGCCTATGGAAGGCGGGCTTGGGGTAGTCACGACACGGGCCCCGAGGACGGGTCATGGAAAATTGGTATCAGAGGAGTTCGGTTCTACCGCACAACATTAGACTCTAATCTATTTTTTCTATGTGAAGCAATAGTGTTAAGAATATTGGGTGTGGTTATCAGTCCAGGGAGTCCAGTGTTGGTGCGGCGACCGACGTATCCGTACACCAGGACCCTGACTTCTGATTTCCGACTTAATGCACGAAAACATTGATTGCTTGTGTGTTTCAATTTTTATTTGTGATTACTTTGTATCAGCTCACCAGGTATAATGTTCTGACCGTGGCGCACCTGTCTCTTTTTAGGATGACCCCATGATGACAGCCTGCTAGGGTTCCGACAGTTGTGCATGACGACAGCCCACCGAGCGACGAGGCCTCGGTACAGGGCCCTTTGACAGTAGAGGCACCGGCAGTACCTCTACCCGCCGGGCCACTGATGCTACCAGCCCTAGCCGTTGATGATGCATGTCACCTTAGTGCACTACACGAGTTCCAGTGTCCGCGACCGCCCAGGTTCTGCGGGGATACGGACCCCCAGGCAGCCGAGGATTGGCTGGAGGCAGTGGTTCGAGTATTCAGGTTAGTGAGGACACCAGCATACCTCATGGTGATCCTCGCAGCGAGCCTACTACACGCGAAAGCAGGCAGATGGTGGAGCTTGATACTCCAGGTGCACGATGAGGAATATATTATTTGGTCGGACTTTGAGAGCCTCTTCCGCTCGGAGTTCATCCTAGCCACCCTCCGTGCGGTGCGCATCTAGGAGCTTCTTCAGCTGCGGCAGGGCAGCTTGACGGTCGCCGAGTACTCGACGAGATTTACCGATCTCTCACGCTACTCGACAAACATGGTATGAGACCCATTCTTCCAGGGTCGTAACTTTGAGTAGGGATTGAGGCATGAGATCAGGACATCACTGATCTCCCGTATCATTCCGACCCAGGAAGGAGTGCTGGAGTGAGACCTTTTGATCGAGAGATTCCTTGCTAAGCCTACTTCAGCAGCGAGGCCTACCGCATGAAGGCATGTAGCAGAGTCTTCTGCAGCAGGCAGTCGACGGATGACTCATGGGCCTAGGCAGACCAGACCCTCAGGAAGATGACCTCAGGACACTGGCTCAGCTGTGTGGGGAACCCAGCGTTGGGCCAGTCTTTCGAGACGCAGACAGTGCTACGCATGCGGCGGGCAGGGCCTCATGGCTCGTGACTGCCCGACCCGCCATGCCGAGGATCAACAGACAGTTGAGGGGCCACCCAGGCAGAGGCAGAGGGTCGATCGTGGCGGTCTGTAGGGAGCAGGCAGATGAGGAAGAGGAGGTGGCCGAGCAGCAGGTGTTGGGCGACGCTTGGAGGCTCTACCACCACCACCACCAGGAGTTCCACCCTGACAACAGGGAGCTGGCGGGTAGAGACAGGCACAGCCCTAGGCAGCAGAGGCCTATGACCACGGTGCGCCCGAGATGATTCGAGGTACTATCTTTGTCTATTCCACCCTTTCTGTAGTTCTTATAGACATAGGAGCGACTCATTCTTTCATAGCCACTACCCTTGTTCGGAGCTCAGAGATTCTGACAGAGCCGTTGGCTCGATCCTTACGGCTAGAGACTCCTACGGGAGCAGACTCAATGATTACACACTGGTGCCGGCAGTGTGAACTTACTCTAGGGGGAGAGATATTCGGCTGGGATCTTCTTTTCGCGGCGTCGAGGACTTACGACGTCATCTTGGGCATGGATTGGTTATCCACAATCCATGCTCAGATTGACTGTTTTGGGCACAAGGTGCGATGTGTGTGCACCAACAGGAGCAGATTCACCTTCACCGGCGAGAAGGGAGCCTTTGCAGCACAGGATGGACTCTCATGGAGGAGAGGACAGCCCATCACTCATCAGTTGGATAGACTCATCCTAGGATCAGGTGATGTGAAGAGTCCTAGTTTTCCTGCAGTGGTGGATCAGTATGCGGACGTCTTTCCCGACGACGTTCTAGGACTACCTCCTCGCAGATAGGTAGACTTTTATATTGATCTGTACCCCGAGAAAACCCCAATATCCACTCCAGCATATCAGATGGCTCCTGTCGAGCTTTGAGATATACGGTTACAGTTGGAGGATTTGCAGGGCAAGGGATTCATCCGACCCAGTGTTTCACCCTGGGCTTCCCCGATATTGTTCGCCAAGAAGGCGGATGGGAGCTTGCGACTTTTTGTCGACTATCGTCGCCTAAACCAGGTGACAGTGAGGAACAAGTATCCTCTACCGAGGATTGATGACCTCTTCGATCAGCTCACGGGAGCACGGTGGTTCTTGAAGATAGACCTCAGGTCAGGCTATCATCAGCTCAGAGTTCGGGACGAGGACGTGCATAAGACGACCTTCAAGTGTCGGTATGGCCACTATGAGTTCTTGGTTATGCCCTTTGGCATAACCAATGCTCCCGCAGTGTTCATGATCCTCATGAACAGGATCTTTCAGCCATACCTCGATCGATTTGTCGTAGTCTTCATCGACGACATTTTGATATACTCGATGACTGAGGAGGAATATGCCTACCACTTGCAGGTTATACTAGACACACTCCGAGAGCACCAGCTTTATTGAAAGCTCTCGAAGTGTCAGTTCTGGTTACGTGAGGTCCACTTCTTGGGGCACGTCATCTCTGAGGTGGTTGTTGCAGTGGATCCTGTGAAGATCGAGGCAGTTCTAGCTTGGGATCCACCTAGGAGCGTGACAGAGGTGCGGAGTTTCTTGGGACTAGCTGGATACTATAGAAGATTTATGCTAGACTTCTCCAGAGTTGTGGAACCACTCTCAGCTTTGAGAAAGAAGGGGAAACCCTTTGTGTGGTCAGACAGATGTCAGCCGATCTTCCAGGAGCTGAGACAGAGATTGACCAGCGCACCTATCTTGAGGTTGCCGGAGGAGAGAGTAGGGTACGTAGTTTACTGCGATGCATCGGGGACCGGACTCGGATGTTTCCTGATGCAGGAGCAGGCGGTGATCGCCTATGGATCACGCTAGTTGAGGCCGCATGAGCAGAACTACGCTACTCATGACCTGGATTTAGCAGCAGTGGTCTTCACTATGAAGACATGGCGACACTACCTGATGGGAGAGCGCTTTACAGTCTTTTCTGACCATCAGAGTCACAGGTAAATCTTCTCTTAGAAGGACTGGAACCTAAGACAGCAGCGATGTCTCGAGTTCCTCCAGGAATATGACATTGAGATAGTCTATTCTACTGGGAAGGGGAACGTAGTAGTCGATGCTCTCAGTAGGAGGATGGGCATTTAGGTACTTGAGGAGGCGACAGAGCAGCTAGCCGCTTTGTAGATATCCTTCATGGATAGAGATGCAGCATCCTTCCTTCAGTCTCTCACAGTCACCCCTCCACTACTGCAGCGGATCAGAGAGGCACAACATGGGGACACTGACTGTGAGATGCGGCGTGTACAGATATCCTCAGGAAAGGCACCTGATGGATTCTCCATAGGAGGAGAGCACGACTTCCTTTTCAGAGGACGTACCTTGGTACCAGTTTCTTTACGGGAGGGGGTGTTGAGGGAGTTTCAAACTTCCCCTTTGGCGGTACATCCTGGAGTGGCGAAGATGTACCAGGATCTCAGGAGACAGCACTAGTGGCCGGGCATGAAGAAGGCCGTGGCAGAGTTCGTTTCTCGATGCCTCACCTGCCAGCAGCTGAAGGCAGAGCACCAGGTACCAGCAGGCTTGGTACAGCCCTTGGAGGTCCCGAAGTGGAAGTGGGACGACATATCTATGGACTTCGTGACTAGACTTCTGCGCACTTCTAGAGGTCATGACTCCATTTGGGTTATTGTCGACCGACTCACCAAGTCGGCACACTTCTTACCCATCAGAGATAAGGGCTCAGTGGAGAGCTTGGGACACCTCTATGTTCAGGAGATTGTACGGATTCACGGTGTGCCATCATCTATCATCTCTGATCGAGATGCTCTCTTTACTTCCCAGCTTTGGAAGGGGTTGCAGGAGGCGTTTGGGATGCAGCTACGTCTGAGCACCGCCTTCCACCCTCAAACGGATGGTCAGATAGAGAGGACTATTCAGGCTCTCGAGGACATGATCCGTGCATGTGTCCTTGACTTTGGTCGCAGCTGGGAGGACCACCTACTCTTGGTGGAGTCCGCGTACAATAACAGCTACCACCCCACCATCGGGATGGCACCATACGAGGCGTTGTACGGCCGACCTTGCAGATCTCCTCTGTGGTGGACAGACCATGGGGAGTCGGCACTTGTGGGACCAAAGATGGTCCAATCCATGACAGAGAAGGTCTAGGTCATTCAAGAGCGGATGAGGATAGCTCAGAGTCGGCAGAAGTCTTATACTGACAGGAGACGGAGGCCACTGAAGATCGAGGATGGCGACCACGTCTTCTGGCGGGTCTCACCTCGAGGATGATTATGGAGATTTGGCCGAGGCAGCATGTTGTCTCCACGCTTCATCGGACCATTCCAGGTCCCCTACAGGATTGGCGAGGTGGCTTATCGCCTGGCTTTACCGCCTCAGTTGCATCGGGTGCACGACGTCTTCCACGTATCTCAGCTGAGGAGATACGTGCATGACCTGACGCATATCATTGACCATGGGGAGCTAGACATTGATGATGGGACGACGTTTGTGGAGGTCCCAGTGGAGATCGAGGATCTACAGGAGCGGGTCCTACATGGACGATCGATTCCTTTAGTGCGCATCAGATGGTAGCACTAGAACCTCCAGGAGAGCACTTGGGAAAGGGAGGCTCAAATGCGTGCTTAGTACCCACATTTCATTCCCTAGTTTATGATGTATCTTTACGGGGACGTAAATCCCTGAGGTGGGAGTGATGTAAAGACCCGTAAATTACAAGGAAATTTTTTTTAATTTTCTTTGAAATTTTACAAGTGTGCAGTTTTTGACGGCACCTGATTCTGAGGCTCTGTGTGCCAGGAATCATTTTCCAAAGTTTGGCTCGGGTACGTTCAATGAGCGAACGAGCGGGATTTTTCTAACTTTTTAACCATTGCTCAGAATCGAATTCTGAGGGTATCGATGGAATCGCAGTTCCGGTATTTTCTTAGAAACGCCTTTTCCGGAGTAGCGTTTGCTCGGGTGTGGTTTTTAATTTTTGGGGTTAAGTTAAGAAATAAAATAAAGGTAGTGCAACACCTTATTTTATTTCACTTAAAGACACTTAAAGCCACTTATGCTATGTTAAGTGGATAGGGTGGAACCCAAAATATCCTACCCACTGGGTAGGATATTTGTGAGGTGGGGCCCACACGATCCCCACCATTTCTTCCCTACTAAGTAACGCACCCGCAACCCCCTCTTTAATGAAAGTCAACAGTGCATTTTTCTAGTTACGAAACGCCCCATTAAATTGGGCAGTTAAATTGTTACAATTAATTCTTAGAATTAATTGTTCGTTTCTTATCTTTGAATTTCAAATCGTTGGCATGGGAATAAAATAATACCAACACTTTTTGTTGAGGAGTTGCTTGTTGAGAGTATTTGGAGAAACTCTAAAGCTTGAAGATCTTCATCTTTCTTCGCGAAGAATGCGAAGAATGTGAAGAACCCCTGCCTTCGACGAAGGGAGATGAAGAATGACGAACCCTTGGAGATCGACGATGTGACGTCGTGTACCGCGACACCGACGATCCTCCTTCCGCGACGTTTCTTCAGCGACGTTCCTTCCCCGTGACAATCTTCGATCAACAACCGATTGAGGTAGGGGATTTCGGTTCTTTTAATTCTTTGTGAATTATATCATCGACAAGGATTATTTTGGTACATCTTAAATCTATGTGATTTTAATCCTCAGAATTTGTCTAAGAAAGGCCTTGTACCGCGACGACAGCGACACCCCTTCCGCGACGCGATGATCATCTTCTTCTGTGACGGTTAATTCCGCGACAAACTCACGTTGGATGACAACGTTGAGGTAGGGGTTTTTGTTCTTTTTAATCAATGTGATTATATCCTCATTTTGTTTAAATGATTGTTGTGAGACTTTTAAAACCGCTAATGCGGTGGGTGCGGACCAACAAACAAGTCTGAACCCACCGCCCTTTCGTTCTTGGTGTGCGAAAAGGCGGACGACGACAAAACAAGCCACACGGGCGATGTGAGGTCCTCGCAGTGAAGGGCGGGCCTCGGGAGGGCCTTTTCCAAAGTCGGCACACAATTTCGACCACCGGAACTCATCCGATGGTACGCGGAGTAGCCTGCTGGTGCACCTCGCCGGCATGGCGGCGCCCGGCGCGCTGCCGAGAGGAGCCTCCGCGTACGCCGGCAAGGGCGGCCCCACGCGGGGCCGCGGCTCCTTCACGCGGGGGTAGTGCATTCCCCGCCCACTTAACTCTGTCGTAACTGCCGAGCCGACCCAATGGCCACCCGGCCAGCGCCAGCCGGGTCGTGCCCAACTGGGTCGGTCTGGGCCCTGACCCCCCGTTTTCGGACCCCTTTCGGTCTTTTGCCCATATATTGGGCTACGGACCTCCGATCGACGCACCGTCAGCAGCGATGCAATCCTTGGATCGAGACGGTCATTTTGAAATATTTCACTCAAGGTTTCAGAGTACTTTGGGTTCATCCAGGTTGGTTCGTACACAAAACCAACCGGGCCCTCGTTGCAGAAACGCTCATAGCTTGAGCTCTGGACATCTGATTGTCGTACTGTCGACTTTGATGGATTTCTCTAAGTGAGACAGATGTTTTGGCTTACTCTGCCCGAGGTTTGGACATAGGTGGAGTACGGTCGGGTTGGTTTTCACTTAAAAACCAACCGGGCCCCTATGACGAAAAAGAAAATAACTCTCAGACCAGGCGTCCGATTGACACGCCGTCTGTGGCATTGAGTTCCTGTTGACGATACGGAACTTTTGGATACATAAACTCTGGACTATGTGTCAGTTGATGTATCAGCCTCTCGGCTTGTGGATCGGACCCTCCCAAATGAGCTTGCTGTGTGCGGGAACCCTAGAGATGGTTGCGGCTGCGACGATGACGACGACTGTGTAGAGATCCTCAGTGGATTCGACGACGACGACTATAGCACTCAGAGTTCCTACATGGATCAGTGCTACAGATCCTGTGTGGGTCCGATCCTATGTTGATTAGCGCTCAACAGTCCTGTGTGGGCCAGTGCCTACAGATCCTGTGTGGGTTTGATCCTGTGTGGGTCATTGCGGGGGTTAGTTACCTATCGATCCTGTGTGGGTCAGATCCTGTGTGTGTCATTGCAGGGGTTAGTACCTATCGATCCTTTGTGGGTCTGATGACTTAGATGAATCAGTTGATATATCTGATCATCTCTATCGTCATACGAAGATGTATACCTGTGTGAGTTGAATCTTGTTTTGCTTTCCTTTGTGGATTGTGTTGTGCTATCCTGTGTGGATTTCGTTTTGCTTCCTGTGTGGACTGTGTTGTACGTGAGCTCGGATGTCGGAGCCGAACTAGAACTGGTGACTTAGGTAAATGTATGGGCATATACCTAACCAGTGTCGGATGTTACTTCGTGATTGTATCTTTCCATTGTTGATTATCCTTTGTGGATTCTAGGAGACCTTCGGGGGTCTCGGGGTCCCTACTAAGTAGCTTATACTTTCCCCTGCATGGTCTATGCCCGCACTACATTGTGTTGGTTGTAGACGACGGACAACGCTGATCTTGGTTGAGGCTTGCGAAGCAGGATGATACCTGGAGGTGGACCACAGGGCGAGACATACTCGGAGCGGACGGCTGGACCCGAGGAGCTCTGGAGGTTATCTGTACTCACCCTTCCGGTGGGACTTCCAGTGGATGGCTCGACGCTGCGGAATTACTTTTTAGTTGTTGTTTTCCCTTTCTAGTTGTACTTTACTTTCAGTTTGGGTTTATATTCTGGCCCACTTACTTTTCCTCACTTACTGTTGTAATCAGTTTTTACTTAGTGTTTACTTCTACTGCTTGCTTTCTCTGTGGTGTTTTTTTACTTTACAAAGGCAATGCCTTCCCTTTTTACCGGGATTTACGCCTTGGTGCTAGTCGTCAGCCCCTGGCCTATGGAAGGCGGGCTTGGGGTAGTCAAGACACGGGCCCCGAGGAAGGGTTGTGACACCCTATCCCAATCATCATCCACACAATGTCCTTATGTACCATTGGTAAAACATATTAGGTGTGAGATAAAATCAGTATACCACAACCAATGGTGTCTATAAATATATAGTGAGTTCATATAATATGATCAATGTGTTGATATAATGACTAGCAATAATAAAAATTGTAAATGGTCTACTCTAGTTCTTGAGGGACATCGGGTTGAAATTACCTCATTCTGCCCATTCCAGATAATCTCTGAACAAGTAACCAAATGTATACATATATAAATATATATATTTATACATAGTGATGTCTACATCCCTATATATAGACACTGATACTAGTCTAGACCTGATTAATAAGTCGGGCACCATGGTTAGTATCATGATTCTATCAAGTGTCAGGGGTTTCCATGCATGAGTATCATAATAGTAGGTACATCATGCTCGTTTATCATATCAGTAGGTTCTCAATTCCTATGTATCATAATCCATAAAGTTATCGATGACCATTCACCACATATCATAAGGGTATCCATTCCCATTCATCATTATAAATAAGGGAAAAATTCCCATTCATCACAATTCATAAGGGTCATTGTGTACATGTATCACAATCTTGGGACACTATGCCTGCGTATCAAAATGTTGGGATTTCATGAAAGTATCAAATAAATACATGGTCTTCATGCTCATATTTAATTGTGAAACAGATTTTGTTCCTTTATATAATTATAGTATAAACGGTCTCCGTGACAGTATGTCATAGGTGTATGGGTCATCATGCCTGTATATCATAATAGTATAAAGGGTCACCATGCCGGTGTGTCTTATCATTATTATGAAGTAGTTGTTTTGAAATCCAATGCATAGTTCATAGATTATTATAATTTTACTTTACCAGGGGTGTAACCATTTTCTTATTTAATAATGTTATATGGTCATACCACTCACTTCCATTCAATTCATTCTACATCACAATTTTGAGTCACATAAAAACTATATAAAAGATATTTTGGTAAATTAGATGTTTATAATACCATTGAAAATTTCATTGGCAGGACTGAAGGAGTGGATATAATATAAGGGGACCTATCCTAATATGAAAGGGATTCTTGTTTAATTCCATCAAGGGTATTGAATTAAACATGGTTTCTTAGTATTTTATAAACATTTCATAGAGAATATGTCATGCCTCATAACAATGCATATTATAAAGAATCAAGAAATGAGGTACAAATTCTAGACCACCTACCTTAATCTTATCAAGGAACATTAATCCAATTTAATGTTTTATTTTTTCTATGTTTGTATGAAATCACAAAAAAAAACGAATTCCCTTAAAATAGAGAATATGATCTCACAAAAAAAGAATTTTTAATAGCTATAAAAATAAAGAAATGAGCCTTTGGAGTGAGTATATTACTGATATCTTTCCAACAATACAAAAAGTATTCGAATCTGAGTCTAGGCGATGAATTTATCCTTGAACCTTGCTTAAATGGAGGAGGATCTCTTTATAGGAAAAAATGGGAGGGTTGTCTAATCACGAAAGAAAAATGGTTAAGGTGTTAAAAAATATAACCCTTTAAATGAAAAAATGGTGTAATAAACATTAAATAAGGGGTACCATAGATCAGCTGAACGGTTGGCCAAACTATGTTCTCACCATGCATAACCCACTTTTCAAAGAGGGGGTTGATATTGTTCATGCACTCTCTTTGGGAAACCATGATCAAATTGTGATATATGGTTCTATTAAAAACAACATATCATTTTCACTAGTATGTATCCCATGTCACATAGTTAGGGAAAACCATTCCACCTACATCTACTCATTGAACATCCAACATAGTTAGGATAAATTGGGAGGATTGGGCAACACAATATCTACTAACCTTGGGTCCCAGTATTAGCTTCAACCGTTTAAGGTTTGGGGTGATGAACAACAAATAAACCCACCAGATTCCTCGATATCATCACTAGGAATTAATATTAGTTCAAAAAAAATGAAAGATTTAAAGGGTAATTATAAGGATATACACATCATTGAAAGATTGGGATCTTAAAAGGATCATTAATTTTTCATTTATATTAATGGACTAATTCCTAATAACATAATAATAGAACATGAAAATAACTAATTGGGGATAATATACATATAATAAATAATTAATTTAAAAAAATTACTATACATTTTCTTATTCTCTTAATCAATTTATTTTTCTTCCCTTTCCTTATTTTTCTGTGATGAAGGATCTAAGAGAGTATTTATGTAGGAATGTCCAAAAATTCTCTATAAATATATGAATGGTGTTCTTGAATCTCCTTGCTCTAGCTTGATAGGTTCATGTTCTTCATTCCATTATTCTTCAATCATAAAAAAGTATATCATATTTTATCTTCTCTTAAGAGAGTGCATGGGAGGAAGAATATCTCTAGGTCTTAAGTGAATTCTAAATAGACTTTTCATTTTGAAAAAAGTCTCACACGTAGAAATGTGATTTTTTTTCTTTATATATTATAGGTTTAACATAGATAATTTCTCATATTCCTATATTAAAATATTTAACTATATACTACCCCATCCCAAATAATAATAATAATAATAATAATAATAATAATAATATATTCCATGAAATTTGTTGTTTTAAATATCATTTCCTAAATATGAAAATATATAATCACATAAATTAAATTAAATAAAATATATTATTTTCATCAATCGATTATCTCAACCTTCTTATCCTTCCCTGATATTTATCAAACCTTGAATAAAAAATTATTTATTCAAAAAAATATTATTTTCTCGTATAATTAAATAGATATTATATTCACTAAATTAAATTAAATAATATTTATTTTAATATTCATATAAAATAAATGAATATTTATTATAATTAATTTAATAAACTCATGAGTAAAAAATATTTACTTTTAAATAATTATATAATTGAAAAAATCAACTCACATATTCTAAAATGAAATATCTCAGGATTTAATTTCTAAAATCGATAAAACATGTAAAATGTTTATTCTACAATACGAGAATAATAATAATTATTAATATTAAATTTAATATTTTTTAGTGATATTCTTGGTACACAAAGTTTGTGTCCCTCTATGACTCGTTCACAATAAAATTGGGCAAAATTATAGAAACTCCATGATTAATATCTCAAAACAAATCAATGAACCCATATAGAAATAAGTTAGTATATTAACTTAAAAAACCTTCATATGAATACTGTTGTGAAATATAATCTCTTTAACTACTAATATCTCATGAAGAAGGATGTGTATTTTTGTAATCAACATATATTATTGATATATATTGATTTTATTTTATGAAATGAACTTTTCTATGAACTACTGTCATCATTGATTTATAATAAAGTTCCATTCAAATCAATGTTAATGTGAAATCATCTCTTATCAACTCTAATGGGATAAATACTTAATTTACATACTCAATTAATTCCATATCATTTATGAGTATATAATGTATTATTATTCAACATGAGAATATTTCTTTATTGTTCCCATCCATATATCAAATTACACAATTCTTGATATACAATAACAATAATATCATATCTAAGGACCAATACCGAAATTCCAAGAGAGGAATATCTAATGACACCTAAACATGTGGAGTTTCTATTCATAGTTCTATATTAATGGACTCCCTTATTAAGGATCTATTTTTTTATCTTCATTAGAAGATGTCTCAATAATACTCTTGAAACTGATATTAAAACATTATTATTTTCCCATCATATAGATGTTATCAAGTCCATATGATATATGTTACGAATAGTTTCATTATATATATAGGTTGTAAATAAAATGGAAAATTTTTATAACCTTTTTATATAATGAATTCTCTAAGGATAATTTCACATCAAACCCCAAAAAAGGATTTATAATTGGATAATAAATTAATAAATTTTATGGTATTATATTATACATATTAAATTGAATATAATAAATCCACTTGAAAATCTATTAGAGGAGATTTGTTTTTATTAATTCCATCTATAAAACCTATAAAGAGGTAAAAATTATAGATAATGACATGTTCATTTTACTATCTAGACAGACCCATTTCATGGATGAATTTTTTTATTAATTATAGGCATATACTAATAGATGATTTATGAAAAAATCCTAAGGGTTTTACTTCAGTGAATAATCATTCCTAGTTCTTAGACCATGCTATTATTATTGAAACCAAACTAAAATAAATTAGTTAAACGTATAAAGTATTTATCCTCTCTTATAGGCTCTATACATGGTTCGATCTAAATACAAGGGATTATAGACACTCATTTAAAATGTTTTAGTTTTTTAGTAGTGATTATTATCATAGGAAGGAGATAATAAAGTAAAAAAAGGTTCCACACCAATAGACACAATTAATGGTGATGTTTATCCAAGAGATAAATTATCAAAGTGCTGATGAATCTTACCATTTTAATTAGATGACAATAAAATTAATAAAGAAGGAGAAATGTTTAGATGAATTTATTTTAATAGAATAAAAAATCACTGAGTACAGAACCTATGAATGAAACTATCAACAATTTAACTTAGGGGTCAACTATATATGTTGAGAGACCATGTTTTTTAGCCGAATTAGAGATTCTCAATAAATTTTATCTTTAACAATCAATTGAATAATATTGAAAAACTTTGGTTTATTTGGAATGTTTATATGATTAGATTGTATTACATTCTAATACTATTAATATCTTTTATTTTGTTTCTAATTCATCCCAACAAGGCTTCCCAATGTGGATGTTTCTCTCCCTTTAACTTTATAAATGAAGAAATTATTGTTTCAAATTTTAGTCTAATTTTATAAAATATTTAGTTCCCTAAACCCATGATTGTACATTCAGCGATGAAAAAATTATTTGTTTTATATACAATATAATGGAATATTAAAAGTACATTAAACACTTTGAATACCTTTTTGGCCTCAGTTTTAGAGAATTATAAAAAAAATATGCAATTCATCATAGTTGAAAAAAATAAAATAAAATAACTAATTCAAATAATGTTTTATTCTCATGTGATAACACCTTAATAGCATTCATATGTCTATGGACATATAAAAGATCATTGAAAATTATTTTAAAAAAAGGGGAGAGCATCAACTTGACCAAAAATGGGTTTTAAAACCAATGAAGATTAATTTAATAGTTTTTTATTTTAAAAATAAATAAACATATTATATTAAATATGAACAAATAATTGGTATATATAAAATAATTTTCAAAACATTGACAAAATAATAATCATTTTGAATCCAATTTCATAAATATAATTTAAAAAATTAATTGTATTTCTCCTTGAAAATAATTTGAAAATAATAATATTTTTTCAGATTAAAATGTTACTTGAAAAATATTATAAAACCATTATATCCACTTAGATATATCACTTTTAGGGTGAGTTCCCATTATATTTCATGGGTTCACTCCCCTTGTCACCTAATCATCTCAATTGATATGTATGTACCGAATTAATTTTGAGAAAACATTTTTGATGATATATCGTTCTCATTCAAAAAACATGAAAAACATTTCATAATAATATAAAAATTATTTACATATAATTAAATAATTATATATATTATTATCATGTGAAAATCTAAATTTTATAAAATTCATGTAATTTTAGGAGAAATCCATCTTCCCATAGAAATACTTACGTTTCCAAATATATAAACATGGATGATATATAATTAAAACATGTTCTTGTAATGAAATGTTAATAATGTCATAAAATATATCCACATAAAATTTATTCCTTTAATTAATAAAGAAAATTAATCTTCACATAAAATTTTATCTTCCATTTATTTCAATATCACAAAAAATAATAACATTTCTAATTAAAAATATATAACATAGAAATTTTAATAATATTATATTACCTTTAATATTAATGTTTAATCAATTAAAAAAATGTTCTATTATTGATTTTAAATACAAATATAGAAGTTGTTTATTAATATTTGTTTGTAAATCAAAATATTTCATTACATAATGAAACCAGGCTTAATTTTTGTATAAATAATATAAATTCACAATGAATCATATGAAAACATATTTAAACATAAAAAACCAAAAATTACCAAGGGATAAAATAATAATATACATTTATATATATATATATATATATATATATATGTTTTTAGAAATTAATTACATAATTTAAATTTTGAATATTTCCCTTATAAAGACTTTTTAAAAGAAAAAATATATAAAATTGATTGAGTTTCCAAAACACTTCCCTTTGCTCAATTCAATTTTGCAGAAAGCAAATAGATTTCTTCTCTTCCCCTATATTCATACCCATATCTCTATTATTTTTCATCTCACATGACTTGTATAAGGACTCGACCTTAAAACATACATAATCTTGAATTAAGTTAATAATTCACATTGAGGATCTTCTCAGGTTTATAGTTTAAGAGAATTAGGCCATAACTATTACATTTCATTTAAAAAAATACAAATTAGACACTTATAATCATTTTCCATTTTTTTCACAATACAATAACTCTTGAAAAAAGAGTCATGTTTAGTTCCATGTTTAAGACAACATGACTTTTCCATGATCCCATCCGTGACCCTAATCTTCTTTAAGACCTGTGAAAACATTTCAAAACATAGGATGAGCATAAAAAGCTTAGTAAGGGATACACAAAGAAAGGAAAAATGTCATTTTTTCAAAACAACATGTAAAACAAGAATAATTTATCATAATTAATACTTTTCACCTTTATGAAGTAGTAAAAACATTTCCCTTAATAAAAAATCATTACTTACCATTTTGTAACCAAAATATTACCATAAAACCCATATAAATAACACATAACATATAAAGGTAACTTGGGACATAAACATACTTAAATGTAATAACCATATGGTCTACATAGACACATATCACTAAATGGAATAGCCATACGGCTGACTTCCATACCCAATGCATTGGAGGTTATAACGTAACCACTCGTCTTGGTTTTCATGACACCACCCATCATATGGGTTATCACGTAACCACCCATCAGATGTCCAACTACCATCATAGAACATAAAATATTGCAAATGTACACATTTCACTAATAAAATTTCATTTGAAATCACAAGAATTAATTTCAATATATTGAAAAAATCAATCCATTTTCATAAACCATTTAAAAAGAGATTGTTTGGATCAAAGTGTCCCATACCACTTTGAAGCTTTTGATGTAATTATAATTTTAAAACATTAATGTATATATAAGTAAATACTCAAAACCATTTTTAAAACTTGGACATTAAAGATAAATATTTAGAATAATAAATCCTTAAAACATTTAAAATGATATTTTAGTTAAAGAGTTTTTAACAAAATGAGAGACTCTTGAATAAAAATAATTGAGGAATAAAATTTAATCGGAGCTTTATAATATCATGAGAATAAATTGATTCATGATATAATATGACAAAGGATATTATATACACCATATAAGAGTTAATTTGTGCTTGACAACAATGAAGTCTCAATGGAAATGTATATTGAGATGAAATCCCTTAGAAAGATGGTATCCCTCATTTAAGGATAAATAAATCACATAATTATGAGTGAAATATAAAAGTACACCCAATATAAGTGGATATTATGTGTAAAAAAAATCAGAGGTCATTCACACATATTCATAGGACATATTCAAGAAGTATAAGTTTAACACAACGAATTGAAATTGGGTTAAGAAGTTCCCATGAGAAAATTCAAAAGCCTAACGACGTCACATTAGAATTCAGAAAATAATCTGATGTCATAAAAAGGGAATCCCATCAATTGGACAAATAATTTCCATCAATAAGGATATAGGATAACATATCCTAACATAATAATATTTAAATTAAAAGACATAACAAAAATAATTCTTTTAAAAATAGGAGGGTAGAAGGTTCTCTTATGGATTTGGTAACTTACAAAACATTCTCCACATGAAAGAAGTATCATAAAATGAAGATGTAAATACTCCTAAATGAATATATATTACACAAAGAGTAAAATCATGGGCAGTACATACACCACACAATATGAAATAGTGGCAAATATAGCATGAATCTCACGAGAATAAAAAGTGAGATGAAACCCTTTACCACATTGTTATCAACTGAGTTGTATGAAAAAAAAATTAATAACCACCAAATGAATCACAAAATACCATGAATATAAAGAGAATCAGGATAATATATATCAATTTCAGTATACATTACACCACATGCAATAAATAAGTGGTGAACAATGGAAATATCACGGAATTAAAAGTGAGATAAGAATATCCCTCACCTGAGGTCATACTTGACTCGTATGTTCCGTGTTATTCCACAATAATAACCATAAGTTAATATCTACTTCATTAAGAAATTTTTTAAACTTTATTATTCATTTTATATCACTTATTATCTTGCTATAACAACTAGTTAATTATATGAGTTCATATTGGATATTTTATCGATGTTCGAAACTTGAGTCAAAAATGAACTTGTTATAATTACAAGTTGTCCATGTTGTCAAAAGTACGTTATCTCCATAATGATATCCATGTTATATATATCATACATATCATATAAATCATATATATCCAGTGTATCTGTATTTATAATATTCCATATCATTTGGGGTTAAGATATGAAACACACCGTTCATGGAGACGGTAAGCTGTACGTACACATGAATGCTACTTTATTTTCGATTTTATATTTAAAGGAATGAAAGAATAATGATACATTGGTATAATATAATTTCATTATAATATCATATTATATTTTATGTTACATAATATCATTAACTTCATCCTTTATACCTTCCATGTATGTAATGAACGAAATATATCACCTTGAGAGGGCGGTAGTCCGCACTTCCTCAAATGAAATTATCACATTTAACCATAATGGAAACTGTAAAGGTATGCAATAAATGAATAATACAGAAGCATAAAGAAAACATAAAAATAATACAATTCAAATTTAAATACATTTCCATCTTAATGGACACCATGTTATGCGGTAGGAGATAATCGAACAATCATCGCTTCGTGAGGCGTTAGTTTTCCATCCACAGAAACAGTATGTTCTTCACCCAGTAGATGGAGGTTGGTGTAAGTTTTGTTCAAATACTTATTATAACAACATCCTAGTATATTTAGGATACTGGTTATATTATAAAATAAAGGAATTAAAAGAGTGTAGGGGGTGGAAGAAGTAAAATAAAACAAAATATAAAAGAAGAATTTAAGAGAAACTGTAACCCTTAATTTGGGTAACTTCCTTTGGTTTGAACTAAAAGGACTTCTTAAAGTGCCTTCTTCTTAAGTTAAGGCTTCTATAAAGAATAGGGGAGTCATTATAGATTATTTTGGTATGGTTTTGATGAGACAAGGGGTTTGAGAGGTGTGATAAATTAGTTATAAATTGTCTCTTTTTATAAGGGGGAGGAGGGGCTCTTTAGGGAAGTGTGAAAATATTATTTTATTATATAATGATATTATTTTTCTGAAGGTCCAAAAATCATTATAGTTGATGATAAGATGACTCATTATCGAAATGAAATCTTCCAATAATAATTGGATAGGTTTTGGATGTTATTTTAATATTTACAGTCTTATTTATTTAAATGATTTACTAATGAGGTAAACACTTCATTATTATTGTGTCATAAATAATTTAATTTATTCGATGTCTAAAAATTATAATAAAATATCATGATGTAAGAAATATTTTTAGTTTTCCAATGAATATTTATAGCCAAAAATATAATTTATATAACCTCTTGTAAAAATTTATTTACTCAATGTTTTTTTGATTATGTCATTTTTGCCTTTACTTTAAATTAATTAATCTAAAGTGTCTTTATCATTCATAACTGGCTCCATGGGGTCCCAAAATTGACCCAAGGATGCCCATGGTCGGACATTACTCATAAAATAAGGTTAGGACATGTTTCACTAGTACAAATATGACTTTTAGCGGCCGCCAAAATCCATCGCTAAAGGTCTATAGCAGCCACCTACTGTCTGCCAAATGGCGGCCGCTTTTGGTCTATCGCTGTTGCTATCCGCGAACGCCATTTGGCGGATGCGGAAGGCCAGTAGGTATGACCAATAGTGGCCGTTGTAGGGCTGACCAACAGCGGCCTCCATTTAGTGGCCGCTTTATCTGACTCCAACATAGGCTACAGCGGCCGCCAAATGGCGGCTGCTGTAGCTTTTAAATTTTTTTAAAAAAATATATAAAAAATACTATGAATACCACATAAATCTCATTGTCATCTTCCATGATCTGCAACCCTCATCATATATAACTACATATCAAAATTTAATAATAAAATCAGTACCAAATAAAACCTATAAACAAATAATTGAAACAAATTAACATATTTCAATTCAAACTTACTATAACAGATCGAAAGTATACGATTTGAAAAATATATTCATAATTTCGATTATCGTTTTAAAAATATAAAATCGTTAATTCTATGGTTCTAATTATAGTGTTCCCCCTCTGATTTTAGGTTAATCCGATGTCGTACGCTCTGAATTTGGCAGTTTGAGGCCCATTTAGGCCGTTTATGGCACCAGAAGTGTAAAGACACGTTAATTTCAAGGAAATTATTTTCTTAATTTTCTTTGCAATTTTAAAAGAGCGCAGTTTCTGACGGCACGTGATTCAGAGGTCCGGTGTGCCCGGAATCATTTTCTGAAGTTTGGCTCAGGTACGTTCAGCGAACGGACGAGCGAGTTTTTCTAACTTTTGAACCGGTGCCCGGAATCGAATTCTGGGGGCACCGATGGAATCACAGCGCCAGTAATTGCTTAGAAACGCCTCTTCCAGAGTTGCATTTTCTCGGGTGTGGTTTTTAATTTTCGGGCTTAAAGTTAAGAAATAAAATAATTGTACGACAAACTTTATTTTATTTCTCTTAAGACACTTGGAAGCCACTTGAAACCACTTAAAGCGGTTTAAGCTGAGTTGATCAAGATAGGATGCTATCCAAAAATATCCTACCCTCTTGGTAGGATATTTGTGAGGTGGGACCCACATGAGCCCCAACGTTTCTTTTCTGCTAAGTAATGCACCCGCGAAAACCCGTCATTATGAAAGTCAACTGACGTGTTTTCTTAATTTCTTAACGCACCAATTAATTGGGAGGTTTTCTTCATGTATTAAATGGGAAGTTTCTTTCGTTGAATTAATTCTACGAATTAATGGGTCATTACTTACCTCTTTTTCGTTTGTCGGCATAATAATAAAATAAGTCCAATGCCGCATCTTGAGGATTACACGTTGAGAGGCTTTTGACGGAAATTCTTGTGCCTTTATCCTCCTTCGCGAAGAACACGAAGAACGCGAATAACGCGAAAAATGCGTAGAACGCCGTCACCCTAGGAGTTTGACGACGCTTCATCCGAGACGTTCTTCCCCACCCCGATCTCCGATCACCAACTGCTTGAGGTAAGATATCTCGGGTTTCTTTTTAAACTTCTTTGTGGTTTATAACAACACATGGATTTAATTATTTATAACTAAATCTGTTGTTTCTTGGTCCTCGGAGTTCATCGACGCGGCGCCGGATACCGCGACGATCCCATCCTTCCGCGACGAACCCCTCCTTCCACGACGATCGAATCTGCGAAGGACCCGCGTGCGACGACTTGACGAGGTAGGTATTTTATTTTGGAAATACCTTTTTCCCGTGATCGTTTCTTTTAAATAATGAACCCGGATTCTTATGAACAGTTTTATTTTAATAATTTTTTTGGATATGTTGTTTTATTCTCCCGTTGTTATTATCTAACGTGGAGGGTGAGGGCCAAACGAACACGACCCGACAACCCTCCGTTGTTCTTCGTTGTTGTGTGAATTTGGCGGGTGATGGCAAAACGTGACTCAATGGCGATTTGATGATCTTGCAGTGAAGAACGGAACCCGGGAGGAATAGCGGCGCAGACGGGAAGGCAAATGGACCACCAGAGCAACTCCGGGGGCCTGCGGAAGCTACCGGAGGCGCGGGTCGCCGGCGGCGGCCAACGGACCCGCGGCCGCGTGGGTCCGGCTCGCACACATGGGACGCGGCGACATGCCGCGTCCGCCGATCCAGTGCGGCCCTTTGAGGGCCGCAGCTTCCTCAACCCGCGGGGGCGGCGCCCCGCGGCTGCCGAGAGCCGGTCCGGTCCGGCCAGGCGCGGGTCGACCCGGTTCGGCCGACCCAGGGGGGGTCGGGCCGGGTCGGCCCGGGCCCAGACCCCCCATCTTCGGACTGATTTCGGTCTTTCACTCATAACATGAGCTACGGGCCTCCGAACGATGCGCCGTCAGCGGCTACACGATCCTTGGATCGAGGTGGTCATTTTGGTATATCGCACTCAAGGTTTTGGAATACTTTGAGTTCGGCTGGGTCGGTTCGTACACGAAACCAACCGGGCCCCCGGAGCGGAAATGCTAATATCTTGAGCTCCGGACGTCCGATTGGCGTGCCGTCGACTTTGTTGAATTCCTCTAAGTGAGACGGATCTTTTGGATCACTCCTCCCGAGGATTGGATGCAGGTGGAGTACGGTCGGGTTGGTTTTGCCTTAAAAACCAACCGGGCCCCTAGGACAAAAAAGTCAATAACTCTCAGACCGGGCGTCCGATTGACGCACCATCTGCGAAGTTGAGTTCCTATTGATGATACAGACCTTTTGGATACATCAACTTAGGACTTTGTGTCAGCTGATGTATCAGCCTCTCAGCTAGTGGAGCGGACCCTCCCGAACGAGCTTGCTGTGTGCGGGAACCCTAAAGCTGGTGCGACTGCTACTGCGACGACGACTGTGCAGAGATCCTCAAGTGACTGCGACGACGACTGTGCAGAGATCCTCAGTGGACTGCGACGACGACTGTGCAGAGATCCTCAGTGGATTGCGACGACTACAGCACTCAGCGATCCCTTGTGGGTCAGTGCTACAGGTCCTGTGTGGGCCCGATCCTGTGTGGGTCTGATCCTGTGTGGGTTAGCGCTCAGCGGTTCTGTGTTATCCAACTCCTACAGGTCCTATATGGGCCCGATATTGTTTGGGTCTTTGCGGGCGTTAGTACCTTTCGATCCTTTGTGGG
The DNA here is from genome assembly GCA_963277665.1 of Viscum album. Classification (NCBI taxonomy): domain Eukaryota; kingdom Viridiplantae; phylum Streptophyta; class Magnoliopsida; order Santalales; family Viscaceae; genus Viscum; species Viscum album. The sequence continues at coordinate 1,500,575,057 of OY728136.1, read as the reverse complement.
TCCGACGACTTAGATGGATTAGTGATCATCTCTATCTTCATTTGAAGAAGTTTACCTGTGTGAGCTGAATCTTGTGTTACTCTCCTTTGTGGATTGTGTTGTGCTATCCTGTGTGGATTTACTATTTACTCTCCTTTGTGGATTGTGTTGAGCTATCCTGTGTGGGTATACGTTTGCTTTCCAGTGTGGACTGGGTTGTGCTTGGGCTCAGACGTTGGAGCCGAATAGGGATTGATGACTTAGGTATATGTATGGGCATATACCTAAGCAGTGTCGGTTGTTACTTCGTGATTGTATCTTTCCTTGTGGATTATCCTTTGTGGATTTCGGGAGACCTTCGGGGGTCTCGGGGTCCCTACTGAGTAGCTTATACTCACCCATGCACGGGCTATGCCCGCACTTCGTTGTGTTGGTTGCAGACGACGGACAGTGCTGATCGTGGTGGAGGCGTGCGAAGCAGGACGGTACCTGGAGGTGGACCACTCTTCGAGACGTACTCGGAGCAGACGGCTGGACCGAAGAGCTGTGGAGGCTATCTGGACTCACCCTTCAGGTGGGACCTTCAGAGGACAGCTCGACGCAGCGGCTTTTCTTTTCAGTTGTTGTTTTTCCCTTTCAGTTGTACTTTACAGTTCGGCTTGTATTTCCGGACCGTTTTTACTTTCAGCACAGCTTGTTACAGTTTTTACTTAGTGTTTACTTTTCGCTTGCTTACTCTGTGGTGCTTGTTTACTTTTCAAAGGTAATTCCTTCCCTTTTTCTGGGATTTATGCCTTGGTGCTAGTCGCCAGCCCCTGGCCTATGGAAGGCGGGCGTGGGGTAGTCAAGGCACGAGCCCCAAGGACGGGTCGTGACAAATTGGTATCAGAGGTGATCAGTTCTACCGCAGACTCTGATCTTTCTTCTATGTGAAGCAATTTTGTTTAGCGTATTGGGTGTGGTTATCAATCCAGGGAGTCCAGTGTTGGTGCGGCGGCAGACGTATCTGTACACCAGGACCCTGACTTCGGATTTCCGACTTAATGCACGAAAACATTGATTGCATGTGTGTTTCAAGTATTCTTTGTGATTACTTGTGTCAGCTCACCATGTATACTGTTCTGACCGTGGCGCACTTGTTTCCTTTTCAGGATGGCCCCACGATGGCAGCCATCTTGGGTTCTGAGAGTAGAGCGCGACGACAGCCCGTCGAGCGACGAGGCCTCGGTACAGGGCCCTTTGACGGCGGAGGCACCGGCGGTACCTCTACCCGCCGAGCCCCCGATGCTACCAGCACCGACCGCTGACGATGCTCGTCGCCTCGGAGCTCTGCACGAGTTCCAGCGCCACCGACCACCCAGGTTTTGTGGGGAGACGGACCCCCAGGCAGCCGAGGACTGGCTGGAGGCGGTCGTACGAGTTTTCAGGCTAGTGAGGACACCAGTAGACCTCATGGTGATCCTCGCAGCGAGCCTACTGCACGCAGCAGCAGGACGATGGTGGAGCTTGATGCTCCAGGTGCACGATGAGGAATCTCTCATCTGGACGGACTTCAAGAACCTCTTCCGCTCAGAGTTCGTCTCAGCCACCCTCTGTGCGGTGCACATTCAGGAGCTTCTTCAGCTGCGGCAGGGTAGCTTGACGGTCGCCCAGTACGCGGCAAGGTTTACCAATCATTCTCACTACTTGACAGATATGGTACGGGACCCAATCTTTCAGGCCCGGACCTTTGATCTGGGTTTGAGACACGATATCAGGGCATCACTGATCTCCCTCAGCATCCCGACTCAGGAAGGAGTACTGGAGCGGGCCCTTCTGATCGAGAGCTTTCTGGCTGAGTCCACAGCGAGACCTACCGCAGGGCGGCAGGTAGCGGAGTCTTCAGCAGAAGGTAGCCGACGAATGAATCAGGGTTCCAGGCAGAACAGACCCTCTCGTAGATGACCTCAGGACACTGGCTCATCAGTGCGGGGCACACAGTGCGGAGCCAGTCTTCCGAGAGGTAGGCAGTGCTATGCCTGCGGCGGGTAGGGCCACATGGCTCGTGACTGCCCGACCCGCCGTACCGAGGAGCAACAGACAGTGGAGGGTCCACCCAGGCAGAGGCAGAGGGTCGACCGTGGAGGTCCGTAAGGAGGAGGCGGATGAGGCAGAGGATCTGGCCGAGCAGTAGGTGGTGGGCGATGATTTTAGGCTCTACCACCACCACCACCAGGAGGTCCGCCCCGACCACAGGGAACTGGCGGGCAGAGATAGGCACAACTCCAGGTAGTGGAGGCCTACGACCATGGCGCGCCAGAGATGATTTGAGGTACGATCTGTGTCTATTACACCCTTGCTGTAGTTCTTATAGACACAGAAGCGAGTCACTCTTTCATAGCCGCTGCCCTTGTTCAGAGCTCGGAGATTCCGACAGAGCCGTTGGCCTGATCCTTACGGCTAGAGACTCCTACAGAAGCAGACTCGACGATTACAGACTGGTGCCGGCAGTGTGAGCTTACTCTAGGAGGTGAGAGCTTTGGCTAGGATTTTCTTGTAGCGGCGTCAAGGCCTTACGACGTCATCTTGGGCATGGATTGGTTATCTACAGTCCATGCACAGATTGACTGCATTAGGCACAAGGTGCGATGTGTGCGCACCGACGGGAGCAGGTTCACCTTCACTGGCGAGAAGGGAGCCTTTGCAGCACAGGAGGGACTCTCCCAGAGGAGGGGACATCCCATCACTCATCAGTTGGCTAGCATCATCCTTGGAGGAGTTGACGTGTGGAGTCCTAGTTTTCCTGCAGTGGTGGATCAGTATGCGGACGTCTTTCCCGATAACGTTCTAGGGCTACCTCCTCGCAGATAGGTAGACTTTTATATTGATCTGTACCCCAGGACAACCCCGATATCCACTCCAGCATATCAGATGGCCCCCGTTGAGCTTCGAGAGCTACAGGTACAGTTGGAGGACTCGCAGGGCAAGGGTTTCATCCGACCCAGTGTTTCACCCTGGGCTTCCCCGATATTGTTCGCCAAGAAGGCGGACGGGAGTTTGCGACTGTTTGTCGACTATCGTCACCTGAACTAGGTGACAGTGAGGAACAAGTATCCGCTACCGAGGATTGATGACCTCTTCGATCAGCTCAAGGGAGCACGGTGGTTCTCGAAGATAGACCTCAGGTCAGGCTATCATCAACTCAGAGTTCGAGACGAGGACGTGCAGACGACGACCTTCAAGTGTTGGTATGGCCACTATGAGTTCTTGGTTATGCCATTCGGCATAACCAATGCTCCAGCAATGTTCATGAGCCTCATCAACAGGATATTCCAGCCATACCTCGATCGATTTGTCGTGGTCTTCATCGACGACATTTTGGTGTACTCGACCGCGGAGGAGGAGCACGCCTACCACTTGCGGGTTGTACTAGACACACTCCGAGAGTACCATCTTTATGGAAATCTCTCGAAGTGCCAGTTCTGGTTACGTGAGGTCCACTTCTTGGGGCACATCATTTCTGAGGTGGGAGTTTCAGTGGATCCCGTGAAGATCGAGGCAGTGCTATCTTGGGAGCCACCAAGGAGCGTGATGGAGGTGCGGAGTTTCTTGGGCCTAGCCGGATACTATCGGAGATTTGTGCCAGAATTCTCTAGAGTTTCAGCGCCACTCTAAGCTATGAGGAAGAAGGGGAAACCCCTTGTGTGGTCAGACAGATGTCAGTAGAGCTTTTAGGAGTTGAGACAGAGATTGACCAGCACACCTATCTTGAGGTTGCTTGAGGAGGGAGTTGGATACGTAGTCTACTACGATGCATCGGGGACTAGACTCGGATGTGTCCTGATGCAGGAGCGGGCCATGATTGCCTATGTATCATGTCAGTTGAGGCCGCATGAGAAGAACTACTCTACCCATGACCTGGAGTTAGCAGCAGTGGTCTTCGCTCTGAAGACATGGCGGCACTATCTGGTGGGCGAGCGCATTACAGTCTTTTCTGACCACCAGAGTCTCAGGTACATATTCTCTCAGAAGGACCTGAACCTGAGACAGTGGCGATGGCTCGTGTTCCTCCAGGACTATGACTTTGAGATAGTCTATACTCCTGGGAAGGGGAACGTGGTAGTCGATGCCCTCAGCAGGAGGACGGGCATCTAGCTACTTGAGGACGCGACAGAGCAGCTAGCCGCTTTGCAGAAATCATTAATGGATAGAGATGGAGCAACCTTCCTTCAGTCTCTCACAGTCACCCCTCCACTACTTCAGCGGGTCAGAGGGGCACAGCGTGAGGATGCTGACTGTGAGACATGGCGTGCACAGATATCCTCGGGACAGGCACCTGATGGTTTCTCCATTAGATCAGGGCATGACGTCCTTTTCAGAGGACGAACCATGGGACCAGTCACATTACGAGAGGAGGTGCTGAGAGAGTTTCACACTTCTCCTATGGCGGTACATCCTAGAGTGGCGAAGATGTACCAGGATCTCAGACGACAGAACTGGTGGCCGAGCATGAAGAAGGTTGTGGCAGAGCTCGTTTCTCGATGCCTCACCTTCCAGCAGGTGAAGGCAGAGCATCAGGTACCAGCAGGCTTGGTACAACCCTTGGAGATCCCAGAGTGGAAGTGGGACGAGATATCTATGGACTTCGTGACTGGACTTCCACGCACTTCCAGAGGTCACGACTCCATTTGGGTGATTGTTGACCGACTCACCAAGTCGGCGTACTTCTTACCCATCAGAGAGCATGGATCAATGGAGAGCTTGGGGAGTCTCTACGTTCGGGAGATTGTACAGCTTCACGGTGTGCCATCGTCTATCGTCTCCGATCGGGACGCTCGCTTTACTTCCCAGTTTTGGAAGGGGTTACAGGAGTCGTTCGGGATGCGACTACGTCTGAGCACCACCTTTCACCCTCAGACGGATGGTCAGACGGAGAGGACCATTCAGAATCTTGAGGACATGCTCCGCGCATGTGTCCTCGACTTTGGTCGCAGCTGGGAGGATCACCTACCCTTGGTGGAGTTCGTGTACAACAACAGCTACCACTCCACTATCGGGATGGCACCATACGAGGCGTTGTACGGAAGACCATGCAGATCTCCATTGTGCTGGATAGACCCTGGGGAGTCAGCACTTGTGGGACCAGAGATGGTCCAGACCACGAAAGGGAAGGTCCAAGTCATCCAGGAGCAGATTAGGACAGCTCAGAGACGGCAGAAGTCTTATGATGACAGGAGGCGGAGGCCACTAGAGTTCGAGGATGGTGACCACGTCTTCTTGCGTGTCTCACCTCGACGTGGATTACTGAGATTTGGCCGAGGCAGAAAGTGGTCTCCACGCTTCATCGGACCTTTCCAGGTCCTCAGTAGGATTGGCGAGGTGGCTTATCGCCTGGCTTTACCACCTCAGTTGCACCAGGTGCACAATGTCTTCCATGTATCTCAGCTGAGGAGATACGTGCACGACCCGACACACATCATTGACCATGAGGAGCTAGACGTGGATGATGGGGCGACTTTTGTGGAGGTCCCATTAGAGATCGAGGATCGACAGGAGTGGGTCCTACGTGGACGATCGATTCCTCTAGTGCGCATCAGATGGAAGCACGGGAACCTCCAGGAGAGCACTTGGGAGTGGGAGGCTCAGATGCGTGCTCAGTACCCACATTTGTTTCCCTAGTTTATGATGTATCTTTACGGGGATGTAAATCCCTGAGGTTGGAGTAATGTAAAGACCCGTAAATTTCAAGGAAATTTCTTTCTTAATTTTCTTTGAAATTTTACAAGAGCGCAGTTTCTGACGACACTTGATTCCGAGGCCTGGTGTGCCCGGAATCATTTTCATTAGTTTGGATCAGTTAAGTTCAGTGAACGGACAAGCATGTTTTTCTAACTTTTGAACCGGTGCCCGGAATCGAATTTTGAGGGCACCGATGGAATCGAAGCATCGGTAATTACTTAGAAAAGCCTCTTCCGGAGTTGCGTTTTCTCAGGTGTGGTTTTTAATTTTGGGCTTAAAGTTAAGAAATAAAATAATTGTACGACAAACTTTATTTTATTTTACTTAAGCCACTTGGAAGCCACTTGAAGACACTTAAAGCGGCTTAAGCTGAGTTGATCCGGATAAGATGCTATCCAAAAATATCCTACCCTTTTGGTAGGATATTTGTGAGGTGGGACCCGCACGAGCCCCACCGTTTCTTTTCTGCTAAGTAACGCACCCGCGAAAACCCATCATTATGAAAGTCAACTGATGCGTTTTCTTAATTTCTTAACGCGCCAATTAATTGGGCTGTTTTCTTCGTGAATTAAATGGGCAGTTTCTTTTGTTGAATTAATTCTACGAATTAATGGGTCGTTACTTACCTCTTTTTCATTTGTTGACGTAATAATAAAATAAGACCAACGCCACATCTTGAGGATTACACGTTGAGAGGCTTTTGACGGAAATTCTTGTGCCATTATCCTCCTTTGTGAACAACGCGAAGAACGCGAAGAACGTGAAGAACGCGAAGAACGCGAAGAATGCGAAGAATGTCGTCACCCTATGAGTTTTACGATGCTTCATCCGAGACATTCTTCCCCACCCCGATCTCCGATCACCAACTGCTTGAGGTAAGAGATCCCGGGTTTCTTTTTAAACTTCTTTGTGGTTTATAACAACACACAGATTTAATTATTTATAATTAAATCTGTTGTTTCTTGGTCCTCGGAGTTCGTCGACGCGGCGCCAGATACCGCGACGATCCCCTCCTTCCGCGACGAACCCCTCCTTCCGCGACGATCGAATCCACGAAGGACCCACGTGCGACGACTTGACGAGGTAGGGATTTTATTTTGGAAATTCCTTTTTCTCATGATCGTTTCTTTTAAATAAAGAACCCGGATTCTTATGAACAATTTTATTTTATTAAAATTGTTTTTGGATATGTTGTTTTACTCTCCCGTTGTTATTATCTAACGCGGACGGTGCGGGCCAAACAAACACGGCCCGACAACCCTCCATCGTTCTTCGTTGTTGTGCGAATTTGGTGGGAGAGGGAAAAACGTGACGCAATTGCGATCTGATGATCCCGCAGTGAAGAACGGAACCCAGGAGGAACAGCGGCATAGACGGGAAGGAAAACGGACCACCAGAGCAACTCCGGTGGCCCGCGGAAGCTACCGGCGGCACGGGTCGCCGGCGCCGGCGGCCGGATGCGGCGGCAGCCAACGGACCTGCGGCCGCGCGGGTCCGGCTCGCACACACGGGATGCGACGACATGCCACGTCCGCCGATCCAGCGCGGCCCTTCGAGGGTCGCGGCTTCCTCAACCAGCAGGGGCGGCGCCCCGCGGCTGCCGCGCTCGGCCGCTCGGCCGAACCGAGCCAGGCCCGGTCGTGCCCTGGCCGGACCAGACCGGGTCCAGCCGGGTCGGACCGGGTCAGATCGACCCGGTTCGGCCGACCCATGGGGGGTGGGTCAGACTGGGTCGGCCCGGGCCCAGACCCCCCATCTTTGGACTGATTTTGGTCTTTCGCTCATAAATTTAGCTACGGGCCTCCGAACGATGCGTCGTCAGTGGTTACGCGATCTTTGGATCGAGGCGGTCGTTTCGGTATATCCCACTCAAGGTTTCGGAATACTTTGAGTTCAGCTGGGTTGGTTCGTACACGAAACCAACCGGGCCCTTGGAGCGGAAACACTCATATCTTGAGCTCCAGACGTCCGATTGACGTGGCGTCGACTTTGTTGAATTCCTATAAGTGAGACGGATATTTTGTCTCACTCCGCCCGAGGTTTGGACATAGGTGGAGTATGGTCGGGTTGGTTTTTCCTTAAAAACCAACTGGGCCCCTGGGATGAAAAAGCCAATCACTCTCAGGCCGGGCGTCTGATTGACGCGCCGTCTGCGATGTTGAGTTCCTGTTGACGATACGGAACTTTTGGATACATCAACTTCGAACTTTGTGTCATTTGATGTATCAGCCTCTCGGCTCATGGAGCGGACCCTCCCGAACGAGCTTGCTGTGTGTGGGAACCCTAGAGCTGGCTGCGACTACTAATGCGACGACGACTGTGCAGAGATCCTCAGTAGACTGTGGCGACGACTACAACACTCAGCGATCCCATGTGGGTCAGTGCTACAGGTCCTGTGTGGCCCCGATCCTGTGTGGGTCCGATCCTGTGTGGGTCAGCGCTCAGCGGTTCTGTGTGAGCCAGCGTCTACAGGTCCTGTGTGGGCCCGATCCTGTGTGGGTCTTTGTGGGGGTTAGTACCTTTCGATCCTTTGTGGTTCCGACGACTTAGATGGATTAGTTATCATCTCTATCGTCATTTGAAGAAGTATACCTGTGTGAGCTAAATCTTGTGTTACTCTCCTTTGTGGATTGTGTTGAGCTGTCCTTTTTGGGTATACGTTTTCTTTCCTGTGTGGACTGGGTTGTGCTTGGGCTCGGACGTTGGAGCCGAACGAGGATTGATGACTTAGGTATATGTATGTGCATATACCTAAGCAGTGTCGGTTGTTACTTCGTGATTGTATCTTTCCTTGTGGTTTATCCTTTGTGGATTTCGGGAGACCTTCGGGGGTCTTGGGGTCCCTACTGAGTAGCTAATACTCACCCATGCACGTGCTATGCCCGCAATTCGTTGTGTTGGTTGCAGACGACGGACAGCGCTGATCGTGGTGGAGGCGTGCGAAGCAGGACGATACATGGAGGTAGACCACTGGGCGAGATGTACTCGGAGCGGACGGCTGGACCGAGGAGCTGTGGAGGCTATCTGTACCCACCCTTCAGGTGGGACCTTCAGAGGACGGCTCGACGCTACGGCTTTTCTTTTCAGTTGTTGTTTTTCCATTTCAGTTGTACTTTACAGTTGGGCTTGTATTTCTGGCCCCTTTTTACTTTCAGCACAGCTTGTTACAGTTTTTACTTAGTGTTATTTTTCGCTTTCTTACTCTGTGGTGCTTGTTTACTTTTCAAAGGCAATGCCTTCCCTTTTTTACAGGATTTACACCTTGGTGCTAGTCGCCAGCCCCTGGACTATGGAAGGTGGGCTTGGGGTAGTCATGGCACGGGCCCCGAGGACGGGTCGTGATAAGAAGTGCATTATCGGTCATTGCGGGCACACGGTACATCCGATTGGCATGTCGTCTACCCGACCACTTTACAATTCTCTCACCCGTTGTTGTCATCCGATTTCAGGCCAATGCGACGTCGTTTGGCCAGTTTGGACCACCCCACGCGCCTTTTGGAAGCGCATCCAACACTTAAAAAGTGCATATTGAGCCGTTGCGTGCAAACCACACATCCGATTTATGTGACGTCTTCTCGTACACGTCAAGAATAATAATTACAGTGTTCCCCTAAGATTTCAGGTCAATCCAATGTCGTACGCTCTGAATTTTACAGTTTGAGGCCCGTTTTGGCCGTTTATGGCACCAGAAGTTCGTTCTCGGTCAGTGCGGGAACACGACACCTCTGATTGGCGTTCCGTCTACCCAGCCACTTCACAATTCACTCAGCTGTTGTTGTCGTCTGATTTCAAGCCATTCTGAAGTCGTTTGGCCGGTTTGGACCACCCAACGCACGTTTTAGAAGCACGGCCAACACTTAAAAAGCGCATATTGAGCCGTGGCGCACAAAAAAGATGTTTTATTGACGTTTCATCTCCTCCTACATGTCAAGGATAATAATTACAGTGTTCCCCTATGATTTCAGTTCAATCCGATGACGTACACTCTGAATTTGACAGTTTGAGATCCGTTTTCGTCGTTTATGGCACCAGAATTGCGTTCTCGGTCAGCGTGGGCACACGACACCTCTGATTGGCATGCTGTCTACCCGAACACTTCAAAATTTACTCACCCATTTTTGTCATCCGATTTCAGGGCAATCCGACCTCGTTCGGCTGGTTTGGACCACCCCACGTGCGTTTCGGAAGCGCGCCCAACACTTAAAAAGCGCATATTGAGCCGTTGTGCGCAAACCGCACGTCCGATTCACTTTTTGTCTCTTCATAAACATCAAGAATAATGGATACAGTGTTACCCCTATGATTTCAGGTCAATCCAATGTTCTACACCTTAAATTTGACAATTTGAGGTCGGTTTTGGCCGTCTGTGGCTCCAGAATTGCGTTCTCGGTCACTACGGGCACACGTCACCTTCGATTGGCATGCCATCTACCCGAACACTTGGTCCGATTTCAATCCAATCTGACGTCATTCAGCTAGTTTGGACCACCCCAAGCGCCTTTCGGAAGCACGTCCAACACTTAAAACGCGCATATTGATCCGTTGCGTGAAAACCGCACGTCCGATTAATGTGTCGTCTCCTTGTACATGTCTAGAATAATAATTATAGTGTTTACCTATGATTTCAGGTCAATCCTATGTCGTACGCTCTGAATTTGACAGTTTGAGGCCCGTTTTGGCCGTTTGTGGCACCAGAAGTGCGTTCTCGGTCAGCGCAGGCACACGGCACCTCCGATTGGTGTGCTATCTGCTCGACCACTTCTCAATTCACTCACCCGTTGGTGTCATCCTATTTCAGGCCAATCCGACGTCGTTCGGACGGTTTGGACCACCACACGCGCGTTTCGGAAGCCCGCCAAACACTTAAAAAGCACATATTGAGCCGTTGCTCGCAAACCACATGTCCTATTGACGTTCCGTCATCTCATACACGTAAAAAATAATAATTACAGTGTTCCCCTGTGATTTAAGGTCAATACGATGTCGTACGCTCTGAATTTGACAGCTTGAGGTCCGTTTTGGCCGTTTGTGGCACCCGAATTTCGTTCTCGGTCAGCGCGGGCACACGACACCTCCGATTTGCATGCCGTCCACCCGAACACTTCACAATTAACTCCCCTGTTGTCGTCATCTGATTTCAGGCCAATCCGACGTCGTTCGGCCAGTTTGGACCACCCCAGGCGCGTTTCGGAAGCACGCCCAACACTTAAAAAGTGCATATTGAGCCGTTGTGCGCAAACCGCACGTCCGATGGACGTTCCGTCTCCTCGTACACATCATGAATAATAACTACAGTGTTCCCCTTGTAATTTCATGTCAATACGATGTCGTACTCTCTGAATTTTACAGTTTGAGGTCCGTTTTGGCCGTTTATGGCACCAGAATTGTGTTCTCGGTCAGCGCGAGCACACGACACCTCCGATTGGCGTGACGTCTGCCCGAACACATCACAATTCACTCACCCGTTGTTGTCGTCCTATCTCTGGCGAATCCAACGTCGTTCGGACGGTTTGGACCACCCCACACGCGTTTCGGAAGCGCGCCCAACACATAAAAAGCGCATATTGAGCCGTTGCACGCAAACCGCACGTCTAATTGACATGTAATCTCCTCGTAAATGTCACTAATAATAACTACAGTGTTCCCCCTGTGATTACAGGTCAATCTGATGTCGTACGCTCTGAATTTGACAGTTTGAGGTCCGTTTTGACCGTTTATGTCACGAGAATTGCGTTCTCAGTCAGCGCGGGCACAAGACACCTCTGATTGGCGTGTCGTCTACCCGACCACTTTACAATTCACTCACTCGTTGTTGTCATCCGATTTCAAGCTAATTCGACGTCATTCAGCCAGTTTGGACCACCCCACGCACATTTTGGAAGGTCACCCAACACTTAAATAGCGCATATTGTTCCGTTGCGTGAAAACCTCGCGTCTGATTGATGTGTCATCTTCTCGTACACGTCAAGAATAATAATTATAGTGTTCCCCTATGATTTCATGTCAATCCGATGTCGTACGCTCTGAATTTGATTGTTTGAGGCCCGTTTTGGCCGTTTATGGCACCAGAAGTGCGTTCTCGGTTAGTGCGGGCACACGACACCTCCGATTGGCGTGTCGTCTGCCCGAACACTTCACAATTCACTCACCCGTTGTTGTCGTCCAATTTCAGGACAATCCGACATCGTTCGGCCAGTTTGGACCACCCCATGCGCGTTTCGGAAGCGCACACAACACTTAAGAAGCACATATTGAGCCGTTGCGCGCAAACCGAATGTCCAATTGACGTGTTTTTTCCTCGTACATGTCACGAATAATATCTCCAATGTTACCAATGTGATTTCAGGTTAATCTGATGTCGTACGCTCTGAATTTGAGAGTTTGAGGCCTGTTTTGGCCGTTTATGGCACCAGAAGTGCGTTCTCGGTCAGCATGGGAACACGACACCTCTGATTGGAATTTCGTCTACCCGACCACTTCAAAATTCTCTCACCCATTGTTGTCGTCTGATTTCAGGCCAATCCGACGTCGTTCGGCCGGTTTGGACCACCCCACGCTTGTTTCGGAAGCGCGCCCAACACTTAAAAAGCGCATATTTTGCTGGTGCGCGGAAACCGCATGTCCGATTGACGTGACGTCTCCTCGTAAATGTCAATAATAATAATTACAGTGTTCCACCTATGATTTCAAGTCAATCTGATGTTGTACGCTCTGAATTTGACAGTTTGAGGCCCGTTTTGGCCATTTATGGCACCAGAATTTCATTTTCGGTTAGTGCGGGCACACAGAAACTCCCATTGGCGTGTCGTATGCTCGACCACTTCAAAATTCACTCACCCGTTGTTGTCGTCCGATTTCAATCCAATCTGACGTCGTTTGGCTGGTTTGGACCACGCCACACACGTTTTGGAAGTGCACCCAACACATAATAAGCGCATATTGAGCCGTTGTGTGCAAACCGAACGTCTGATTGACGTGTCGTCTTTTTATACACGTCAAGTATAATAATTGCATTAAATTATAGGAACCCTAGAAAGCTATAGATATCGAATGTTTTCTTGGGATTCTCCCAAGAAACAACTGCCTGAACTTTCTCTTCATCCACAGAAACACATTCCTCTAAGATTATTTGACCCATTAACTATACTTAATCAATACAAAAGTTACGTATATATAGTTTGGCGTATTTTCAATGCTCGATAAGTGTAATCTTGATGATGTAAAGATATGGGTATGATCAAGTCAGTTTTGGAGTGCACAAAGATGTCATCCACAAATACTAGATAATTCATCAACAAAAATGAAATTACCTCATGCATGGGGTTCATCCTCATCTGGATCACCAATATCCCTACGATGTCCACCTAGACCCCTG